>CM038727.1:10463441-10628441 GCA_021613375.1 Megaleporinus macrocephalus
ATAACACAGTGTACCTAATGTTCAAACTGGCAGGTAATCTTATGTCAAACATACGCCTTTGATATAAAGTGATCAATAGATTCTTGTAAAGAAGTAATTTCTCTGATGTTTCAACCCAAGACTTTCTTTTATTACGATACATATATAATTCATATTTTTTGTTCATCGTAGAGGTTCTTCTTCCCAAAAACCGAGGGGGGAGAAAAAAGAGGGCCATTGTAGGATAGAGAGCAATAAAGAGAGCACAGAAATTGTGTGTTTAGATGTTTCCGGAGTACAACAATTTTTCGATCAATACTCCATGTAACACAATTATCTTCAGTAATCTAGTTGTATTGGAAAAGAGTTTGCTCCGGCCCACTCCCCGGGTTTCAGGCCCGAGAAAGCTCACTGATAATTCCATCATCTTTAAAATTTATACCTCTCAGTGAAAGGGATAGAATATCACTGCTCACGCACAAACGGCATCATTTAGGAGCAAAAGGGAATGAAAATTTATGGCCTACCGTAATAGACAGCATCATTATGACGAGAAGCCAATTCCTAATCAGGAAAATGGTACCTATTTTTAAAAGTAGACAACAGCTACAGAGTCTCCCCCCTGCTTCAAAACTTCCAGCCTCTGAGGATTCAAGAAAAAAATCTTGGCTCTCAGTGTCCACAGTGGATGGACTGGGCTCTGAAGCATACATCACACCCTCTGCTTGCAGCAGTTAGCTTTAGCCTTCATCGCTCACTCGGTGCAAAGCTACAATTTTTCACCTTTTCCCCGTATTAGCAGCATTTGCATTTAAACGTTTTTACTGTAGGAAGGATGCGGCTGAGGATTCTTCAATTAGAAAGAGATGTATCATTTCCAGAAGGCTCTCGCCATGGCAACCCCCGCGCTGCTGATGCGCACAACAGCCTCGTAAATCATGTCACTGCCAGCCAATCAGTGACCGGCTTTTCTGCAGGGATAGGCACGGGCTACTGCATTAAGTTATATTCCAGCACATAATGCATTATTCCTCGTCTTATTCTAGCAGAGAGCCGGGCTTAATGGTACAAAATAAACACCTCCAGGAGCTCCAGTGAGGGCCGCCGAGGCCAAACTACATATGTAGACTAACAATGAGGAGCGAAGGGGAAGGGGGGAAGAGAAAAAAAAAAAAAGATAGGTCAGAAATACTGTAAATCAAACCATTCAAGTAAGTTTAAAAACGAGATGCATCTACAAACCCTAATGATTATAATAATAACAATAAAGAACCAAAATTACCTAAAAAAGCAAAAATAACAAGGTGAGCTCTATTTATAAAACCATCTGCTGAAGCTAACGGGAATGTCCTTCATTGATTAGCTGTAGAACAATGGCGTCGTGGAAGGGGAAGTGTGTAAAGGGGGCAACACAAAGCATGGCGAGGGGCTCCATTCGCTTAAGCACTCCATTCATCCATGCCAAGGGCTCGTGGCATTCTTCTAGAGTGGCTGAAGGGCAAGCCAGTCTCTTAACCCCCCGTTGTTGAAGTCTGTGAGGGTTCCTTGACAGTCCGCTCTCGTTTTTTAGTTTGATTCAATCCGGCTGCCTTCATATGGTTCAATCACCCACTTGAACCCTTATGGTTCCTGGCACATCTTCCCTTTTTCTTCCTCGGATTTTCCCCTCGTTTCAGAGGAGGGGAAAAAGATTTTTCAAATGCAATCCATCACTTATGGCTGGTCAACACCAATTCCAATCAAATCGCACCAATATCTTTACATTTTACATTTTAAATGCCCCTGGAAATCAATATGCCGCGCGCTGTCGAGCAGCCTTTAAAGTTGCGGGCGGAGGCGAAGAGGAGGGGAGGGGGATCTGTGGGAATCTCATCAACTGAAACTGTTGCCTTGACACCCAGGAATGAAGACGCGGGTGAGCAGATAAAACGGCAGACTGATGTTGGGCACGGGTGAGACGGTGCTGTCCTTAGCAACCTGAGGAGGCCCACGCTGACTCGGACAAATGCAAATGGAAAAAACTAAGAAGACAGAAAAATCTACTTTGGCAGGAAGAATTATCAGTCAAAGTTGAGGCTGATTTTAAAAATCAACAAACTACATTACTCTCTATCATCTGTCTGATACACGGTTTTCAATCTGACAAACCATTACAACACAGCAAGCCTAGGTGGCAATAGAACGTCTGATGTTCTGTTGCACCATAAACAATTAAATAGGCCTCCATAAGAAACAGCAGACGTCACAACAGTCCAGAGACTAATGGATCATAGGAACACTGGTTATTTGCATTGAGATCAATTTGAAAAATCTCACAGACAGCATGAGCTGAAGCAAGGGCTCAGATATTCCACTGTTATAGTTAAATTAGTTGATTAATAAAATATTGGTTGAACAACTAATCAATTTCTAGAATATGTGGTAGTTACACATCTATAGCTAAGCTGTAACCATAACAAATATCACTGACAGCCTGAGCTGTAGCAGGTGTCTGGGTGGGTAGTACACTTCAAAAGGCATATTTGTTTAATCAGTTGATTAACAGAATAACAGCCGATCGATTCATTGATTTTAGTGATAATTACTAGTTGCACCCTAAATTTCGAAAAAGCCCAGCATCTAAGTAGATTATTACAATAATAGTTCCCTAGTAATACTTAGTTGTAGCTCAAAAAATGTAACAACTGTGAAAATTTGCAGCAACCATGTGAGCTGAGGTGTTTAGCAGGGCCGGAAGCTGGAGGGTAATGAGGAGGTGAGGGTGCCAGGTGAGGCTGAGAAGCCGCCAGACAGCCGAGCCCCGCATGCTTCAGAATCAGATCATAACCAGCACGCTGCGGACAAAGGGGGGATAGATAACTCCTGATAATTAAAGCGCTCGGGCTGGAGGGCCGCTTGCCGGGGAGGTGGGAAGTGTGTGTGTGTAAGTGCGTGTGTGTATGTGTGTGTCGGAGGGTGATCTCTCCCTGTCGCCACTAAGGATGCCCACGTTAATTCTTAATGAGACATTCCAGGGTGCGTAACAACACGGCCTGCGCCAAACAACAAAGGCCTCCCAGACTGCAAATGAGGTGTTCTCCACAGACAGCCCAGCCAGCCTGTGCCGCACCGCATCATTACCCCTCTCTCACACACATACACACACACACACACACATCATATACACACAGCGCCATCACACAGCCATCATTAAGGTGGGATGCAGTTCCTGTGCGTGTGTATTGAACATGTACAGCCAAGCGGGGGCATGTCAGCTTCAGCTAAGTCAGACACACTCAAGCAACAGCTCTGATACAGGCCAGAAACACAGCGGTAGGGCAAAGCATGGAGCAGGTAGAGAGAGAGAGAGGAAAAAAAAAAAAAAAAAGATGCACATCCTAAAACTGACATGTGCTTAAATAACCAGCTCTGTCAGTGCAACCATGCTAAACATAGAACATCCCACCTAACTCCCTCCCCGTCAAAGCCTAAACACTACCCGTATATAAAATATAAAGTTCTACTCAGTCCTATCCAAAATGCTCTTTGTATCTGCAATCCTGCAATAGCTATTGATTTCAAAGGATATGTCCACTGGCGTCCACTGGCCTCACACAGCCTAGCTCTTGCCAGCAGCACAAAAACATAAGGATTCAGTTTTGCAACAAGAATAACTTTTCTTAAGTTGAAATAGCAACAAACATGCAGACTTTATCATCTACAGAGCATGACATAATTTAAAAATTCAGAGAATCCCGAGACATATCAGTATGTAAAGGACACAATTCTGAAGTGGATATCATATATATATAAAACAGGGATCAGAAACGCTTCCACCTTCTCTGGGCCTCCTCAACTCATTTAAGATGGATTAAGGAGAAGAGAAAAAGTGTCCTGTGGTCCAATGAGCTTGAATTCTATTTTGAAATCATGGACGCTATGTCCTCTAGGCTAAAGAGGAGAGAGATCATCCGGCTTGTTATCAGTTCAGTTCAAAAGCCAGCATCCGTGATAGCATGGAGGTACATTAGTACACATGGCATGGGTGACTTGCATATTTGTGAAGTCACTAATGCTGAATAATATATATGGGGTTTAAAGCAACATATGCTGCCATACCGATGACGTTTTGTTCAGGGCATGCTTTGCTTATTTTATCAAGACAATGAACCACTCACTGGGTGGTAAACTGGCCTGCCTGTAGTCCAGACAGGTCACCTGCTGAAACATTCAGTGCATTATGAAAGAAAAAATACTGAGCAGCTAAAAACCCTATACCAAGCAAGAATGGGAAACAGTACACTTTCAAAACTACAGTAATTGTCTCCTTAGTTCCTAAACGCTCACAGAGTGTTGTTAAAAGAAGAGGTCATGAACACTGTGGTAAACATGAACAGGTCCCAACTTTTTTAACATATTAATTAAATGAAAATTTAAGTTCTATATGTTCACATAATTTATTAAAGCATAATGTAATATGCTCACACTACTTTCAATTACATTTAGGGTTTAAGTGATTTCCACTGAAGTTTGTGTTAAGACTCTTTGATCTACTAATTAGAGGATGTTTCATGTGGACGGTCATTAAAGCAAAGGGGGCTACACCACATACTAGGACATGTTAAAATTTTCCAACAAACACTGTTCATGCAAACAGATAATATAATTTATTCAATTAGAAAATAATAAAAAATATAAACACTTTCACTTTTAGACCCCACTGTATGTTTTTACATTTAATAAATGATATATGTCCAGAGGGGTGGCAAAAATATATCACAAGATGACATAAAATACATCACTATATTTAGTTCTTCGGTTGTATGACACATTGATAAGCACCAAGTTGATAAAGTACTTAAACATTACTAATCCACTTATTTTGATTCAACATTTCACACACCGTGCTGCACTACAAACTGTGTGTCAGCTGGTACGTGTGTGTGTATGTGTTTATGTGTTTTGCATGTGGTACGCTGTGGCCGATAGCTCTCTTGCGGCTTGACTTCACACTGGGAGGCTGTTGCAGCAGACGTAACAGTGTTACTTTATTAGCAGGGTGCTAATGAGGCATGGCTATCAGCCACATAAAGAGCCTGGGGTAGTGATCACACAGCCCGATGTCTTAATGCCAGGATAACTCACTCACTTAACGCACTCGCACACTCACAGTCTGGCAGAAAGGCCAGCAACACACACACGCTCATAAAAGCACAGAACAGGTTTTTTCAAACAGTATATATACCTCATAGATTCAAATACAGTAATACTGCAGTGTTTTTTAATCTCATCTCTATTTGCTGTATGTGTAGTATATAATAAATTACCAGGACCCATATACTAGCCCTGTAATAGGAAAAAGAACATGAAACAAATCAAATCAAAACAAAGTTACAGCAGAAGTGAATGGGACGAGCAGAAGTCCCATCGATTCAACACATACTTACAGTACAATTCAATGAGAAGGTGTTTCAGTACATGCCTGTTGGCTTCTATTATGTGTATGTGATACTGTAAGTGTATTTTATTATAAGTGTGTTAGTAAAAGAACAGGAAGCCTATTGACTCCAGACACATTTACAATAGCAGTCAGTGGGCAAACGCTAAAACATCTCCCCATTGCCTTCGATTATGAGTATGTTTTGACAGAATGGGCTTTCAGTTTGTTTCTCAATACAGGGAAACATGTCAAATTATCATCTATAAGAATCTCAAGTATCTCCATTTTTTCACTTCTTATTTGTCTACATCATTTGAGCACAGTAGCAGCACTTTACAATGTGTAAACATTTCATGATGAATGGAGCAACACAAACACAAACAACATGAAATGAATTCAATCTGTTTACATTAACCAACGCTGGACCTAAAGAAAATTGTGCCTACTTGCTTTTCTTTGAAAAGAGACGATATGCTCAGGAATTCAGAAGACATTTCTGGGGAGCTTAGGTATAGAGAACCCACTTACATAAAGAAGGTCACAGAAAAAGGAGTGAAGAGAGTTTTTCTCGAGTTTTTCTCGTTACTTTTACTCAGATCACCCATACGCTGCACTTATATTCCTTATTTGAAATCCAGGCTCTTACCAAAACTTCAAGCCACGAACTTCGGCTTCATTTTAGCAAAGAACAAATGATTATTCGTGTAGAACGTAGGACTACGATTAGAACGTAGAACGTAGAACTACGATTAGCCACATGTGTTTACACACAGCGGAATTTGACCTCCGCATTTAACCCATCCGTGCAGTGAAACACCCACATATACACACACTAGTGAACATACACACTAGGGGGCGGTGAGCACACGTGCCCGGAGCGGTGGGCAGCCCTTATCCACGGCGCCCGGGGAGCAGTTGGGGTTAGGTGCCTTGCTCAAGGGCACTACAGTCATGACTTGCCGGTCCCGGGGATCGAACCGGTGACCTTCC
Organism: Megaleporinus macrocephalus; assembly: GCA_021613375.1. Lineage (NCBI taxonomy): Eukaryota > Metazoa > Chordata > Actinopteri > Characiformes > Anostomidae > Megaleporinus > Megaleporinus macrocephalus. The sequence continues at coordinate 10,469,830 of CM038727.1, forward strand.
GGTCACAAGGCCGGATCCCTAACCTTCAGGCCACGACTGCCCAAAAGGAACACATAGGCCCCAGCGAGAATTGAACTCGCGACCCCTGGTTTACAAGACCAGTGCTCTAACCACTGAGCTATGGAGCCCTACCTATCTATCTATCACATTCTATCATTAAACTGGTGAAATCAGCAGCACTCAGCGTGGGCTAATGCATTATAGCAAGTACACAGGACATCTCCGGTTCCTGGCATACCTGGTACCACCAGAATGGTCCCCATTGGATGAATGGTGTATGATCTTTAAGTAAGAGAAACAAATCTAGCCCCACTCTTGCTTTGGATCTTTAAAAAAAGATTTCACAGGTATTTTTGTCCATCCTTCTACGGTGATAACACAACTAGTAGCTGTCAATAAGTCACTAGTGAAAAAAGAATATAGACAAAAGAAATAAAGAAGGTTGTTCTCAGAACTTTGGACTGACCACCCCAGAAGTGTGGAAAAACATCTCTGCAGGTTTCTATGATAAACTAAAAGCAAGCCTCCTGAAAAATAACACAAAAGGCTGGACACATAAAATACGACATCTGATATTATATTTAACTGACAGGTTCCTTCTGTTAAATATGATCACATTTCATGTTCACAACGACAACAGGAATAACAAAACTGTCAGTTTTGGCTGAAAGTTGAGTAAAATATAATAAAGTTGAATAAAAAGGCAGGTCCCTAATTCTGCACAGTATCAGATATTGATGGAGTGCAGGCATGCAAGCTTTTGTTTTGTACTAAACAAGGAAGCACGCATAGAAATGGACACATCACAGTATAAAACACTTGTTATAATTGTTTTGAGTGGGAGAATGAAGCTCTAGTCAATAAAATTAGCAAATCTGACTACATAAGCACAAAAATGTAACAGACCCAACCATCTTCAACACAACAGCTTCTGTGGAGAGCTGTGAGTGCAAAGCATTATGAACATTTTTTGTGCCCTTCTAATGCCAATCCTCCTACTGTAAAGCTAATGGGTACATATCGTCCCCAGTCCTACACAAACACATCTAAAAGCTCCATTTAAGGCCCTGATGAGCATTTAGAGGTTACAAACTATCAGGACATCATCATGGAACTGAAATAAAGCCATTTGCTTCTGGCTGCCATGGCACTGCCTTCAAAGTGGGCCCACTGATGAGCACTAAAATAGTGGTCAATCTCACCCGGATCTGTATAGAGTACAAAAAGCTGCTGAAGCTGTTGGTCCAGTAGCCTGAGCAGGTTCATCACTGCCTGGTTCTCCTCCTCCTTCTGCTTCTTCTCTTCCAGCATCCTCTGCACCTCCTCACGCAGCTCCTGCACCTCTTCACCTCTACTGCAGAGGGTCAGTAGTGTTTGCTGCAGCTCGGCCTTTGCTTGTACGGCCTCTTCTTCTCTTTGCTGCAAGGCCTGCAGTGCAAAAGGGACAGGTGTGACCAGTCTGAGATGACCTCCATCCAAATTTAAACCTTATGGCAATGAATAGGTCAAGATAGTCTTTATAAACTACTAATAGTCTTAATCATTGCATGTAACTGTTGACATGTAATTACAGGCAGTGTATTACTGCACAAAGTTCATTCACTTAAAACAGCAAATAAAAACAGGATAATGTTATTCTGGAGATATGTCTGAAAGGTCAAATATTGCTCCAGATTTCTTTGAAAAAACCCGTCAGTCAGTCAGTCAGTCGCATTATATATCAAACTCTACCAACACCAGTGAAGTACTATACAGCAAACTAACAATACCAATTAAGTACTATACAGCAAACTCTACCAATACCAATAAAGTACTATACAGCAAACTCTACCAATACCAATAAAGTACTATACAGCAAACTCTACCAATAACAATAAAGTACTGTACAGCAAGCTAACAATACCAATTAAGTACTATACAGCAAACTCTACCAATACCAATTAAGCACTATACAGCAAACTCTACCAATACCGATAAAGTAATATACAGCAAACTCTAACAATACCAATAAAGTACTATACAGCAAACTCTAACAATACCAATTAAGTACTATACAGCAAACTCTACCAATAGCAGTTAAGTACTATACAGCAAACTCTACCAATACCAATTAAGTATTATACAGCAAACTCTACCAATACCAATAAAGTACTATACAGCAAACTCTACCAATACCAATTAAGTACTATACAGCAAACTCTACCAATACCAATAAAGTACTATACAGCAAACTCTACCAATAACAATAAAGTACCATACACCAAACTAACAATACCAATTAAGTACTATACACCAAACTAACAATACCAATTAAATACTATACAGCAAACTCTACCAATACCAAAAAAGTACTATACAGCAAACTACCAATACCAAAAAAGTACTATTACAGCAAACTCTAATAATACCAATTAAGTACTATACAGCAAACTCTAATAATACCAATTAAGTACTATACAGCAAACTAATAATACAAATTAAGTACTATACAGCAAAATCTAACAAAACCAAAAAAGCACTATACAGCAAACTCTACCAATACCAATTAAGTACTATACAGCAAATTCTACCAATACCAATTAAGTACTATACAGCAAATTCTAATACCAATAAAGTACTATACAGCAAACTCTAACAATACCAATAAAGTACTATATAGCAAACTCTACCAATCCCAATAAAGTACTATACAGCAAACTCTACCGATACCAATTACGTACTATACAGCAAACTAACAATACCAATTAAGTACTACACAGCAAACTCTACCAATACCAATAAAGTACTGTACAGCAAACTCTACCAATACCAATAAAGTACTGTACAGCAAACTCTACCAATACCAATAAAGTACTGTACAGCAAACTCTACTGATACCAATTACGTACTATATAGCAAACTCTACCAATACCAATTACATACTATACAGCAAACTCTACCAATACCAATTACGTACTATACAGCAAACTCTACCGATACCAATTACGTACTATACAGCAAACTCTACCGATACCAATTACATACTATACAGCAAACTCTACCAATCCCAATTAAGTACTATACAGCAAACTCTACCAATACCCATTAAGTACTTTACAGCAAACTCTACCAATACCCATTAAGTACTATACAGCAAACTCTACCAATCCCAATAAAGTACTATACTGCAAACTCTACCAATCCCAATAAAGTACTATACAGCAAACTCTACCAATACCAATAAAGTACTATACTGCAAACTCTACCAATACCAATAAAGTACTATACATAAAACAATATGGTTTTGTTGCAACAACTACTATATTTAGAATTCTTTTTCCAGTTTTCCTGATGCTCAGAGTGTTACTTGTACCTATGTCCATTTGTGATCTCAGCTTAAATAAAAAAGGGTGGTCTTTTGCACTACGTAATGAATTTCAATCCTTAAGAAAAGCCTTTAGGTCTGGCCTTTATCAATTTGTTTTGTTGTCAAACATGAACGCAACAAAAACAGAAATATGTCAAAATAAGTATATAGGAATTATAACAAAAACAAGACTGTATGATAACTTTTGATCAGATCACAACTTTTTTTTCTACCTACAAACAAATATCAGCACCAACTGAATTGTAAATAGAGCTACTTTGAGGTGTATAGGTCAAAGAGAACTCAACAAGTTTAATTGCACTTCATATTCTGCAATTCTGGTCACTACAAGCTTAGTCTTTATAACTGTCCTTCATGCTGCAGTGACTAGATAGTGTTTACTAGTGCTATGTAGTAAGAACCATAAGTGCTGCCACTACATTTGCAAATGGCATACTAAACAGGCCCTACAGTCTGTGCCCACCACTATCAATCTGGAATTTGCATTTGTGTCCATTATTATTTAATTACCCTAATTACACTCATGTATGTAACCATCCGGCCTATTACGGAACGTGTCTATGCGTAAACCTGAACACACTTAGCATGTATAATGCATGTTAATTTAAGCGTCTTTATGTGGCCCCGTTATTCAAAACGCTGAGCGCGTGCCAACGGCCACTGATGCGACCTGACAACAAAAAAAACATGCCACTGGGGGCATGTTCTCGCGCTAGAACACATGTCTGGCGCTCACGGCTATGCCGCGTTGAATGAGAGGCTATTATTCCATGTCAGGTGCCCATGAATGGCTGCCGCTCTCCGTTGGCACAGCTCCACACCTCCATTCTGTGTCAGTCTGCCAATCACCCACTTCGCTCATTTGAATATTTAGTGTCCTTTCATGCTGTAATTGGAGTCAATTGCATTGACTTGGCACGTTTTTTTGCTGGAAATTAATCCCGGCTCTAATTTGTTTCTGTCAGGCAATCAAAGCCTGAGTGAATAATGGCAAACGGTATCATGGAGCCTGCCGTCTTCAAATGCCCCGTCTAGATATTTAACCAAAGCCTTTAATTATTTGTGCAGTTCTGTAGGTGAACAGAAGTCAGGCAAGGAGCTTGGCTTTAAGGAGCGGTCTTAAGTACTAGCTAACAGTGCTAACATAATCTAAACACTTGAGTAAAGAGCTCGTTGAGTGTTTAATATGAAGGGTGATCAGAGATGAAGTGAAACAGAAGGACGATTAATACTGGATAACGGAATTCAACACTTGGTATCAAATACATTCAATGTGCCAGTACTTAGCAATTCAGTGTAAGGCAACATTAAATATGCCTGGTAATGTTAGCATGGCCACTTTAACACTACGACTAAAATGTAGTCTAAAAATTGCAGTTTCACAAGAAATTTTTACAAGTTCTGATCGCAGGAATCCTACATCTGAGCAGAGCTCATTAACAATCACTATAAATGCAGCCACTACACAGTAGAAGGAGGAGCACCATCAACATTTTCCTCCCTCAAAAAGGTAAAAACTCTCATACCATCCAGCTTACAGGAGAAAAAGTGCTCAATGCCATGAATACACGTCTGTGCAGTTTACAAACCGCATGCATAAGAAGTTATGACAGAAGACTAAAATTCTTAGCAACCCGTCTTGTTTAACAGGGAGCTCAGCAGATTGCTGGTGATCTATTAGAAGCAAATTTAGTACTGTTTAGAGCTAAAGCAGAATTTTTAAATATGCAAAAATTAGAATTAAATCCTTAATGCAAAACAATTCATTCAGAGTGGTTAAATGAAACACTCGAAATGCTCTAGAGAAACGTGCAGTGGTGATAGTAACATAAAACCTTAAAAAAAGCTAACGCTCCAAGCGTTATTATGAAATGGCTACGAATACACTGCCTCACTGTTTAACAATAAGACAAGCTTTAGACCTTCATTATAATGAAGTGGTACATGCAAAGTACTGTACGACAAATAGCACCCAAAGAAAACAGTCCCAATTTTCATTACTGTCCAAAGAAAAACATTTCATCAATATCATCTGAACGCAACAGCTGCCTTTTTTGGCACCTTTTGTAAAGTTACTATTTTGAAGAAAGCTTTGTTTTTTGCTACCGATGTTATCTAAACTCAGAAGATGTGTGGATTCACTGGTCATTTTTAAGAGTAAATAGAACGGCTGTATTTGTGTTGTCCTGTAACCACCATAGTCAAGGAATTGGTAAGGTATTTCAAAATTAATTACCTCACATTAAACCACTATCAATGAAAAAAAGCAATTTACAAAGTAACATACAACTTTGGCAGCTTTGTCTGTCAAAGTTGAATGTAGATTCAAGCAGTGTGGGGAAAAACATCACTGATATCCTCATGCAAACCCCTTACTAAAATTCTTTATACACACAAGGATCATTAACAAAAATTAAATTCATGAAATTAACAATATCAATGTAATTGTACATAGAAACTTATGATGATACAAAAAAGAAATCAAAACATGATGGTACAACACAGGCATTCATGTACAGAACTAGTATGATGTGCTTTATGATGGTGCAGCAACACCAAAAGTCGTTGGTGTCTTTTACAACTTTTACAACTAAGAATTTTTCTGTTAAGGTTTTTATGATATTTTACTGTAAATATTTTATACATATACTGCTATCACATATTCAGAACACTTTATGGCATTTAAAAAAACCTTTAAGCTTTTATTTTAGATTGAAATATTGTATTGTATTATATTTTACACTGAGTAATTATTATCCTTTTCTTTAATACCATTTCAATACCATCTAATAATTTTATGAAAATTTGGAGGTCAATAAGCATGCTTTTTTGTCTTGACTGGTGATTGGCTGTCTAAACTGAATACCTCATGCATGTATTAACACCAGCATTTATTAATTAGTTCATAATCTGTTGTGGCCAGTAAATACTCACCTACTGCAAATTACTTATGCACATTATGTCTGCTTTAAGCTACACCCACCAAAGTGTTTCATTTTAGAATTTAGAAACTGGCAAAAAGGCAAGGTACTGAAACTGGGATTCTACTCCAGTTCCCTGATGACCATTCCAGGTGCCAGTATTTGAAAAAAACATTTAAATGTTCATTAATGGCAAACCATTAAATGCACATCTTTTCTTGGATGAACTGTTTAATCAGTGATATACATAATCAGTTGCAACGCTGTCTTTAACCCAACACACTGCAATTCCAAGATGCCTATAGCTTACTGGAGTCATAGTCTTAAAATACTTTAATATTTTGTAACAAGATTTAAAAGCAGACAGCAGCTGTTGTGCACTGTTTTTTTTTAAATAAAAGGTTTAACTTTCTTTAAAAGACCAAAGATGTACCTTCTGGCAAAGATTAAGCTGTTTCTGCAGTGATACATATTCCTCACTGGAACGACTGTGGTCAGCCTGCTGAGACGTGAGGTCATAACAAGATATCTGTAACAACAACACACAATCAACATGTATATTTGAAAATTATTAATTATAAACATATTTAGTATTAAGAAAAAAAAACTAGACTCATGTAAAAAGTGCTGATTCGTGTCTGCAGCCAAACAGGCCACCTAACTTTGTACTTTAAATCCATCAGAAATAGGTGTTCTTAATTAGGGCTTTGCCTTAAAATGCTCGATAACAATGCTGTATAAGGAATAAGTATCCATTGTTTTAGTTTACAGCCCCTTTGTGACAATTTACTTCACAAAACTTCTCAGGTGATCTCGCAAAAGTTGTTTATAGTCAAGGCCCACTTTATAAATATGTTATTAAATGCTTTTGCATGTGTTAGAAGATCCCTATGTAGGTAACCTTTGACTAAATTGCCAAAATCTCTGAACGAAAGAGTCGAATATAAAAAGGGGCACATATGTGTGGGCCGAGACTCACTCGGATCGCTCAGATACTTATCCCTCAAAAGCAGCAAGAGAATCAAACTCATTAGAGAATGTAATAAGGAATAAAATACTGTCATTCTTCAAGTCGGTAACTCTTTTATAACACACAAATAAAATTTTATTTGATTAAAATTACATTCCGCCAGTCTGACCTTGTAGGCAGCAGTTAAGTTCATACAAATTAAATTTCTCTGCAATAAAAAATGATTCATTTGTTGCCAGACATAGTAAATATCTTCAAAAAGATGCAAAACAAAAGTGACATTGGTGATGCTTCATTCATTTCTTTTTCCTTCGTTTCTTCGTTGAACCTCAGGACGCCTTGTGCGGAATTGCAGCGGCTAACTGATATTAATGAATCTTGATACAGACACAAAATTGCATAGCCATCAAATGGTGTGAGTAATGCTTGCGGATATTTTCGGGTATGTTCTGAATGGCCTGTTATTTTTTTTCCTTGAAGATCTGAGATATTGACAGGGGTACCAAACTAATCCAAAAAACATTTATGAAAAATTCCTCACTATTTAAAATCTGTCCCAAAAGGACAGCAAAAAAAAAAACCAAAACAAAACAGTGAACAGGACAGTAATTGAGGCGGACTTGGATTATATAGTGAAAAGCAGAGAGCTCAAGGGAATACTTTCAGGTGTTGGAGAAACTGACCTGCTTTTGCTGATCGTCCACTTTCACTCTTAATCTCTCCATCTCCTTTTCGCACCAGAGGCCTCTCTCTTCTCTAGTCCTCAGGCTGTCCAGGGCGGCCTGAAGCTCCTCCGTTAGCTGCTCCACTGCCTCTTCCCAGTGCTCCATTTGGCTGACTTTCTTCTTATAGCGACATCCTAAACTGGACATTTCATCTCTCAAAGTGCTGACCTCTGCGTGGGCATCCTCTACCTGAACCATGGACACAAGAACATACTATTGTTGGAACAAAACATTTGCACGTCTGGAATGGAAAACTATACAGAAGACGGGAAAAAAGAACGTTCAACTTGTATATATGCTAACATTTCTTTACAGTGGTGGTGACAGAACCAATATGTCTGTCTACATTGCAAATACAGCCATTTCATTTAGAAAACCAAGTAAGGCTACGTGTGAATTTACATATGTAATGTTGATGATGGAAAATTTTTTTTGAATGTACTTATGTACTATTCAGTCGTATAATGCCCTGCATGTATCTCTCCGCCATTAATGGATTTAAACAAGTATGTTTGAGGACCACAAAAACTCTTTTCCAACTAATTCTAAAACAATATCTCAGGCATTAAGCAAAATTCTAGCTTTGCGTAAGGTAGTAGAGGCATTAAAACTTCAGGAGTCTGGTTTCTATCAACACCACAGTCAACAACACCAACTCCAGAAAGGAGCCGTTCACATGAACCCACTCTGAATGACTTTGTTTACATGTTAATTTAATTACGCAGAAATATGTAGTGCCAAAAATGATGTGATTATTATGCAATCACCAATCCACTAGCTACCTATCACCAATACAATTACCTGTTTGCTAGAAAGCTGTGCATCAATCTCCAGTCTCTGGATCTGGGCCTGCAGTTGTTGAACTTTTTCTATTGCGGTCATGTATTTCTGTTTGAAAATGTCTGCTTTGGACTGGTGGCTCTGGACAGAGGTCCTGCTCTCTCTCAGCTCTTGCTGAACCTCCTCCAACTGTTGTTTCACAAGCCTCATCTCATCATCATACTTCTTCACTAGGTCCTCATACTCTGTTACCTAAAACATATGAAAGCAAAAAAGCATTTTTATTCATTGATTAGTGTTTTGGGATTACTCAAATCCATTTCTAAACCAGCTTTCTTAAGACTTCATCATTGCTTTGCGAACACAAGTTGTCCTGAATAGCAATGTTAAGTAGGATTTCTGGTGTTAGAAGACAGCGGAGTCCAGTTTGGAGATTTTTGCTCTAACTTTTAATTCTAGCTGACTGACACAAAGCAGATTTACAGAAACCCCACGAGATGCTGGTCCTGGTCCTGGAGGTCAACCTCCCTAAAATGTAGAGATCCAACCACAATCTGCCATACCTGCTTCAGCTAACTGATTGACTGGATCACATACATTAGTGTTAACTTAGGGGTTAGAACTACATGCTTCAGAAAAGTTAGATGGCCATTCATCTACAGCATCATTTTTCATGTTGGAAACACTGAGAATTTCTTTTTAACAGTTTCCTACAATTTATGTCAATTTATGAAGTTCTAACATTAAACTATAATCATATATCACTATCATTGTAAAAAAAACTGGTACTTTCAGTATATGCTGCCCTTGGGTACATTGCAAATATAAAGTATGTCTTTTCCTTTTTATGTAAAGTTCTGAGAGCAGCACTATGTATCTGATTTCTATTTAAAGAGAAATTTGGCATGAAAACTAGAATTCAACATGTTATTCATCGTGCTAGGCAGTGGTGTAAAGCAATCCTGACTACTAGCATAGCTACTAAACTACTAATAAATATACTGAATGTAACTCTTAGCTCAGCTGATGACCAAAAAAAGCGTAGAAAACAGTGATTCTACATTCATTCAACACAGTTTTTACCCTTTCAACCAGAAAAAAGGCGACACTCATGAAAGTATTTAGTTAGCCAGGTAGCGTCCTTGCTACCTTAGCTTTTAGTCTGTTGACTTGTTGTGTTCCTCATCTAAAAGGCCATTACTGTCATTTGATTAATCCATTCTCTACATTGCATTGAAAATTTGAAGGCTATGGTTATATTACTGCAATAAGACTTATGGCTTCCTAGCAGTAAAATTAGCTCTTTAGCTTAATTTAAGCTTCATTCTTATTACAACAAAACAGCCCACTCGCCAAACATTCAACCCAAAGTAGCTGTAGTTCTTTAGATGTGGGTTTCCTAGACTCTTCCACTCAAGTAGTGGGATAGTAGACAGCAGAGTGTAAGATTAAGGGCGGGTCTATCAGCAGAACTATAATATAGTATACAAAACTTTGCATTTAAAAAGTTCAGAACTTGTTTTCACTGGTGTACTATCAACTGCAATTACAAATCGTTCAATTCATATGTACATAGGAGCGGGTCGTTATCAAACAGAGGCTGCCACGTAGAGCCATAAGGTTGTTATAGCCCAGAATGGACAAACCAAACACAGGCTGTAGAGGGAACCTTTCACATTTTGCATTTTATTGTTGAACCGGCTGCCTAAATTTGGCCTGAAGATGTATAGAGAAGTAGAACACTTGTCTTATCAAAGTGCATTTATTGGTAGCCCTGTGAAAAAAGAACTCAAGGCACGATGTAATCCAAATACTCCTTACCCTTATAAAAACTACAGGGCTGAAGTTAGCTTCTTATTTTCTTGTTATTAGTTTCATGTTCCACCTTAAATAGTGCAGCATTTACATCCTGGCACAGACATTCAGCATCTTATTTGCCAAAAACACAAGAAAAGTAACGGAGGGTGAATCCTCGCTGTCAAGTAAGTAATTAAAAGAATTAAAGAAAACCAGCCAGCTAACATACCCGTTAGGGTCTTCATTTTGGCCTGAGTGCCCTTTTGACAGGAAAACATTTGTTCCAAACTTCTGAGCTGCGAGAGTTTTTGACATGTACCGTGTCGAGTTTCTCATCGGAAAGCAAATGAATGTTGAAAAGTCAGAGTACACAAATGAACACAATTAAAGCATATTTGAGTCAAACACAATCATCATGATCAAACATTCAGCAATCTGATTTTGCTTCTAATTTCATTTTGACGATTTCACATTCCAGCCAGCTTCAGTGAAAGCCCTGTTTTCATGACCTCACGAGCTGATGCCATTACAGCATTATCAGTGAAATGTTTTCATGGCTTTAAAGAGTCCCCCCGCCTTCCCTTTGATAAATGACTTAGAAAGTGTATAATGACTTTGATATGCTCCTCTTGTGACTGTAATAAAGAACTTGTGATTAAAATGGCATTTTCCATTGGCTTATTAACAAAGAGGGCCAACTGGCTGACCTTGGGGCTGCTATGTCAAATTTGCCGGCCTTTTTTATCTTTTCGCTGTTTGTGCTCATCACATGGTGCTGCTTTGCGCAGCATAATGAGGGTCTTGCTGCATGCCAACGTCCCACTCTATGCAGCAGTGATCTGCAGACAGGAAAAGCCTGCCCTCTCTGAAGCCGAATTAAGCATTTCTTTTTCACCGACATCATCCATTAAAGCCAAAGAGTTTACCCAAACTGCCCTAAATACAGCTTCAAGGTTGTGTCCTGAACAAACAGCAGCACCCTTGTTCCCAAAACAAAGTAGGTTAAATACATCCAGCTGTATGCAGCCTGTGCAAAAACTATTAGGCATGAAGTTAAAGCAAAAGCTGAAAAGTGCCAAAAAGTCGCCGAACGGCCCAAACACCTGCATAACACCAACAGCTGAGCAGTGAGAGGAGATATATTATCTTGATAACGCTCAACAAACTGATAACCAAAAGCTCAAGAGCTCTAAATATCTATTACTTAGAAAGAGAGTTAGTTGCTGTCAATGTGCTACACCGATTAAAGCAACTACATAATTACAGTAATAAGAGTAAAACTAATTACCGTTTTAGGGACTTCACTGCACATGCATGAGCATCAAATAATATTAGAAGAGAAATACGTGAGCATTTATGAACTAATTAAACTCAGATTATAATCCACATTCCATCCATCCATCCATCCATCCATCCATCCATCCATCCATCCATCCATCCATCCATCCATCCATCCATCCATCCATCCATCCATCCATCCATCCATCCATCCATCCATCCATCCATCCATCCATCCATCCATCCATCCATCCATCCATCCATCCATCCATCCATCCATCCATCCATCCATCCATCCATCCATCCATCGAGTATAGTGCACACCCTGTCTTATCCAGCAGTAAAGTGAATTAAAGCTTTGCCTTCTTTAAGTTATCGGCACATAAAAACTGGAATCGTTCAGTGTGTCTGGACTAAGCGCCATCATCTACAACACAACCCGCAGTGCGTTGCACATTACCTTGAGGACAGATTCAGTAACTTCACTCAGAAGGCCACCAGTTATGCTAAAACTTGCAGCTCGTAGGCTGGAACCTGCAGACACCATGTGAGGAACTAGGGTTTACCATAATCCATTTTTTTTATTGAGCTGAAAATGAACCCATCATTCCGTCAACATCATGAACGTGAGTTATCTGGTGCTGGAATTTCAGAATGATCCACAAACTCCTTATCGGCAGCCTCAAACATGTACGACTGTGTGATCCTGATTCTCACAGCACACACCACTATATAAATAATCCTAAAGGTCTGTGAATTGATAAATCCACAATCACAAGAAGTAAAAAGTTAGAAACGGCAACCTGCCTTAAGTCTGAGAGACGTCTGAGGTTTAAGGAAAGTTTTATCATATTGTTGGAGCTTTATACGAAATCTATCGCTATTTTAAAAACAGAATTGTGTAATATATAATAATGTATAGCTGATAGCTGCAGTTTCTAACAGTGCTGCACTGTTTTTTCACACTAGTAAATGTGTATGGTTAATCATAGCAGCATACCTTCTCTTGACTGAGCTGCAGTGCATGCTGGGACTCATTGAGGGTGTCTCTGAGTTTGGGAATAATGCGGCTCTGCTCTTGGACCTGCTGAAGCTCCTTCTGAAGTAGCAGGTTCCGGTGGCTCCAGCGCTCTGTATCAGCAGCATGACCCTGCCGGGCGGCGGCCAGTTCTCCTTCCAATCGCTCGGTCCGCTCAGCCTGGCGCTTCAGCTGGAAGTTGTAAATTAAGTTTGTTATGGATTTCTGGTGTTCAGAGGTTACTGTGTAAATATACTGTAACAGGTCAGTGTCTAGTGGACTGCAGATAGTGAGGATTTGGAGTTAGAGATAGAATAAGCCCAGGTTTGGGTAAAGGCATCTTCAGCTAGACACAATACTCTTCAAAAGTTTGGAATCAATGTTCTTAATAACATGAAGCTAACACTGTTGCAGATAAATATATAACATGATTCTAGTACTGCGCCACAAGGCTTTTAAATTAATGGTAAAAAAAAAAATCAACACTTCTTCTGGTCACCTCAAAAGTCAATGTGAAATGGAAAGCAATGCATTTTCCTTCCACACCACAATGTAAGACGCTTAGCTACAAAACACACTTCAAAAATCTGTGTTTTAAAGAAGGTTCACCTGCCCGCCACCAACATACAGTTTCTATTAACGATTATAAGAAAATAAGACTTTTAAAACTGATTCCAAAATGAGAAATCTGCATAACACGGAGCACGTTCAAGAAGAATTAATATCCAGAGTGCCTTGTATTTGCTAAAAGCTAATAAAATCTCAATCTTATTTAATGTAAACATTACAGTGCAAAAGTCATTATATAGGCTAATAACTGTACAAATATCTAGCTTATAACATACGCTATGTAAACCTTACTACTGAACAAAATTACAAAAATAAGCATAACACGTAGTGATATCAAAGCCTGAATCTCAGCTGCTCACACTCTATTACTGACTTTACAACTGTAATCTGTCTGCAAGCATTGGTATTTTTTGGGGTCCCACCACAGTTGTGGAATATAATTCACTTTTACACCACTGACGCAAACACAAATCAGACTTTGAGCTCTTTATGTTTTGAGCCAACACAAGAAGTTGACTGACAAGGTAAAGTAGTATTACAGGATTTTACACAAACACGACTGTATATTTTGACTTATAGTGACATTGAAGATGAAATACTGCTTGCATTTTTTTCAACTCGTATAGGCTATACTGATTACTAAGTATTTTAATGCGTAGAATGTGTGTAATTTAATAAAAACATTGTTGATGACATGATATAGATTAAATTGCATAAATACACAATGGCCAGTGTGATTTATTACAGGATTGCAATGTTGCAAACTTTCAAGACTTCTATGGCATGAGGTTGAATAAGCCTGATCAAGACTGGTCAATCTTTTTGGTGTGAGGTGAATTCGTTTCTTTGCATGTTAGTCTAAAATGGGACGGCGGTTAGATGAGTTTTGGCATCCAGAAAAACTACAAAACTCTTGGCGACAGGGAGGACACACATAAGATTACAGTGTACACTGAACCCTTTCATAAACAAAACTGGCAAGGATGTACACCCCGCTGTCTGATTCTTCGGTTCCCTGTTAGGCGTGAATCAGATCACCACAGGTAAGCTCTGGACGGTATTAGAAGTTTACAGCAGAGATTGCTCAAGTAGAAAGTATAATTTATTCATTGTGTTTGAGGTTTGGATGTTTACAACAGCGTCTCTTCCCTACTGTGAACTCTTAGATAACTTCATCTTAGAGCAGCACTTGTGAAATGGTGTTGTAAAGTCATACAATTTTTATTATTATTTTTTTTTTTACAAGAAGTCTTAGGCACCCTCCTCCAAAGTTACATAGCGCTACAGCAGGCGTTTTGTGCCAGAAATGGCTATTATTAAGTCAGAGGACCATCAAATTAAAGCTTTTATTTTAAGGTAAAATCATTAAATAATGCTGCTTTAAACTGATACAGTGTCCTCAATGGCTTTCTTAATAAAAGTTACCTCCAGCTACTATTCTGCTGTGAATTTGTTGTATTGCCAGCGTCCATCAAGTCTAAAATTGCGTTCAGCCTGGGGTTCACCTTAAATGCTTCCTTTAATCAAAGGTGTCAAAAGTATTCACATTCATTACTCAGGTAGAAGTATAGATACTAAAGTTTAAAAATATTTCTGTAGAAGTTAAAGTATCAACTCAAGATTTTCACTCCAGTAAAAGTATAAAAGTACTGCTTTCAGAACTACTTAAAGTATAAAAGTAAAAGTTATGTAAGGGAAAAAATCTCTTAAGGACAAAAGCTTAGGCTGCACCACAGGGGTCTATAGTGCGCTAGCCCACCTCCCCAAAAAACCCATTCTTCTAAAAGCCTTAATGACTATAATGTTGTATTAAAATGTTAATGTTGATAAATCTGGGATGTGCTGGGCTTCCTGTTTCAGCCGCATATGCAGCCATTGAAAATTAATGTAGTTTAGTACAATGTAAATATATTAAAGAAGCATATCTGTTACTACTGAACATTAACATGTGTTTCATGGAGCGGAAGATATGATGACTAGTTGTCTATAAGTACTGTAATATTGTGAGTCAAACTTCAAAGGCATGTTATCAATAATCTTTATTGGAATGTAGCTGTACATTAATAAAAACAAGCTAAAAAATTAAATAGGAGTAACGAGGCTATTTTTTAAAATGTAAGTAGTAGAAAGTACAGATAATGGTGTGTAAATGTAAGGAGTAGAAGTAAAAAGTCAGCTGAAAAATAATTACTCCAGTAAAGTAGAAAAAACTAAAATCTGTACTTAAGTAAGGTAATTAAGTGACTACTTGACACCTCTGCCTTTAAGCCCAATGACTTTTATCTAAACACTAATCAGCTTTTGCGTAATACCGGTCTTAGAATCAGTAATGAAACTGGAGCATAGTATGTGTTATATCATGAGATAACAATACAACCTTAGTTATAATCACAGCACACCACTCTCAATATCTTAGCCTTACTGTGTAATTAATTATGTGAATCATTTGACACCCCAATAACCAGTGATTCCAAAGTTTTGAACAGCAGTGCAAACTGTAAAAAGTGTTTAGCTTGATAACTAAGCGGGAAAATAGCAGTGAACTACACTGTGTTAAGCTGAAGATCTCTGGGCTGGTCTATAGTTGAGGTGCGGTTGACTTTATATAATGTGTTTGTCGTGTGTGTTTGTCAGACAGGTGCTGTCAACCTGTTGCTGGGCGAGATGCACTTGACTCTGTAACTGCTGTCTGTCCCGCTCTTTCAGGTCCAACTGGGCGTCTCCTTGGTGACACATCTCGCTCAGCTCCTGCAACCGGCCCTGCTGCCTCCTTAGCCTCTCATTAAGGCTGCTGACCTCAGCCTCCTGCAGCACCAGCTACACACGCACAACGTGCCGCAATACACCAAAGTTCAACATCATCTGTATTCATAGCCTGGCTAAATATTGAAAATTATTCCGCTGCTTCCAAACACACACTCATGCATTTTTCATAAGTCGGTAAACAGATGGGTGGCAGTGGCTGCAGGAGGGTCAGGGAGGACACTCACCTCCTTCTCTAAACACCCCCTAAGACCCACTCAGCACCTCATATGAACACATAAAAGCAGTCCAAACAATTCAGAGGTGCGCACTCACCCACATGCACGGCAGCAATACATTCACAAAAGCTCTGCGGTGCTGCTTCCGCACACGCTACATTTCAAATCCTGCTCATTTATTAGCCTAACTGCGCATCTCTCTCTCTCTCTCACCTCCTTCTGTGCTCCATGAAGCTTCTCCTCAGAGACCCTGAGCTCCGTTTTCAGCTGGAGGATCACCTGACCTTGGCCAGCCACCTGGACATCACAACAACTAATGTCAAAACATCCTACACCACGCAAAGGTGCGAGAAGGGCTCTCTTCCTCAATGGGCAATTCAATATTTCTACATAAATCACTCACTGAAATATAAACATTCAGCGAGGCTTGATATGAAATGCTGCATTATAGAGAAACTCAAGAGATTCAGAATTTCTTCATGGGGTGATGATCTCAAATATATATTTATATACACAAATATAGATTTACGAGAATTTGCGTATGTTGTCCTGATTATCAGTCCTCCTTTAAAATAAATAATTAAAAATATTTAAAATAAAAACCAAATATAGATTTACTATCCTAGATCTTTGGAAGTACTTGAAAGTAACACTGATAATAGTAATACTAATTATAATGTGGTGCATGTACCTCAAAGTATCTTAAAGTTTTTAGGCCAAAACATACACACAGTAAAACTTAAAAGTTAACACAATAAAAAAAATAAACTTTCTAAAGTTTATAGAGCCTCCACGTGACTTTTTGTTCAGTTCTTTACAAACAAAAGGAAATTTGCTACAACCACTACAAGACATTTACATTATGTGGAGGTTCTATGAGCTTTAAAACGATTCAGTACACGCACACATCTCAATTACAAAAGTAGAACTATTCATTAAAATGTTTTGTAGCAGAACTAAAAGTGCTTCTTCTATAGCATGGTGCTAAAAACCTGTTTAGTATCTTTGTTTTTAGAGAGAAATGCTGCAAACTGCTAATTGTTATTGTGAAATTCATGATTGATTGTGCTTAGTAATTAATAGTGTCATATCACTATTACTAGCACATGTCATGACAACTAAAATCACATGCTAATTGTTTTGCTGTGTACTGTGTACGGCAGCCGTTGTAACATCCAACATTGTAATAATTAACAATGAACTACATTACACTGACATAATCTGT
Source organism: Megaleporinus macrocephalus (assembly GCA_021613375.1). Classification (NCBI taxonomy): domain Eukaryota; kingdom Metazoa; phylum Chordata; class Actinopteri; order Characiformes; family Anostomidae; genus Megaleporinus; species Megaleporinus macrocephalus. Next base: position 10,487,462 of record CM038727.1, read on the forward strand.
CATACCTCTGGGTTGCTGGTTTAAAGTGAAGTGATACCCAATAGTTAAATGACAGTGCACCTCTTCCTGTGTGGTTCTGTGCTTTTCAGCGACAACGGCAAGCTCCAGCTCCACTTTCCTCTTCTCACCACTCAGTCTGTGGAGCTCCTGAGAATGCTCCTTCAACTGGCCCGTCAGCCCTACATTCTCCTCCTGAAGCTTCTCCAGCTCCTTCTGCTTCTGGAAACAATACACACACCAACCAACACACAGCTTAAAACTCTGACCACAGTGTTAAAGGTTAAAGAATCACTTGTTTTAATCAAGAACAGCCTAAACAAATATTCTAATGTAGACACCATATGACTCAATTTCTCATTCTGTGCTCAAACGTCTTCCTACAAAGTTATTAGAATCATAGAATTATTTCTTACATGTACAGTACATCTCCAAAGTTCAGTCCTAGGAGCTGCTTAGAGATGCTTCTGAGTTAAACTATATTAAATTGAATTCACATTATTTATCCCCAAGTGGAAATTCACACACAGACATCACATACATCACAGTGTTCAGTGTTGTTTGTCTGTGCAATACAGTCAAAGACCTCAGTGGAAGGCCAATCATTGTAGAGCATATGGATAATAAAGGTTGTTTTCTGTTTTTCATGACACAAAATTCCAAACACACCCAATTATGTGGACATCTTGGCTCTGGAAGAGTCAGTCCATTGTCTCAGTGAGGGCTTCTCGAGAGCTACACATCCTTTTAGATCTATAACACTGAGCTGCCTTTGCACAGTTAATCTGATGGTGAAGGTTTTGGTGATCTGCCAGGCGTTGCATGGTTGTCAGGAGTTCTATTCTATCTACAGCTTTTGGAAGCCTCTATTACTTGTACTTTGTTTGACTACCTTCTTCTTTAAGCAAGAAAAATGGATTTGTTGGATGTAAAAACCATTCTGACTGTAATAAATAAAGGGTGGTATTTGTTCTGCAAACTAAATGCAAAACACTGATTTTATGAAACAGTATCAGCAAAAACAGCAGCACACTAAACGGAGGATGACCACAACATATTTTAGAGCAGGAGATCATGGCAAACACCCATACCTATCTACTAAACGTCAACAATAAAAGAAAAAGAATAAGCTAAGTAAGCAGCAGATCACTCAGGATAATATTTCAGAGATTTTATTCAGGCATGTATAAATGCACAGACACTATCAGTGCAGCACTTGCCTCTTTTTTACAGTCGGCGAGCTGTTTTTTGGCCTCCTGTAATTGCTTCTGGGCCACAGACAGCTTGTTTTCTCTCTTGTGTATCTGCAAACAACAAAACCCAAGGACAAGAGCCACGTTTATTATTTCATGGAACCAGTCAATCCGCACAATATAACATTCTTCAAAATGAATTTTCCTTTTGGAATTTTGACGTCTTGTATAATTCCCATTTTTACAAATTAGACAATTCATGATAATTTAATGAGCACAATAAATGCAATTATAGCTGCGTCGGTCTGTGTCCTTGAGAGGCAACAGTGCGGTGTAGGAGGCGGCCTAGGTTATGTATTGTTACCGAAGGGATCTGCTATTGTTTGAGCTTCTTGCTCGCAGCCGCATACCGTAATCAGCCTTTTTATATGCTGCGAGTTCATCTCTTCTCTCGGTAACATCTTCAATCTCAGGCTTTGCCAAATCGAGTCGGTTTCTTTAAATGAGATATTAGTTTCGAGCGGCACGCGGAGGGAATGAAGCGTTCCCATGGATTTCGGCCCGGTTTCCGACCATGACAGCTAAAAATCGTCTAAACACAGAAAAATGTGTCCCCTCCCGTTCGGCATACACGGCGTCTTATGGAAAGTGAAAGGTCATTTGTAACTGTCCGCAGGATTGATGGAGTTAAGATAGCTCTTTGCCCTTCACCCTGCACTCATGAAGAACAGTCTCAAATGACGGAGCATGGGGCAACTTCACGCTGGACCATTCCCCACAACCTACCCCCACCCCCCAGATGTGCCTGGCCAGCTCAGGGGCCACACAAAAGCACATCCAGATTTAATTACCTCGCTCTCTCCTTCATTAAAGCCTAACCTGTCATCCAATAGCCTACTGTGCACCGAGCGTCCGCAATTTGCACCGATTCCTGTGTTTCGGTCGCCTTCTCAAAGCTATATTCGGAGAATAATTGCTTTTGTGGCCTATGCAAACATGGTCAAGATCAATCGGAACCAGGCTTAAATGTTTTTGTATTGGCCATCTGTCTGGAGCTGAAGCCTTCAACGCTGAACCTAAGCAGCACAGGCATGCGGTTCTGCAGGCAAGGGCAAATGCTACTATTCAGAGTGGATTAGCCATCGCGCATTATATATATATATATATTTGCTAGACCTCAATTTTTTAGCCCTGAAGAATCAGAATTTGCTTAAAATGGCAGGCAAGAACCTTTAAGTGGCCCTACATGACTTAGAAATAAATAAATGCCTCTGTTTAATGGGAAACAACTGTAAGGTTACCTAAAAAAAAAACCCTGCATGTGTGTGCGGGGCCTACGCTGTGTGTGGCAAATGCCGCATGTCCATGAATGCACCATAAATCAAAAATAGAGGGAGGGAAAAGGAAAACAGCAGTTAAAATATTTCAGAGTGCATCAGAAAACGCTCTTGAGAGAAGTGTATCATATCAGTAGTGCATAATTCCACAGTGTTTGTACATTTCATGCATGCATAATATATTACGCTCCACACCTTCTAGAGTGCATTTAACAGGCTCATTGTAGCATTATCTCGCAAACCCGACATCTGATGCGCGCCACTGCACTGAGACTGACACTGACCATATCTGAAAACAGGATGGTTTTAAATAAATAAATAAACAAAGAAATAACCGAGGGGAAAAAGAAGGGAGGTGTGACCGTGTGAGAACTAGAAGAGGGCCGGTGCAGCCTTCTCATGAAACATTTAAAAGGAAAGCAGCTTTTATAGCTTATTAGATATGCGAGCGCAGTGGCAGAGGAACTATGCCGTTCGCGTTCGGCTGTTATTATACACCTCATTTCCATTGTACCTCTGTGATCACTCGCGCACAAATTAAATGTCAAACCAGAGGAGATCATTTAGAAGCCGAGATAAATAACACAAGTTTCATGATTTGCTTGTTTCAGAGAGGCGGGAACTGAGGAGCTCTTCATTAACCCTTTCTACTTCAAATGGGCCCATGTTAGTGGAAAAAAAAAATTTCCTCACTGCTTGGAAAAAGAAATGGGAATAGTGGTATGTACACACTGTTCAAGTTTCAAAACGTAGCATTTACTATCCAGTTCGTGCAGTTCACATATGAAAGCCATGCTGCAAAAACAGCCTGTTTCTGTGTGCTTTCTAAATACCAAAATAAATTTAAACTGACAAGCTGCAATACATAGTGATTTTAAAACATTAAAAAAAAAAAAACATAAAACATAAATGATTCTCAGAATGACATACGCCCAATGACGCTGGGATTGGCTCCAGCCCGCCAGACTAGCAGGATAAAGCGAAAGATAATGGATGGATGGAGGTGATGAAATATCGCATATCAAAGAAATATTTACTGAAGTTAACATACTAACTAGCTAGTCCTGACTCAACCTGTCTTGACCAAGTTGATCTACCAGTTGAACATGAGAGGATGAAGTATCACTGCCCCGACAGCATATTCTAAAGTCGTTGGTCCTTCTCCCAGTAAGATCTTTTAAGGATAGGCAGTCAATTAAAGGAACAATAAACACAATGACAGCTGAACCTCTTGGCAAGCTAAACAAGAGATAACATCAGTGCTGCTTTCCATCTACTTTCCATCAAATGCTAATAAAAAAATAAAAATAAGAGGAAAAGTTAATCAAAAAAAAAACAAACAAACAGAGCGGAACAAAGAACAAACTACTGGGGACAAAAACACTAAACTGGAACACAGCAACCAACATGCAGCGCAGGACAAGGAAAAGTACAAAACACAAGAAGTAAATATACAACAAACAGGCGGAAACACCTGGAAACAAATACAGGGTGGGGCAACAGATCAGACACAGGTGAGAGGCAGGGTAAAGGGGAGGAGCAGGGCGGGGCAGGAAAACAAAAAGCCTAGCTACAGAAGCACGTGGCTAAAGACATCAGGGTGAAAAACAATAATAAAGCCAAGGCAAGGCACAGTCGATACACGATACAGTCCATTTTGAGACAACGTCAATCAGAGAATGCATTTTCTATGAACACTGTATCAGTGAGAGTCTCTGAACTAGCTGGACGTTCTCTCATGCCATTACGGGACAGGGGTGGGAAAGGGAGGTGAAATATGATAGTACAATTGTATTTTTTATTTGTATTTTTTCTTGCCTTCTGTTGCACTGTGACATACTCAAATAGCAGAAGAGGGTTTATCGGTGGCCAAAGGTTTTTAACAAGAATGATGTCTTTTAAATGGTTTAACATCATGAATCATACTTAATTTGACTAGTGACATGAACTAACAAGGCAAAAGAAACAACAAAATATTAACTTTCAGGCCTGCACTGCAGCTTACAGGTCAAATTACAGCTTCTGTTGATTTTCTTAGGGGTCAAAGTGAACACCTCCTGTGTTCATCCTGAGAGTAATCACTACTGTGTAAACACTGTTAATTTGCTAAACTAAACTGAACTGTGGAATAAAATACTAAAACAATATATATGGTCTGGGCTAAAGCTATATCAGGTATAGTTTAGGTTTAATTAATCTCCACAATTTGTTAAATTGGGCAAATAAATAGAAATAACAATAAGCATCCTGAATGTGTGCACATCCTATCACAGCTCACCCAACAATATAGGCAGCAGAGAATTGTTTTTATTAAAGATACTCCAGGACAGCGTTAAGAGAGCTTGGTTTACCTTGATATGCATGAGGACAGCTGATAAGCTAAAACAAACACAAAAACAGTAGTGCTGTCCATTAAAAAATAGCAGTGCCAATTAAAAACCTTGATTACAATGATATTTATTCAACATATCCCACACTACACTAAGGGTGTGTCTCAAAACCTAGTGAGCTGTCTAAGTAGGCTGTCTATCACTGTCTAGGCAGCACTCTCTCTTGACATATCTCCTCATCAAACAGATTACTGAGACGCTCTAGTTAGAGAGAGACTGCGTCATGGCTTGTTCCCGCCCACTGCAGAACGCGACCGGTGGTTTAGCTGGTTGCTTAGCTACCCGTCGGCATCTAAAACAATAGCCTGAGGCTTAAAAATCCACTAGCATAAATGCTAATGGCTCCAGAATAAAACTGCTAAATGGTGAAGGACTCGTTACAGAGTTGATAATAAAATACTGTTTTGTGTGATTATATGACCAGAAACACATTAAAACTCCAGAAAAAAATCTAAATAACTCACATTTTAAAACCACTTCACTGCTCGTAGATTAGCCTGTGTTGCATCATGGGATTGTCTTAGCGGCTGAGGAAGCGTTCAGTACTTTCTTAAAATCAGGTCTAAATAAGGTTTCTCAGTAGACAGCATGTTTAAGGTATGTAAGAATTGGGACAGTCTACATGTCGGGAGCGCATACTATGACGTACAATGCTGCCTATGTAGGAGCTCACTAGGTTTTGAGACACACCTAGTTGTCTAGTTTACCAGGACTGTTTATGTGTTCTTTGTAATCAAACACTCAGCTGGCCCGTGTGTTCTGAGTACTAAAACTGTCCATGATATGCTCAGAAAAACATATTTACAATGAATATAGTCATATTGCCCACTCCTACTGTAAAGCTCCTCTCAACAGCATTCAATGCAGCTCAGATTTCAGAACCAGAACTGTTTCATTACACACAGAACATGATTAAACTGGATTTAATGCAGGATATCCAAAGTTGTAAAAGTAATTATTTGCATCCTCTGTTTGTTAAGATTTTGCGATACTGTATTGTTTTATAAGTAGTGATCCGCTTTACTACGGCCAAAGCGGTCCAACCAGTTTTAGCATATTAAAGGGGATGAGGACAAAGTCTCAGTATGCATCACCAATAAGACGCTTAGGTAAGACAGGGTTAAAGAAAGAGCAAACCAGGAATCACGTTATAGGGCGCTGGTCGGGCTGCTGTTGCGCGTCCCGACCGATGCCGCAAAGCATTCACCCCTGATATAAAGGTCAATGATATCTGGAATTGCATTACTGTGCTTTAGTGCAGATGCATTAGGCGTATAATAGAAGTAATGCGAAATAGGTCTATAAACTGCACTCTTCATAAGTTGCACGCCTGCCATTTTCTTCTCTGACAGACTCCAGACTTTGTTGATTATTTACCTAAGGAATAAGGAATGAACGTCACATAAGGAATGAATGTCACAAGCAGCATAGACACATCTCAACCACCCACCAACTGGGTCCATCACTCCCAACTTTTAGACAGGAACTCATGGGATAAAAAAAGAAAGAAAAAAGAAAAAGAGTCACATTACGGACAGAAAGCCACTCAAATCAAGGAGGAGGTATTTTTAAATCAATCACTCGTGTATCCGTCTCCTCTCCCTTCTCCTCCGTGTGTTCCCTCACTTCAAATGCTGACAGAGAGAGAATCCCAACTGACGTGCAGTCGCTCCATAAAGAGAACAGAGAGAGAAAGAAGGGGAATAAGTGTGATATGAAACCAACCAACAAACAAATCGAGTGACTGTCAAACGCATTGAATATTTATGGCTAAAAAAAAAAAAAAAAAAGTAAAAAAATAAAAGAGAGTGCTCCTTTATCAAGACCTCATGGTGAGATATCAGGTGCGGCGACATTTAGACTGCGGAGGATCTTCACTGAGGGAGAGGCTAAAATGGATCTGTCGAGAAGTGCAAAGTCATTCTGCAAAGTCACTCCGAAAAAAAAGAAAAGAAAAGAAAAAATAAAATAAAAAAACCTCTGCCCCATCGCTGTACTACCCTGGCCAGTGGGGGCTTCTGGGTAGCACAAAAAATGGCTCCTGCTGAGGATAGTGCTGGCTAGGATCACAATAGTTTCCAAATATATCACACTTACAGATCATATTTAAGTTAGCACTACAGAGGAATTCCACTCATCTTTCAAAAGTTCATCATTAAATTATTCAGATGCAAAAAATGTCATTCAGAGACCTAGAGAGAGCCTCTACAGAAACCGTTCAGAGTGACAGTGATAGGAACCAGACGTCTGAGGAGTTTTAATGCCTCTAAAGGCTACCACACTGAAAGTTATCATATCAGATGGTTATGAGTCTTATTCTTATTTTATTAACAGTTTGTGATAAGGTCAAGTCAAATCAACAGTTTTAAAATGTATTTTTTGAGAGCTGAATATGCATTGTATAAATAAAACAATCCTTCCCTCATAACACGCCACAGTACCCTGACTTTAAAATGTGTTGGCAGATCTCAGGCATGGTTTGTATTTAGCATGACCTATTCATTTGTCTAATCTAGAAGCATTCATCAAAAAAAGTGGGGAAAAAAACTGAACTGATAACAGAAAGACAGCCAACAGGCTACGAGAAACGTGAAGCTGTGATTTCAGACAAAAGGTGTCCAAACTTAAGCACATAACATATTTGATGTTAAATCCAACACATAAATTTAAATTGTGCTAATACAGGTTTGTTTCATGCATTAATTTTACTGGGAAAATCAACAGAAGATGAAATTTTACATACCACTGTATTGAAACAAGAAACAAAGGTTTTGGATGTTTAAAAAAAATGGTTGTATTTGCATGGTAGCCATCAAAACAACAAACCCTGGTTCTTATCATCACAAACACCTCTAAAGCCTCTCTAAAATCTGACGTTAAACTACTTCAAATGACTTTATTTACTTCTTAAACAATAAAGAAAGTTTGAGTGTAATTCTTTTTCAGTAAAGCTCATGAAGCCATATTTCCTCAGCACGGCTGTATGCTGAAAGACTGTCTTCTTCTAAAAGGATGGATTGTGTAACTGCTATTTGACAACAAATTAAAATACTCATCAAACAACATGCATTGTACTTACTTATGTTTGTTGTTTTTAAAAGGTTGGGATGGCTAGACATAAATAACTGCTGGAATTTCATTTAATAAATAAGCTGATTTGATAAACAGTGCCCTGTAATTATAGTGAATTATAATTATGAGTTATTTGCATTAAGATTTGTCTACCACATTTCAAAATAAGGCACTCAAGATGTTAAATTTAGCAGTTTTTCATTCTTAACGTCATTTCAGAATTGTGTCTGTTCAACTAAATATCACCTCTTCATGAAATTTGTGTTGAATTTAACATATTTAAAATGTAAAACATAAAATATGGCATGTGAAAAGGTTAGACAGATTTAGATTATTACAATTATAGATCAAACATTTCAAATAAATAAGTCAGAAGGTCTAAAAAGATTATTAAAACAGCAGCGAAGTTTATGCATTAAAGGCATTCTGATGTACAGTTCTGGATCACTGTCTTATTGTACTTACCTTCCTCTGGTCCTCTTCTGCTTCTAATCTCATATTTGCTTCTAAAACCTGCTGATATGTACTGGAATTATTTTTCCACCTATATCCCCATAACATTTCCTGTATCACTGCATGCCAAACAACTTCATATAGCATAATAGATCCAACCCATGCTTAACAGTTGGCAAGGTGTTCTTCACACTAAATGCTGCTCCTGTTTTTCTTCAAACATACTTTTTTTTTTTTTTTACTAACAAATATGCCACTGGTTTATCCAAGTTTTGTGTTAGATAAATGTTGGGACCACAGTTAAGGCTACATTCTGATGACCCTTCTATGTGGATCCTGTTTGTCAAACAACATTGTACAGTGCACCACTGCAACATTAATCACAGGCTAGCCAAATATTCTTGTAGGTCCTTGGCAGAGATGTGGGGGCTTTGCTTTGTATACCTGACCAGTCTAAGGCCTAGTTCATGTATATACTTTTTTTAAAAGAAGTGGGGTCTTCCCTCTTCATTAAAAACTCTGCATAACATAAATCTAGCAAAAAGTCTGCATGACACTGAATCCAGACTTTCTTAATATCCTCACTCAGGAAGGAGCTTGGCATAAGACCTGTTTTCAGGGACCTAAATTGCAGTTTGCATGTGGACAAAAGGCCAAAAGTACATAGAAAAGCTAAGTAGGCCTAAGAACAGTATATTCAGGGATTTTGTTTGGCATTCCAAATCTTGTCTTGACTTCTACAGCTCTCCCTTTCTTCCATTTCTTAATCACAATCCCAAACTGAAAGTTACAAGCAGACAGTGTTTATGTATGTTCTATAGTTTTGCTCTGTAAGGGATGATTACGGTTACTTTCAGATTCAGTTGTATGTATAAGCACATGACTGTTGGGGTCACATCATTTATTATGCTTTAAGAATGTCATAACTTGGGTTAAGGCCTAATGAGCCAAATAAGGTCTAAATCCTTATATAACAAATGCATATCCGTAGTGCATGTATCTGAAACTAAATAAGCAGAAACATTTCAAGGGTTGTGTATAAACATTAATTGTAGAAATCATTATTTAGTATGACACCAATTTTGGTGTATGTGAGCTCCAGCTGAGACTCTCTTTTAGCTGTGCTGACTTTAGAGGAACAAATTATTTCCTTTTTCTCTCCTCTAATAGAGGCCTGGGTCATGAAAACAAAAACGCTGGCTTTAGTCCAGCCCGCCTCTCTTACTAACGCAGCAGCATTCAACCAAACAAGTTCTACGCAGCAGTACTCCATCAAACTAGTTACTGTGCAAAACAGAAAACAATAAATTAAGATAAAAAACATCTCATACTAAATTCTAGCATGGACAGGTTAATCCTTTCAACTTGAATAAAAAACAAAAAGAAAACAGTTTTCTTTTTGACTGGAAATGAAAACTGGAGCTTTGGTCCAGCGCTGCTGAAGCAATAAATATCTGAGCGCTTGCTAAACACCAGTGAAGGGGGGGGGGGAGTTATTTCAAAGCAAAGTGTTAAAGCTATTTGTTCAGCTGCACTAACGCAGGGACTTCTCTGGAACAAAAGCTATTATTGTTCATGCACCCCCCCCTCCACCACTTCTCTTTTCCCCCCAACAGGAAATGGACAGTGGCAAACTTACAGTAGTTCAACATATGAGATCAGAGAGAAGGTTTTTGCTGCAAAGCAGAAGCAGATGTGGAGCGGTAACAGGACCCCGTACAGAAATTAATGGCTGTGTTGTTTGCTTGGCAGATCTGAAGATAAGAGCAAGGGGGATTAATTGAACGAGTATGCTTGGTTTATATATATATATATATATATATATATATATATTAAATATAGGTTGTTTTGTAGGGAGTTTACAGGCTAAACCAATGGTTGTCTGCACGGCAGCAGAATTAAGCACGTATCGGCAAATGTCTGCGAGAAAATTAGGTTAACCCATCTTAAGCTTCACGCCACCCCCACCCCCCCACCCACCCATCTGAAATTTATTTCAAGTAAAAATAAGAGGACAGCTTTGCTCTGCAGAGAAAACACTTAAAATACCTTCTCCTTTGCCAGTTTGGGTTTGACAGAGCCACGGCTGTTTTCTTTCTACACAAAGTTAGTCCTCTGTGATTACGAACCTATACTGTAACGCTCTCGTCTCGGGGAATGCCAACACAAATACGTGCTGTCTCTGAATGGTGATATTTAGATAAGACACTGTGAAATTAGTGTAATAGACTCCACATTCCTCTAAACAACACGTCCTGGGAATTCGCCATCACAGGGGAGGAGAAAAGTTCAGAAACGCGCACGCACTTTTCTTTCCCCTCACAAAAAAATAAAGGCGGAAAAGAAAAGAGAGAGGCAGGAACAAAAAAAAAAAAAAAAAAAAAAGAGGCACTCTGCTCCCTTTACCTTATTGCCAGCTGCTCTCCTGGTGTCTTTGAGAGTTGCGCTTGCCCTACTTAAAGCCTCCTGCTGCTTGAGAATTTGATCTCGCAGCTGTTGAGATTGTTCCGTCTTTTCCTGTAATTTGGACCTGAGCAGGCCGACTTCTAAACCCAGGCTATTAACTTTCTCCTCGCTGGTCCGCAACTGAGAAAGAGGAGAAGAACAAGAAGAAGAAGAAGTAGTGAAGAAGAGAAGCTAAACGCCCTTCAAATCAACATGACAATCCTTTCAAGTTCTCTGGAACACTCGCACTTTGTTTTAAGAATGAAAAGAAGCCCGGGTTTAAGTGGGGCTAATAAAAAGGGGGAAAAAGATCTATTAGCAGTCAGTCTTCTGCGGCAGACGTACAGAGCTGCTCAAGTCAGAAATCTCCCTTTGTTTATTTAGTTTTGCACAAAAAAGGCCATTAAGTACAAGCTGTTTTTTTTTTCGCTATAAAACAAACACTTTTAAAAAAATGATTAAAAGACAGTGAAAATGGGGCTGTGCAAAACTTGGTAGACCCCCAAAACTCAGATTAAAATCAGATAAACAGCCTTTTATCTTCAAGTTTTGGATTTAGGCTTCACCACTCAAACAAAGAAGCTGTTGGTGTTCCTACAACAATGGACGAACCACTCCAGAGCCCAGGCCACAACATCACCTCTTGGTTCCCAATGTGTATGGGAACACTTGGGATCATAAGAAGCAGAACATGCAACCAACGTCTAAGACTGACCTGTGGAAAAATATCCCTGCAGGTTTATTTGAAAAACCGAAGCCAAAAAAAAATATTGGAATCTGTAATTAAGGCCAAATGTGAACAAACTTGGATATTACATTTAGTTCCAAACGATTCTGTGGAATTTTCTGTTACATGTGTTTTGGGTTACTGTAAAATGATTAACTTGTCCCTAAACGCTGTGAATGTAAATAAAACGTGCTCTGCGACTTGTGCAGAGTACAGCAGATATACACAAAAGTCTCCATGCAGATTTCTCCTTGGCCCTGCGTGCAAAATCCTCCACTCTGCCAGAAAAACGGCCTGGAATATATAGATTTCTGCTCGAGCAGCATCTCTGTATCAATAAACAGCATGTCCACAGAGCCTGTGTAAATAAAGATGCACCTGTACGGCGTGTGGTTTTACATGAGGACCGCGCTGCGAGAACAGAATAACAGAATTCAATACGGGGGGACAATACCGCAGTAACATGCGTATCGATCCGTTCACAGTTCATTGCGGATTACTCAGCGGCTGTTCCGCTATTCATCTATTCCAACAGATATCAATTATTAAAACACGTTATTATTCAATCCCGATCTACTGATCGCGGTTACTTTTCAATCTTGCATTAGCAAGGCAATTAAAGCAGAGGGCTGACCGCAATCTTGGGGCGCTCTGAGGAGAGAGAGAGAAAAAAATATATTCAGAGCGTAGGCACTGAGAAACAGAGCTTTAAAGGTTATCCTATGATACACAATCAGCAGCAGTTAGAATCAAGTGACTTTGTTTTGTCAAGGACAAAGTGTTTGGCCACTCTAAATGAGCGAGCCCTCATCATCCCTGACGAACAAAAAAAAAATGCTTAAAGGAAGAACCCCAAACCCAATTATATTCATCATTAGTACGCTTCCTTAATGTTCTCATTTATTATTCAATGGGAGCCATAAAAAGTTAAATTCACTATTTCTCATCTTGCTGCTAAATGATATTCAAATGAAGCAAAAGTCCTTCATTTGCTCTGCACAAAGCCAGTCCTCTGCAGATCTCAGTGTGTCTGCACTCCATTATTGAATATTGGCTGTGATAAACAGGACGATTAACATGAGCGCCATTCCCAGGTCCGCTGTGGTGGAGGTTACCGTACCTGGTTTTGGAGGCTCTGGAGGGTGTGGTCAGGCTCCTTAACCAGCTGTTGCTCTTTCACAGATGGGGTCCTCCTCATACATGCCTGCAGAGAGGCTGTGTCCGGCTTAAACCGCTGCACGCTATCCTCTTGCTCCCGCAACTGGACACACAGCACAACAAACAGGGTTATCGAGGGAAGCAAATTCATCCATGTGCAGTGAGTTGCAAAACAATATCTGATGCAACTAAGTTTGACTGACTTTTTTAAGTAAACAAATGAAAACGGTGCTTTCACAATTTCTATTAATTTGTTCTATTTACATATTTAAGTTTAATATAATGGACAAATAAACCAGATAACATAAAATGTACCATTCCTTTTGCACAGTGTATAACAGAATTAACTTTATGCTTGGATTAATTTAATTTACTAGTCTATTAGATCGTTAGAAAGTAGTCAGCTAGTCCTTCCTAAGGTAAAGACTAAGCATGGGGAAGCAGCGTTTAGTTACTGTGCTGCTGTTAAATGGAATCAGTTGAGCGAGAGTGTTAGAACAACCCCAACACTGGACACCTTTAAATCCAGACTGGAAACATTCCTGTTGGAGCAGGCTTTCAGCTCAGTTTAAAACTCTGCTTTACACTCAAGAAAAACAGCCTCAGCGTATTTACTTCTTTTAACTGATTTATTTTAATGCTTTGTTTCTTATTTCTTTATTTATGTAAAGCACTTTGAGTTGCCACTGTGAATGAAAGGTGCTATACAAATAAACTTGCCTTGCCTATGCTTCTATAGATCCTGGTAAACTCAGTTTTACACACCTTACAGGAAATCATCTTTTTCAGATAATGACATCTTTCCACATTTAAAGGTAGTAAATTAGATTAATGGGGAATAAAAACAAAGTTATTTGTTGCAGCCCCAGAATTCAAATTAGTCGCTGAATTACAAATTAATATGGATACAAATATGGATACAACTGCTGTTCAATCCAACTACAGATGGGGTTTCTATTGTCTAGGTTAGTTAAGGATATCTTTATGTAAAGATTACCCAATAAAAGTACAAACAATTAGGGATGTCTCTAAATCTTAGCTACCTAATGGAAAAAAATGAGCAAAGACTTTAAATGAGGAAAAAAAAGGTTAGACTACAAGTGCTATATCTAAGACTTTAATTTAATAAGTTTAATAGTAATAAATATAAGAAACAGTGATGTAATCTTAACTAGTGCAATTATAGAAACAACAAACGCACAAGGCAGCTCTGAATCACCCACACGATTAAACACTGGAATCTTAAATACAGATCAATCTAGCAGAGGAGTTAAAAGCCACCCAGTGTTAATTCCGGTTAATGTACCTCAGAATCAAATAAGATGACTGTGACATGAACGTAAAAAAATAGCCCATCTGCATTTTCACAAGAAAATATTGCTCACGTCTTCAGGTGAAGAAGAAACAGTCAAACTTTTCGAAGTCTGAGTGAGATTAAGAAAAGCTACCGTCAGTTTATAAGACACATCAGGAAGCAGAGCTGCTCTGTATGGGGAGAGCTTGTTGACAAATAGCACGCTAGTAAATTCCACATCACTGTCAGGTCTGCAGCCTTCGCCGAAGAAACGCGAAGAAACAGCAGAACCTCTTTCAAAAGCTAGCAGGTAAACTGGGAATTCTTGGGGTGGGGGGGATAAGGAGAGCGAAGAGTTTATGGAGGGGAAAAAATTCAGCTTTCAAACATCCCTCTAACTCCAAAAGCTGCTTCTTCTGATAGCTAAAGCACCAAAACATTTCTGACAACAATGGCTGATTCTGAACACCTGGCTCTTTTAAGTTGCGGAGCGCGGGCTGGCGCTGACTTAAGAGTCTGCTCCAATGACAACTGCATCTGTACCGAAGGAGAGATTAAAGTGTTCCAGCACATTCTGTCCATTAAAGCAATACTTATGGGAATGTGTTTAAAAAAAAAAAAAAGAAAAGGAAAAGAAAAAGTCTATTACTAAAACATGGCGCAGGATTTGTCTTTGCAACACAAACCGGCTTTAAAACGTGCACTGTCAGACGGCATGCAGCCATCATTCAGTCAAGACCGAGAGAGAGGGCAAAATGTCTGCTGTTTCATCAAAACCAAGAGGAGCAATTGGACGTGATGGCCATCAAAGACGAGTGGGCCCACCAAACACCCTTTAGCGAAGGGGAAGAGGGGGGGCGGTTAAAAATCAAACGGAATACACACTAACCAATACAGCATGTCCTCCACTCAGACACACTGAGCTTTTGGACAAATATCAAATTTCGTCACAAAGAGAACAATAAGCTTGTGTTGGGAGTTGTGACTTATTGCAGCAGACAGTTTTAAAGTAAGCACTCTCGCCAAAGAGAGAGAGAGAGAGAGAGAGAGAGAGAGAGAGAGAGAGAGAGAGAGAGAGAGAGAGAGAGAGAGAGAGAGAGAGAGAGAGAGAGAGAGAGAGAGAGAGAGAGAGAAAGAGAAGAGATAGAAAGATGAGAGAGAAGAGAGAGCGAGGAGAGAGAGAGAAGAAAGAAAAGGAGGAGAGAGAGAGAGAGAGAGAGGGAAGAGAGAAAAAGAGAGAGAAAGAGAGAAGAAGAGAGGGAAGAGGAGAGAGAGAGAGGGAAGAGAGACAAAAAAAAGAGAGAGGAGAGGAAAGAGAGAGGAGAGAGAGACACGGTGATGAAGAGGGTAGGGTCTGAACGGTTCAAGGCCCCCGAGGACACCCACCCAGCAGACAGAACAGTGACGCAGCGGCTACAGAGAAAGTGTGTGAGCCAGACACACACACATGCAGACACAGGGAGAGAGAGAGAGAGAGAGAGAGAGAGAGAGAGAGAGAGAGAGAGAGAGAGAACGAACAAGTGAGGGAAATGTGAGAGGGAGGAAGGAAAGGAGAGAGAGAGAGAAAGAGAGGGACAAAGACAGAGAGAGAGAGAATAGGTCTAGTCAGAGCAGATGGCACAAACTGCGAGGGTTCAACGCAACTTCAGAAACAGAGGAGAGAGAGAGAGAGAGAGGGAGCAGGAGAGAAAGAGAGAGCAGGAGAGAGGGGGGAGAGAGAGCAGGGGAGAGAAAGTAAGAAGGAGGAGAGGAAAAGAGAGTAAAAAGGAGGAAGAAAGAGATGGAGAAAGACATGGAAAGGGAGAGAGACAGAGAAAAAGACAGGGAGATAGAAAGAAGCAGAATAGATAGAAAATACAGAAAGAAAAGACAGAAGATACAAAGAAAGAGAGGAATAGAAAGTGTAATGGAGAAGGAAAAGGAGAAAAGAGAAAGAGAGAGAGAGAAACAGAGAGAGGGAGAGAGAGAGAACGAACAAGTGAGGGAAATGTGAGAGGGAGGAAGGAAGGGAGAGAGAGAGAGAGAAAGAAAGAGGGACAAAGACAGAAAAGAGAAATGAGATTGAAAAAGAAAGAAAATAGTGGCAAAGAAAAAGAGTAGAAGAGATATGAAAAAGGAGGACAGGAGAAATTATAAAAATGGGTGTGAGAGAACATTAGAGACACAGCGATAAAGAGAAAAAGAACAAGAAAGAAAGAAAAGAAGGAAGGAAAGATGAAAAATGAGAGACAGAAACTGAAAGGATGCGCAGAGAGTTGAAAGCATGAGACAGAAAGAGTGAAGGGACGAGGGTCTGAGAGAAAAACACTCACATAGCAATACAGCAGTAAAACAGGCCAATGCATTACAAAAGCAGACACACTCTCTCTCGCACACACACACACTCGCACACACGCCCTGTGTGAACTCCTGAACTCTCTGCTTCACCCCGTCCGCCCCATCATCTGTCTGCCTCTGACGCTGCCTCCTAATCTAATACAAGCCAATTAGAGCTGCTCTGAGAGCTTCAAACAGTCTTTCCTCTGCTCTCCGCTCCAAACCTCAGACCGTGTTTTATATCCAGGCCTTAAAAACACACACACACACACACGCCCTGTTTAAGCAGCACTAACATTACCTCCTGAACACCACACTCCTCTGCCAGAGCAGCCCCTCCAGCTCCTTCAGCAGCTCCAGCACAATTCACAGGCACGTGTTCGTAACACGCAATCTAAACCTCTGCAGTGTGTAACTATTTTAAAGTGGAAAAGAATATGTTGTTACATCCCCAATGTCTGAGTTTTAACTTAAACTCAACTCAAATGTTATTAAGAGACATTTTGTCCAGTTCAAACCAAATCCAATCACCTAGCGAGCCACATGTTATTGGTGAAAGTTTTTAACATCCTGGCTGTGAATATGTCCTAGTATGTGCTAATGTCCTAGTATATAATATAATATAATATAATATAATATAATATAATATAATATAATATAATATAATATAATATAATATAAAGTTCAGTTTATTCTGGATTATTGTTCTGTGGCTTTTTTTTTCAAGGACTTATATTGTCAAGCCATTTTCACTGTTTATACTGAGTTCAGGGAGAGCAGTGTAAGTCTACAGCTCAAGACCAATAACGAGTAACGAGTGCAGTGTCGGTGCTGCACTGTCCTGTCTAGTGCCTGTATAATGTATTGTATTGAATTTGAATTGAATTTTATTATTTATTTATTATTGTATGTATTCCAGTTATATTTTGTTGCACACTTATATCTGCACGTTTGCATTGAGTACACTTTGTTCCATGTTGCACCATGTTCTTCCTGAAGGAACGTAATTTCACTCCACTGAGTGCTTGTATGTAGGTAGAATGACAATAAAAGCCTCTTGACGTGACTTGAGCTTGTGCAGAAGCTGTGTTTCCTTCTTTAACAGCGCTAAACTCTACAATATAAACCCAAACACAGACGTGCTCTGCTGTGCTTAAAGCTTTAGCACACTCAGAGCCACTTTTCTCGTCTCTCCGCCAGATCTTTCCACAAAAATGTAACAGCTTCCTGTAAAGTGTCACTCAACACTTGACTTTTTGGTGGTTGACAGTTTCTCGTTGTGGATTAAACATGCTTGGAAACCAATTGTACTTCATTTTTACCTTAAAATGTAATTCAACTGTGGCGTCGCAAGGAGGCGTGGAAAAGCTACACGCTGCCGCCCCGTTGTCTAAACTGGCTCAGATGCCTTAACAGTAGTGGTGATGGTAACCAGGGGTCACAATGTCTGTAACACAAATATATCATTTTATATAATCTCCTATCCTGTGTTGCATCACTTACTACAGAGTTCTTGTGGAGCTTCATGAAATGGCTTTCCATGAGCGACAAGCAGCATACAAGCCTAAGACGGCTACGTGCGATTCCAGGTGTTGGATGGATCAAAAAAATAAAAAATTATGGGGCAAAGCACATGGTTGTTACATTCCTATTAAACACACATAACTTGGGGGTAAGAGCTTTTTTCAACAAAGCCCCCAAATTGTGGAATAATCTCCCAGTTAATGTTCGGGACTCTGACAAAGTCTCAATTTTTAAGTCTAGACTAAAAACATACTTGTTTAGTAGCTTTTGGTAATTAATCTTCTCTTTTAGATAAAGGCAGGAGATCTGGGGGTTCAAGGACACAGAGGTTTATGGTAAACTGAGATGTTGGTGCTGTTGTTCCACCACTTCAGGCGATGTTAGGTTTGTTGATGGTGGAGTGGGGGGATCCCAGTATCTCAGGGTGCTCTCATGTCTATGTTCTTCTGGTTCTCTCCTTTTAGTTTAAGCTGTTATAGTTAGATCTGCTGGAGTCGCCAGCCACACTGTAAAATTCTGAATATTCATATTCTCTACAGTCATACTCCCGAGCCGAACTCTCTCTCTTTACTCTTCCTGAGATAATGACTGTCTTCCTGTCTGCTGAACGCTGTTGAAGGACTGATCATCAGGGCCTCCTCCCCACCATCACCAGCCAGCTCACCTGTCCATCTGTGTCAACTGATACACCCTCAGTTACATCACTGTACACCATCCAGATGCACCAGCATTGAGATAGGATGGGACTGTACATAAAGCCTCAGTCATACACTGCCTCTACCTGTGCAGCTTCTAAAGATTTGCTATCCAGAATTCAAACAGACTCTTCTCTTTGGTGTTTAGTTTATTAAACTGTAAATACTGTTTGACCAGAGGTGGATGGGTCTCCCCTTGTGAGTCTGGTTCTTCCCAAGGTTTCTTCCTCCAGTTGAGGGAGGTTCTCTTGCCACTGTTGCCTCTGGCTTGCTCACTCGGGGATATATGTTGTAACTGTCTGTTTACAAAACTCTGTAAAGCTGCTTTGAGACAACATCGTTGTAAAAAGCACTATATAAATAAACTTGACTTTCAACAGAAAACATCACCCAGGATACAGCCTCTCCATAAGTAAGCCATATAAAGTCCGAAAGCTCTCAAGAACTGTGAAGTGTGCGCAAATGTGAATTTCACACCTTTAAAAATCTGTTACATCATTAGGAACGAAGTGATAATACCGTACAGGATCCCACTTCCACGTGAGCCACGACTGCCAGGGCTCTAATCTTAAAAGCGATAAATCAGACGAGGAAAACTCCACATTATAATTTGTTGAGGTCTCAATCGACCCCGCTGAAAAGGGAGACCTCAAAATAGAATATCGAGATTGCTACGTTTGAAATGGGGGGACTTAATCCCAAATATTATATTAGGCGGCTTCGGTTGGAGAAAGAATCTACGAAGGACATAATAGACTAATTATTTTGCCAATCAAAGTCTCCCTGGGGGTTTTTGCCCAGGCTGTGTGCCCCACTCGGTCCTGGATTGAGTCCTCTGCCTGGGAAAGAGAGCGAGAGAGAGAGAGAAATAGAGAGAGAAAAAAAAGAGAGCACGAGAGGAAGCGAGAGAGCGCTAGATGCATAAATCCACGAGTGGGCAAAGCTCTCGCTCCATTCAAGTCCTCAATGCCAGGGAATTGGACAATGTGCAGGTAAGACCAGCCTTAAAAAAAAAAAAAAAGTGGCCGGCAGAAGCCAGAAACGTCTACATGCGATAAATTAAACAGATTTATCGCAAACATTCCTATAAGTACGAAGTAGTTTAAAGGGAGGAGGGGGGCTGAACTCCAATAAAAGAAAGATTAAAAGAAAAAGAAAAAAAAACTTAGAAGGGACTTCTGAACAACCTTTGCAGAACAGAAGTTCAAAGACGTATTATTGCCACTTACAATCGTTCAGATAGTCAAGTACACATCCACGCGGAGGACACTATCTACAGAAAAATACAGTTCAGGTTTGATAAAGACCGTCACTAATAACATGTCCAACTTCAGCCTTCAAAATAATTAAGCTATTAAAACATTTTCTATTCTTCTATATCAGCCGAACACTGTGCTGGATAGAAGGCAGCAGTGCAGCAACTACGGGCGCTACAAAAGGCAAAAATAATGCGGCCTACTCCCGGATGTTGTCAAGGACAAAACTTTCATTCCACATAGATAACTACACAGATACACATTGAAAGATAACTAGCAATATAAATCCACGATAAGACTGTATTTAGTAAAGCTGCATTGTCTCTGTTACCAAGCAGTTGTTTGGGTTTTTATTATTATTTTTTACATTCTACTCTGTACGTTTTAAAGAACTATGTAACAACAAACATTTGTATGTACATCATGTACTAAGGACACAGTCACTGATTTAAAGAGATGTTCTTTAGAAACACTGACTAACTGCCTATAGTAATTTTTCAGCTTTCTTGATACGCGTGCGTGTGTATCTATGTGTATTGAACAGATCTTCAAATCCAGATCTTAATTGAGTTCTGAGATGTTGCACTTACTGGTGGGTGTTGACATTAGGTCATCAATCAGTCACACCAAGCTTATGTGTATTTATACGTCCACACGTCTCATTGGCGAGATGGTGTTCGAGACTGCTGTGGGGAAATGTAGCTTTGGAGATGAGCAAATTAGGAGCTTCACAAAGTCTAACAAAGCTTCTATAGAAAGTAGTAGTTAACTCCAGAAACAAGATTCCATGTGAATTTGATCACCTCTGCTCTACACAAATCATTTTGGAACTAACATGTCCCTGACATTGCCCTGTCTTTCAATGAATGAACACTGCTTATACATAGTCTACAATAATGATAATATTTTAATTGTCCCGACATGTTTGCCTTTCTTAGAAGGTATAGGAGACTCCATATATGCACTTATATTAAGAGTTATTGACAAGCATGAAGGGAATAAAAGGATGTAGATAAATTAAGCAACCACACACAACATGGCAAACAAAAAAATTTGATAAATTGCAACTAAAATGTAAAGATGCTACAAACAGAATTCCCTGATATTCCATGAATAAGGCCAAAAACGATAGAATTCTCTGAATTGCCAAATCTGGTATAAACTTTGTAAAATTCTATGATATTCCAGAAATTCCATGACCTTGCAAAAAATTGTGAGACTAAAAAAAAAATCAAATTTAAATAAATTAATAAAAACATGGACTGAATTATACATTATGATTAATGTAAAGTTAAATATAACCTGAAACTGTGGAGAAAAAGAAAAACAAAAACAAAAAAACAAACAAAACAATATTTATCCATATCACCAGGACTACTTCCAGAGTGGATCAAGCTGGCAGCGAGTCCAGTGGACGGTGACAAAGGGAGGATTTTTCTAGAAAGTTTCATTGTAGTGAGTGGAGTGTATTTATTACATGTTTGTGTCAAGGATGAGTAATCAGTCTCCCACTGATACGCCGTTCCAGGCGGCCGATGTGTACGTCGAGAGTGCGTGATTTGTCATGCTTTCTAAAGTGAACTCCGCCGCCACGCTATGATTTATTGTGAGTGATGGGGAGAGAGGCAGATATGAGGGAGAAGAAAACAGCGATGGAAATTGCTCCATTGAAAACCCGCATCGCGCTTTTTGGCGAATGTATACGTGTTGTTGTGTGTTCTCGGATGAAGGAAGAGGCCCGTCTCCTCTCGGATCCGACACACTCCGCGTCTGCGTCGTCAATAGACAGGCCTCAATCCCCCCAGCCAAAGGAATGATCACACTGAGTTTGATGATCCATTAGCTTCCCGTGTGGATGAGGATAAAAGGGGGATTATTTAGGCCACGGCGAGTCTATAAATGACAAACTTGATGCTTTTTCCTGGAAGCCACAGCCAATGGCGTTGGGATGGGAGGGAAAAGGCTTTTTAGCTTTCAGCAGCACAAACGCAAGGTATCACTTGAATATATATAACACAATCTGAGCTGACACTGGAACCGCAGCCTTGCGTATTAGGCCCTATTTCTAGGTTTCCTGAACCAGGCCTAGCCCGGACACATACAAGCTCAATCAATTTCTATCCAATTGCTGTTCTCGCCGCAACACATCCCCCTATTTCTCTCACTCTGTTTTTAGCAGCGGCGCACAATGCAAGGCTTGTGAAAGTACAGTTAGCCAAATGTCCCCAGGACAATAATACATCCAACTCAATACTGCATGCTAATAACCTAAATGAGCATGTTGCTGTGTATTCTCCGCTGAGCCGCAATGAAAAATTGTCCTTAAGCTAGAGAACAATGCAAACACATTAAGCATGTTTAAGCGTGCTGACGTTCTGCTTATGCCAGCCATGAATAAAGGAAAATGCCTTTAAAACTACATGTTTACTTGAATAACTACATTGTGCGCAGCAAAGTCCGTATACAAGTGGAATATCAAAAAGGAGAAGCTTGGTTTGGTTAGAAAGTTCTCCCATCCCAAAGGTTTTTAAACAGCCAAGACCTGTTTACTGTTTGCCTCTTTAGTTGTGCAATGGAGCTACGAAGCTAACAAGAAACAGAGGATAATGTGTAATTAGCACTGTGCAAAGTTTGTAAATCATCAAAGCATTTGTAAATCATCACACAGCTGCTTTGAACGGCAACCAAAAAGGCAGCTTGGTTTTGATTTAGGTAGGAAACTAGGCCTCCATTACTTGTTAGCTACAATTTAATCCCAAAGTCATGTCATTTATGTTTCCCTACATTTATAAAGATTCTTAAATTGTCAAAGTCCTAATATTATTGAAGGATACAGAAAAGCTAAGACTCCTAACAACCACCAAACCCATTAATTACAAGATATTCTTAAAAACAAAGAGATATTTCTGAAGACTAAGGCTTTGAACAAAACATTTTAAATGTGACTACTAGGGCTGAAACGATTCCTTGAGGAATTCGAGTAACACGATTACAAAAAATCATCGAAGCAAATTCTTTGCCTTGAAGATTCGTTTAATCCATACAAACATATACACTTTCACACGGATGACTTTTACTGTTGCAGTGCGCGCTTACGGTGTCGCCAGGTGACACGAAGAAGACGTAATTTAATGGTGCGGATTGCAAAATAGAGAAAGAGAGAGAGAATAAGGAGAGGAGAACAGAGGAGACAGGTCAGAGAAAACCCTACACAGTGTCCACAGTCTATTGTAAAACTGAACTAGCCAAGGGGGCCGTTACTGAGCGCCAACCTGAAGAAAGACGAGGCTGAAGTTAGCTTCTTACGTAAATTCCACCTTTACACCTTAAATGATGCAGCAGTAAAGGTGGAATGAGGTATTCAAATAAGAAGCTAACTTCAGAAAGCAAGCGACTGAGCTTTCCCAGAAAACTGATAGAGTCTGAGTTTTACGGTAACCGCTAGCTGAGCACGACTTCAGTGTCTCAGCATCTGAGCAGAAACAGTCAGTACTGTATTATATGCAATTTAAGCAATAAAATGTTAAGAAACCTGTCTTATTTTATCTCATATATTTACTATTGCTCTTTAATTAAAAATATATGTATATTATCCGATTACTCGATTAATTGATGGAATAATTGATAGAATACTCGATTACTAATATAATCGATAGCTGCAGCCCTAGTGACTACGTATATCATTCAACACATCATTTGGAATACCACAAAAACTGCTTTTTTGACAGAGGAGAATATGAAACGCCACTTTTGCTTTGAATTTAAAAACATCCACAGGTGCTTCTGCCCATCCTTCCACTGTGAAAGGACAGCTCAACGCTATGAGTCTAAAAAGATGTGTAACTGTTAAGCTACATGTAGCTGTCTCAGCCAAACTCGTATTTTAAATACGAAGAGACGACTGAGAGACAAAAGCAGAGATCACCCTTCCTCCTGTATATTATTGGTAAAAGAACAAACAAAATCAGCAAAGCATCACAACTGTATTATGCATTGTTTTAGTTATTTATATGCCTGCCACGAAGCAGCCCAAACCATAAAATCTAGAGACTGTTGTGGCACCACTGTAACAGGCAAGTAGGCATATTTAAACAGATGTAGCCAACGTTACATTGATCACCTCAGCCAGAATGTCTCTTTAAGACACAGTCTCATACGTGTCCTATGCAGTACTGCACTGTGTAGGCTAAACAGGATCCGTTACATCCACACGCACAAACTGTACTACAATTAAGACACATCTTTAATTAGGTGGAAAGTAAAAAAGCTCTTTATTCTAGATGAAAAAATTCCCCAAGAATCTGGATAACGCACTGACAGACACGTGCATAAACACACACACATGCTTAGTGATCCAGCAGCAGCAGGTGACGTCCTCAACAGGTAGCAGTGTGCACACACGACCATATGGCTCCTCCACGTCGCTCATTACCCGAGCATGACTGGGAGGAATTATCACCAGCCTGAGACTTCATCAAACACGCTAAACTGGTGCCAAAAGCCTGACATCAGATAATGAAGACACAGCTAAAATGGGATGCCGCCACAGACAATTAATAAAGTAATTAGGCTAATGACTTCTTTACTCAAGTCCTTTTTCTTTTGGCTGCGGATATGAATTAATTAACGCGGGTAATTAAATTATGCAGGTTGTAATTCCCAGCTGCTCCGGTGCTCTTCCCGCCCCCTCCCTGCTTGGGGCTAATCGGTGCGACTGGCAGGTTGGGTGGGGAGCTATGATGCTTTCTTCACTGCAACTCTGGCAAGCCACCAAAAAAAAGAAAGAAAGAAAAAGAAGATATGCAGCAGGGCTGTAGGGTGTAACTCTGTGATCTCTGACATTTAGGAAATAACACTTTGTACTATTATTAAAAATACACTAATAAACAAATGTGACTGGAGGAAATTCATACACAATTAACAAGCTTTCTATTTAAGAATTAATGATTATAAAGGATGTTGATTTAAAAATCTAACTGCCACTTCTCATGCATTTTACCAACAAATATTACAGATTTAGACAGAATCAGACAATACGGAATCAGACAATATTTGGTAACAACATGCAACAAGCAAACAGTACCTTTTACTTGATTTTGCCACTTTTATTGCATGTGTGTTCGATTTTTCATATTTTTATATTTAGGTATTATTAATATTAGTTATTATTTTATTACCATTATTCAAAATCAGTAGACTTTTGTAATGTAACAAAAACTCAGATGAGCTAATCAGCTAACAAAGTAGTCAGCCTAGTTGGGCAGAGCTAGCCAAACTATCTCTTCCAGTCTTTCGCAACGTGCTCATTCACAGAGGACCTATTACTCTCTTTTCAATATTCTAAATCCTATTTAAAATTACAGTCTTCAATTTTTCCAAATGACCCCCTTGTCTGAAACGTCACCCCACCCCCAGTGTACTGGTCAACTCGCCCACTGTTTGAGCCAGAGTCTGATCCGTAAAGTCAGGCAGAGTAAGTTGGTAGATCCAACTTTGCAAGCTAGACTGGAGCAAAACACTGTGGTCAGATACAGTTTTCACAGTTTCAGTTCTCTGTGTACTGTGTGAGGCCGTGCCAAGCTTGCTGTCAGGTGGGCAATACGGACTGTGTTAAGAGATGGCCTTACATTGTAACTGGAAGAGTTTGAGTTCCAACAAGTTGAAGTTGCATGAACTTCACAAATCTGCACACTGTTTACATGAACAAAAATCTACAACAGACAAATAAAAAAATATAAAAAGGAAAAGCATAATACACCTATTTTAGGAGCAAGCTGTCATATCCACTGAATAACTAGCCTGTATATTTTTGCTACTGTGGTGAAAACTGAAACTGTTATCAGGCACCTACAGCACATGCGTAGAAAAGAGAAAAAAACAGTTATTATTAACAGTTATTATTTAAAAAAGTTTAATAAAAATCTACCCAAAAACTTTGGGTCGGCCTATTTGGCTATAGAAAAATCGGAATTGGAATCAGCCATAAAGATTCATGGTACATAATATGCACAGTGTGTGTACGTTTTCTTTAGTAAAAGAAATCCAGCAGAACCAGTTCCACACATGAAGGCTGGGTGCACTCGGGTGGGCTCGGAGTACCACCTGCACTTAAGCAAATACAGCCTATTGAGTAGATTAAATATATCATAAATCCCAATCATATAGCTGAGTGTTGCATACATGGTATCAGTCAGCCCATTATCACAAGCTAACTCCGCTCTCATCCCTGGCCTGTAATAAGTATGCCTGACACTGGCATGAATCATTATCTAGAACAAGAAGCCGTGATCAAAGGCTCTGCTTCTGGGAGGAGATGCATTTGCTCTCTTTTAGACAAAGCGAAGGACGGCTCTTCCTTCGTCTGCCCACCACACGGCACTCTTTTAAAGCGGTCCAGCTTTCCTTCCACCTTTTTCATCTTCCGCTACTTTCCACTCGGTTTGCTCTCTTCACTGGAGAAGTACTCAGCTCTTTGCCTGCAGCTACAGACTTGGTAGAGCCTGAGAGGCAATACAATACAGGTGTATGCAGACACCCATATGTAGCATTTCAACTATAATATACAAAGTATAAACAGAGTTTGTACACCTGGGTACGGATTTCCAACAGCAGTGGTTAAAATGAACGATTCAAAATATATCATACACAATATTTGATACATGATACACATATATATATAAGCACTATATAAATGAAGCCGATACTCAAAGGTTCGATATGGACATTGGGGAGTAAAGGAAAAAGGAGGCTTTACTCTTGTTTCAGATATGAAAACATTCACAGGTGTTTCTGTTCAGCCTTCCACTGTGAGAACATATGTATCAAACAGTGAAGCTCCTGGTGTTCCACCCCATAATTCAGACCTCAGCATAACCTAATGCAGTTCTGATTACCTGGACTGTGAGATGCAGAAAAACCTAAACCAACTTCTATGACTGAGCTAGAAAAAAGAAAAAAAAAATACACCTGTAGATGTAGAAAACTAAAAGCTCAGAAAGAAACTAAAAGCAAGCCTTCTAAAAAGAATGGAAACTTAACCTTCAATACTGAAATAAATAAAGTAATTAAATCAGATTAAATCAGATTCTGTTCTTGAGGCTTATGTGTATTTTTCAAGTTTTCTGAAAAATGAATGTTTTGACAGCACTGTGTTACATTAACAAAGGTGAAATGACTATTTTGAAAACATGAGGGTTTCTTACATTAGCAGCACACGGCAATCCAGCTCACGATCAACATGCATTAACGCTCTCTATCAAGATGTCACATGTAATGATAATATATGGATTACACCTCCTACAAAAGTGCTATTTCTACAAGCTTCTCCTAAATGCAACACTATATTGTACCTGAAATTCTATATAAATGTTTAACTTGAGTATACTGATCCTAAGTAATACAATGCAAACACTTTCTGTAATTGGAGGGAAAAAAGGGTGGTGGGAAGAAAAAAGAAAAGGAAAATATGACCTTCCGAAGCTTTTGGAGATGAAAAAAAGAGAAGGTGGGAAGGCCTGGGAGCACATTAGACATGCGCCGTGTCATGATCTGAACGACATCTGCTATTTATTTATCCAGGAAGGGCAGAGTCGGTATCATATACAATGTTCCCAGACACATGAATGGTGATGCATGAAATTTAGGGGCTGAGGATTCTCCAGATTCTCCTTCCTGCTGGTTCCCCTCGAGAGCGAAGCCACATCTGGACTTCAGCAGCCTCGCAGAGCGGCAGCTTCCAAGATTTCAACATACAGAAAGCAGAGCCGAATGTTACCTGGCTGTTAAAGCGATAGCCTGGCGAAAAATCAAATTTACAGTTTTCCCCCACGATGCACTTATCCTTCAAAGTTTGCTTCTTTAGTTTTGTGCTGAACAAACCAAATGACTAAATCATCACAGACCTGAAAAATATACAGTGTTTCTGACACTGTTGACTATAAAATAGACAAAAGCTAATTAAACTGCTAAAACCAGTGACAGTGGCCAACCTATAGCAGGAACTGGACCAGTTCTGTTGTGCGTTTTTTAAAATAAGACACTTGTTTTACAGTTGAAATAGGATTAACGGTCGCAACAGAAACACTAAGTAAGAGCAGAACACACTGAAAGAGTGATCAGCTCCATCCTGAGGAGAATTTAAAGTGACAGCCAGTGGTGTTATAGCTAAGGCAGAGTTTCAGAGACTGGCTGAGGAGCAAGGAGAGGAGAGCCGAACACAAAAGCACTTTCAGGGCGCCCCCTCCCTATCAGCCCTGTCCCAGCATGCACCAGGGGCTCGGTGGGGGTCGGGGAGGGGGGCAAATTTGGTGAAAATGAGAGAGATGAATGGAGTGGGGTGGAGGGTGAGGGGGACAGGGGGGGTAGTCTCTTGGCAGTGATGCAGATAGTAAATCAAGGCTAAAAAGAACCTGTATTTTTCATCAGTTTACCAGATGGAGACTGGCCTCATCTTTCATCTGATCGCATGAGAAGAGGAGCGTTGAGGGAGTCTGTTTTTTTTTAAAGCCATCAAACCGTTAAATCTGTTGAGAGAGCAAGAAAGCCTTAAACGTGTATGAATACTATACGTTTGCCAATTAGCAGGTGAACCAACAATCTATATAACTCAGCTAATAATCAGGATACGATATATAATGTCCCACAAAGGCCCCTTGATCACAGGAGCCTGCAGGTACTTGTTCAAATGCTAGAACTTTTTTTTTTCTACTGTAGTAACTAGAGATGGATCGTTCAGCGTTTTTGAGGCCGATTCCGATAGCCGATAACCTTTCAGCGGGATCGGCCGATAGCCGATACTGATCAAGGGCGGGGCTGTTAGACAGGGCAGGGCTACATATTATTAGCACAAGCAAGTCATGAAACATGGTGGACACTGGGCTCCTCGGTCTGGATGAAACGCTAGCTTTAAATACAGAAATTAGGCTCATTTGTTTACCGCCATTGATCGGCTCTCGGGATCGGTTGATCGCCAATCACATATTTTGATTAAAAATCGGCCGATACCGATACATGGCCGATCGATCCTTCCATCTCTAGTAGTAACACAACAAAATATAACCCCAACAAAAAATTCTGCCATCATAAGCAGCAGCATTCCACAGACCACAGCGGTGAGCAGAACACTCAGTCAAGAGCTCAGTTTCTGGTTAGACAAGTGTGCTGAAAAGTGACCAGCCCCGAAAACACCGACCGGCCCGTCTCCCGCAGTTACGCAAATGTGCATGAAGAGAATTTTTTCCTTCTGCTGCAACTTTTGGAACTGCAAGCCTTTCTTTCAACAGCGTTATAACTTATAATTAACATGTCATAGCGCCTATCTTTCAAATACGACGAGTACCTGAGTATCTCGTCCCAAAGTTGCTCATAATACACACTTTCGTCTGCCCATGGCAACCCACAGTTTAGTTTGTAGCAGTTTTATGAATATGATCAATATGCCAAATGGTAAAAGTAGTTTAGATACACGAGCAGCCACATTTAAATGCCTGCGAAAGATATATGGTTATGTTTCAACAATTTATAATGATT
This sequence comes from Megaleporinus macrocephalus, assembly GCA_021613375.1. Taxonomy (NCBI): domain Eukaryota; kingdom Metazoa; phylum Chordata; class Actinopteri; order Characiformes; family Anostomidae; genus Megaleporinus; species Megaleporinus macrocephalus. The sequence goes on from CM038727.1 coordinate 10,516,847, forward strand.
GTCAACAGGCAAAATAAAAATATATATCCTACACATGGCTCCTTTAATGTCTTACAGATGAGTATGAAACAAGAAACAGCATCCCTCACAAACATGCGAGTTAAATAAATATGGAGCAGTTCAAGCCAAAAAGATTTCAGATGAATCCCTGACACAATGCATGTAATATTAATGCTGTTTTTTCTCCTCCCCCCTACACTCCCAGCATACCCCCCCACCTCCCTCACAAGCCACACTCCCTTCCCTCTCTCTCCTTCTCTCTTTCTCCCTTTCTCCCACACCTAAAATGTTGTTAATCAAGGTTCCGTTTCAAATGACAAAATGTGCGGAGTGGGGGGAGTAAGTTGCTGTGATATGGTAATTCGCTGCAGATATATCATTTTCAGAATAAAATGCTGAAGCCTATGATTAACTGGGGGCTCGGCGTAGATGGCACGCTGATTAATTTTACCCTCTTCAGCCAATGCCAAGGTCTTCACTCTTCCCACTCGTTTTTTTTTCCCCCGCTAAGGGTGAAAATTAAATCAGTTCCTCTTTTTAATTTCTGAATAACCTTGCGCCATTTTTTTCCCCTCCCTTGTCACGCCGCGCTCCGGAGGAGGCAAACGGAGCTCTTAAGCTTCAATAGATTTCTGAGAGTTTCTACAGCGCTCTGAAAGCGGCGGAACAGAAAAAAATACATCTTTGTAGCCTGTGGTGGTTTGTAAACTCGTTTTTTTTTTTTTTTTTTTGAGACAATTCAGATGGTAAACTGTGAGCTCGAAGCTCATTCAAAAGAACGGAGGGAAGAATCGCTCTATTGTTTAAACATTTCTCAACGTTTGCCTTTTCCGTCTGTTTATTCCTGAGCTGTGCAATCTTGACAGACACGTAATCCTCCTAAACAAAGAATCAAAGGGAGTTTTCCAGTGTCTGCAACCCGCGCACTGTAATGATCAACAGCGAGGTAATTGGACGCTTTCGATTTGATATCTCCCATATCTCCCAGGTATACCTTTGTCAATAAACCTGCCAGTTACACCACAGCCGAGCTGAAACAAATCAAACAGACTGCCAACATTAAACAGCGCTGCTCTACTTTGCTCCAAATGCTGCGTTTGTTTGCTGCCCTATCGACGGCACTGCATTATTTCACTGCGTATAAATGCATGTAGGCAGAACTGTTAGAGTGTTACAGCTACTCAATCCCATCTGAGAGAGAGAGAGAGAGAGAGAGAGAGAGAGGGTGAGGGAGGGAGAGAGAGAGAGCCCGAGAGAGACGGAGTGAAAGAGAGAGGATAGCGAAGAAACAAATAAATAAATTAAAAGCATCTAAATAATAATCTTTAATGCCATCCTAATAAATATGATTAAATAACTGCATAAGAAATTTATATTCTATTGTTCTGCACAAAAGAGAATGCGAGAGAAACTCTCAGGGAAAACAACAGGAGGAGAAGAAGAGAAAGCAATTGTAAGCGAGGAAGAGGACAGAGAAAGAAAAAATACATATAATTCCATAATTCTATTGTTCTGTCATAATTTCTATGACTCCTGTTTCCTATACATATTTATTTTTAATTGACTGATACTGGTAATAATTGCACATCTGACATTCAAGCCAATAGAACACTACGTAACTTAAAGTTTTTTAAAAAATCTAAATATTTCAGTGGTTCTGATGCAGAGAGACCTACAGAGTCACGTTACAGTGGTAGTGATGGGAACCTGGGGTCACCATGCCTACAACACAAATATAAGCACTCGATTTTTCTGCCCAAAACCACCAGTAAACCGACACGTCTGAGCTTTTATATGTTTCTGATAGTAAAATAGTCAATAATACGAGCAAAAAAAAAAAAAAAAAAAAAGTTTTCTTTGGGGAGTATTTTGCCTCAATGCCCTTCATGTGTCCCTCCACCCATCAGGCAGAGCATATTTAACCATTTCATGTAATAACTTTTTTAGTGAGGGAGCTTTTAGCGGCATTAAACTCTCCAGACATCTGGGTTCTATCACCACCACTGTTAACAATTCTGACTTGGAATGTTTCTAGGACAGAGTATTTTAGACCAAACCACTCTGAACGACTTTTGTTTACATTATAACCATTTAATTATGTAGGAGTTTTCAGAAATCTATGAGGCAGAGAGAAAGAGAAAATACAGGCATGATACTGCTTTTACTTTTTCTGATACCAATGCTGACCGTAAGTCCTACAGTCTTGACCAATACTGATAATGACCTAATCGACCTCATCTAGTTTCGTTTAAGAGCCAGCGACGTTTAAAAACTGTGATGCAGTATGTCAACAACAGCAAACAATTCACTTCTCAAACTATACAGTACATGCATTGTAATGTTATAAAAAGCAACACATACACACATACACTACTTCAGCTTACAGCAAGTTTAGCGCCAAGAATTCACTTTTAAGTCACATTGGATGCTTTACCTGAACTGTTTTTAAAGGAGATGATCCATCAGAACTGGATTCATGTACATATATCACACCCAGCAACAAAAACACTCTGTGTAAATTTAGTGGATGAATAGATGCTGGAAAACGGTCATGCTTTTGGTACATAAAGCCAAACAAAGTGGAGCTCAGAAAAAAAAATAAGAAAAATCCTTAAAACCTTCAGTATCTGCTGATATACTTCCTTCAAAAGTTTCTAAAATTAGTTATTTTTAATCACAGCATTAATCGAGCATCAACTGAAAACTACTCACTCCTACTATCCCACAGGGAGACCTTCACAGCTAACATCACCACATCACACTGTGTGAGCGAGCACAGTTTTAGGATAAATATATTACAGGACATTCATTCTTTGTTTTCCTCCCATATCTGAGTGCTGGTTGCATCAGGTCAGGGCCACTTTAAACCTGTATAATTATTCTGTTCTATATCTATATGTTCTATATGCTGATCATTATACACGTCGGTTATTAATTACTTTGGCTATAATGTAACTTATATAGCAACAAAATTCTGTCCAACTAAACTGGTTAAAAGAGAAATGCTTTGAACTTGTCCACACTAGGAGTGTACAATATGTTAAAAATATTATATCACAATACTACAGTACAATATGATACAATACAATTACGATACATCATAATATTGAGATTTTTGAGAATTTTTGAAATGTGGAATAGACCGGTGCCACAAACTTTAAATAGTACTACAATACTATCTATAACTAGGGCTGTACCTGACCTGGAATCTGTCAGTTAAATAGATTTGGCTGTTTAAAATGAAGATTTGACTATTCACGCATTTTTTCATATTACCTAGCAATTCAAATTCCATTAGTATAAATTTCAGGGATTTTGACCCTATTAACATAGTCAAATGTAACAGAGTCATAGGAAGATCATTTATTGAGTGTTTTAAAATCAATAAAACACTGTTGCATGTGACCAATGATTTGAATTGTGGCAATTATATGATGCTGATCTGCCATATGGATTGGTGGAATAATGAGACATGTTTCTGTTCAAATTAACTACTGTCTGCTTTAAAAATTAAAAACGGATTTGCAGAAATAAACAAAACAGTTTACAATGAATTCACATCACAGCCTACTTCTTCATTTTAAAAACACTTTAAAAGAAATCTAACCAAATAAATGAAATTACGTAAAATAGGAATTATTTGTAGATGCAAGTAAAAAGACCTGACCTGAAAATGTTAAATAAATTTATTGCATCAGCCGCTTTAAAATAATAACCTTTCCTCTTCGTCAAGAGAGTCCTATAAGGCTACAGTTTTTCTCTTTAAACATAAAAAATAGATAACAGATCAATAAATCAACAAATTAATACCTGCAATTTAGAATTTTAACAAAGTTTGCGTGCTTCTCTCGAGTTGAGACGGGGTTTATTGCTCTCGTCTTTTTTGTTGGCTAGAGCACATGCTGTGCATGAGGCTGCCGGATGTTCCTGTTTTGTAAACAGACTTAGAGCCTGCTCTATTTGTATATAATCTTAATCTTATAATAATGTTGCATTGGGAGTTCTTTACAAGTTCGAAATACTGCCAGGCTTTTTCTGAAACCTGGTTATAGCTAGCTTAGCTTACTGACCGTTCAAGAAAGTGTTCCAGATAGTCCTGCTAGAAGTTTTATTATCATGATATTCCTCATTTTTTTTATGTTATTCAGGCACATATTATAAGTTTATGTTGGTTTTGTCCTAAAGACAACATTTCTCGATTTATCGACTTGAAGAATCTCAGTGGAGTGACTGGTTTCCGACAGATGATTCTTCAACTTTCAGGGGCTAGTAATAAACCTACAGCGCACTTGGGTTTTTTTTTTTTTTTTTAATAAAACCATAACTTTTAGCATCTTATCAAAGTTTCACAAACTGCACAATTACGCTCTCTTTGTAAGGATATTTATAATATCCTTATACTATTTATGATAGGCTCAGAAATATAAATGCTAACATAATATGATATCATCACATTGCCCAAATATGTTCTCGTTTATTCTATTTATTCAGAAAGACACAAAAAGGGCCTCATAGTAAACAGGACCCCCCCCCCAACCCACCCTCCCCGTTCTGATTTATCTCCTTCGCCTGACTACGAATTGCATATCCCCAGTGACGCTGTATAACCCTTACATGCACTCTAATCAGAAAACATGCAAGCACGGCTGCCAAAATTGGATTTTTGAGTGCAGCTACCATTTAGAAAAATAACAGCAATAATAAGGAATGTGAAACAATAAGGAAAACACAATAAGGAAAACGTAGATCATTAAGGTGGCATTTGTTTGTATGCGGAGAATAATCAACATCTGAGTTTAATGACATTAGAGGGACATGAAAATCACAGAATGATCAAATTAGTGGCTGTGGTTAATGAAAAACGGGCAGGGGAGTACAAGCCTCTTCGCTGAGCACAAGGGTCCCACAAACATGCACACACAGCCCCCCCACCCTCCACAACCACGACACAGCAAGTCAGGAGGACAATAAGATTGTGCAAATTACACATCCCCATGCAAAAACCTTGATCGGCCTTATTGATGGACAATGTCGTAAAGCCCTTCGTCCTGTTTATAGACGTTTAATTGAAGACAGCATAAAACGATAAACTAAGAAACATGCATGGTCGACTCTGCCGATTCAGGCCATAAATCATACTGATGTTCAGACAAGTCGGCCAGACACAAATTCTGATGATAGATGACCCATTTAACTTTGATTTTTGAAAGCAATGAGCTCGCCGGCAATACCTCACGCTGACTAATACCGCGGACGGTCGCGCGAGAAAAGCGGTGAGAAATCCTTTTCTCCTCGCCGCCAAACGCTTAAAATAATCTGGCAAATGACCATTATTAAAAACGGGCCGGGGAGATGGAGGAGAGAGCGGATTTGCATTAGCGGCTCCGTAATGTGCGCATGATTTGTGATGTACAGCAGTCATCAACAAACTAATTCATCAGCCCCCTGTACGTCTAATGATACACACACACTACATGCACCACTATAAATATTAGCCTAGGAAGACAGACAGGGTGAGAGAGAGATAAATCAGAGCAGAGAGAGAGAGAGAGAGAGAGAGAGAGAGAGAGAGAGAGAGAGAGAGAGAGAGAGAGAAAGAGAGAGAGAGAGAGAGAGAGAGAGAAAGAGAGAGAGAGAGAGAGAGAGAGAGAGAGAGAGAGAGAGAGAGAGAGAACAAGCAGATGAAAAGCTGTGCTGATCTCCAGGCTTTTAGAAACTGGGACCTGGTTAACGCTGAAGCAACTATTCAACATAGTTTTTATTTTCTGATACTGACCTAGAGTAAGTTAATGACTCAACCTGAAGAGGGCAGCAGTTTAAATTATGGTGTTGTGTTGGACCTCTGTGTGCAGATAGCAAAAGATAGGAAGGACACTTACGTCTGAAGGTATTTTCTTAAAATGAAATATAACGATTTTGTTTTCAGAACAAAACTTTTTAGCTCTGAAATGGTAACTTTACAGCTAAAAGAAAAACAATCTTTAATAGACGCTAACAGAAGCAATACAGCATCATTTTTATCAGTCTGTCTATTATTACATTTTAACACAACGCAATGAGTAAAAACACTTGTGGATATGGAAATAACACAAAGATATGATAGAAGGATGTTGTGTGTCAAGTAACAAAGTACAAATATTTCATTACCTTATGTTAATAGACATTTTAGTTATTTATACTTTACTGGAGTAATTATTTTTCAGCTGACTTTTTACTTCGACTCCTTACATTTACACTCCATTATCAGTACTTTCTACTCCTTACATTTACACTCCATAATCAGTACTTTATACCCCTTACATTTACACTCCATTATCAGTACTTTCTACTCCTTACATTTACACTCCATTATCAGTACTTTCTACTCCTTGCATTTACACTCCATTATCAGTACTTTCTACTCCTTACATTTACACTCCATTATCAGTACTTTCTACTCCTTACAATTACACTCCATTATCTGTACTTTCTACTCCTTACATTTACACTCCATTATCAGTACTTTCTAGTCCTTACATTTACACTCCCATTATCAGTACTTTCTACTCCTTACATTTACACTCCATTATCAGTACTTTCTACTCCTTACATTTACACTCCATTATCAGTACTTTCTACTCCTTACATTTACACTCCATAATCAGTACTTTATACCCCTTACATTTACACTCCATAATCAGTACTTTCTACTCCTTACATTTACACTCCATAATCAGTACTTTATACCCCTTACATTTACACTCCATAATCAGTACTTTATACCCCTTACATTTACACTCCATTATCAGTACTTTCTACTCCTTACATTTACACTCCATAATCAGTACTTTATACCCCTTACATTTACACTCCATAATCAGTACTTTATACCCCTTACATTTACACTCCATTATCAGTACTTTCTACTCCTTACATTTACACTCCATTATCAGTACTTTCTACTCCTTGCATTTACACTCCATTATCAGTACTTTCTACTCCTTACATTTACACTCCATTATCAGTACTTTCTACTCCTTACAATTACACTCCATTATCTGTACTTTCTACTCCTTACATTTACACTCCATTATCAGTACTTTCTAGTCCTTACATTTACACTCCATTATCAGTACTTTCTACTCCTTACATTTACACTCCATTATCAGTACTTTCTACTCCTTACATTTACACTCCATTATCAGTACTTTCTACTCCTTACATTTTAAACATAGTCTTGTTACTCCTGTTTCATTTCAACTTGTTTTCATTCATGTACATTTACATTCCAGTAAAGATTATTGATAACATGTCTTTGAAGTTTGACTTTTTGCACCAATACAATACTTATAGACAACTAGTCATCATATCTTCTGCTCAATGAAACACATGTTAATGTTCAGTAGTAACAGATATGCTTCTTTAATATATTTACATTGTACTAAACTACGTTCATGTTCAATGGACGTATATGCGTATATATAAGCCTAGCACATCCCAAATGTATCAACATTAACATTTTAATATAACATTATAGTCATTATAGCTTTGAAAAGAATGGGTTTTTTTGGGGGGAGGTGGGCTAGTGCATTATAAACCCCTGTGGTGCGGCCCAAGCTTTTGTCCTTAATGGCATTTTTTTCTTACATTACTTTTACTTTTATACTTTAAGCAGTTTTGAAAGCAGTACTTTTACACTTTTACTGGAGTAAAAAGCTTCAGTTGATACTTTAACTTCTACAGAAGTTTTCTCCATAGTATCTATACTTCTACCTGAGTAATGAATGTAAATATTTATGACACCTTTGACAATATGCAAATCTTAGCTTTCCACAGAAGCACACTGTTACCCTTGACCACCAGAAAAGAAAACACGCTGGTGAAACAGTAGAACAGTCAGAAATTGGTAGCTGTCCCTCTATGCTGGTGTTCGTATGAACCTGTTTACTGTTTACACACTGGAAACGATTGTTAAAATTGTTAAAATGAGCTAATGTTTTCCAGACAAACCTCAGCTCATTGTGTTACATTACTAACATTAGGCACTGAAATATAAGACATAGTTATTAACTGGTAACCAGATGGTACTACCACTCGTGGTCAATTAGCGTGTTTTGTAAAAGTCACATTAAACACTGTTCCAAAATCAACCAAAGTTAGCAACAGTCTCCCAGACACAGAGTGGCAGGTGCAGAAATGTGGGTTTTTGACAGAGGAAACATAGCGGAATGCAGTGACGGCGCACCAGAGATTTCCTAAGCATCTAAGAAGAGTATGTTTGAAGTGTAGTTACACTTTGGTTTTTATGAGGGTGCAGAAGAAAACCTGATTGATAATGGCCACTGCAAAAAGGGGGAACACTTATTGTCCTCTTCATGACATCCACCACATAACACTAAATTGTGCTACCTTGTAAAAACGTCCTACCATAATACATATCGTCGCTGTCCAATGAAAAACAAGTATCTCAAACATTGCAACTTGACAGGAGAGACCAAAAACATATTTTACTTTCAATGGAAGTCAATGGAACCAGATTTTTTTCCAAGCTATTCTGGAGCACTTCTATTGATTGATTCGTCATAAAATTTTTACACAATGTAAACAACTATTGGCATGTTCAAATCATGTACTCAAATTCAACAAAAATAGAGATACATGTTTTTCATTGGACAGCGATGATAACATTGAGCTCTGTGCACAACACTCTAAAAGTGCATATAAGTTTTAATAGCTTAAATGACCTACTAACATTAAAACTACAAGGTTCAAGTCTATAAGCCTTCTATCCACCAGCTTCTTGTTTGTATTTTCCTGTTCCACGTTAAATGGTGCAACTGTCAAAATAACGCCTCCGGGGCCAGAATGTAATTTCTTTACCATTTAAGGTGGAACAAAAAAATTTTAAAAAGAAGACTGAACAGAAAGCTGTCTTTAGCCTTGTAATAAAACTACAGGCAGGGTAGTTTGATAGCCTACATGCCATTACAAATGACATTAAAATTACATATACTGAATTAACATTAAAAGCACTTCATGGCCACATGGTGCCAAGGTTATTGGTAATGCACATATATGGTTTCAATAAGTTAACATATATTTGCTGTTATTATTATAATGTTTATGCAATCACAAAGCGCTGCTAATTCTAGCTGTGGTTTTTAAAATAAGTTTTTATTTATATCAGCACTTTCATTTTCACTTTCTGTTAAAGGTATTTAGCAGCTACTTCAACAGAATACAGAACATTTGGCAAATTGTCACAGTGTCGCATATTGTCGCTGTCCAATGAAAAACAAGTATCTTCAAACCTGCAACTTTACAGGAGAGGCCAAAAACGTACTTTGCTTTCAATGTAAGTCAATGGAACCAGAATTTTTTTCCAGGCTGTTTTGGAGAACTTCTATTGGTCCATTCAGAGTGAAATTGTCACACAGTGTAAAAGGCCATTGGCATGTTCAAATGATGTCAAAAACTTAAAATCGACATACATGTTTTTCATTGGACAGCGACGATATGTATGTTACATATGTACGTGTCAGCTTCTCTTGCAATTGAACACTGACAGTCCATTTATAGACCGTTTATAGTGATCCTGTCACATCCAGTGATAAATCTTAACATAAAGCCCAAACATAAAATGAATCAAGATTTAGCCTTTGGCATTACGTTAGAACACAAAAGAAAGCTTTCTGAGTACATTAAGAAAATCTATGTAAAAACTGGGGTAGCTCCACCCTCAGAGTACAATGCCTGAGCCTGTTTTTATGAGTAGGTAATCTGTTTGTTTCAGAATTTTGTTAATGTGGAACGTTCAATTATATTTCATAGAACTGTTCTGAGAATATTTTACTAGCCCAGATGTAATCGAACTGTCCCTAGATGTAGTCATCTACAAACAAGGCAAGTTTGATGTTTTGTGCTGCCGCTATGATGCTAACAAACACTAGAAATAAACAGTGGCCCAAATTGTATTTATACATTCTTCCAGCTTACTTATATACATACCGGTTAACAAAATAAATTGGTATAGACTTGTTGCTGTGGACTCTGCTGTTTACACCACTGTTTAAGTTTGACCATATTAATAAACACTGCTGGTTATTAGTGCTTTAGCAGCATTTTCAGCTCCTTTTAAAATCAGTATTCATATCGACCACACTGTTTTCAGGTGCTGTGCTAAACGTGCTGAAACTGTACAACCTTAAAACCTGGGTGGACATTTTTAAGACAAAATTAAACGTCTGAGGAAGAGCTTCTTTTGCAATTAGAGATATTAGAGGGTCCTAGTTAGCCTGAGAGTCATTACTTTTTCATGTCTCCTTTTCTGTCCTTTAAATGAGCAAGTGCCCTGTGTTCATTGGAGGCGGTGAATTATTTATTCTGGACATGCAAAAGCAGTTAGGGGGAAAACAGAGGAAACTGACAGTGTGCCAGTGTGCATGTGGGGAAAACTCCAGCTGGTGGCTCTCTTCGCCTGTCTGTGCAGCCGTGTGTGTGTGTACGGTGACTGGGGGATTCACAGCTTAAGCATTCTAATGCAAGGCCAGAGGAGCGAGAGAGAGGGAGAGAGAGAGGTTGCACTCCCCAGGGGACCTGTTTAGCCACACGGTAATGCCAGACTTTCAGTCTTGTTAGTAAGCAGTCTGTCTGGATATGGGGGGGGGGGGGAGAGGGAGTGGGGGGAGGGGGAAGTGTAGTGTGAGCTTGTGGGGGGGTGTGGGGGGGTGACACACTGGACGTTAAATTGGATTCATTAGCAAAGGCCACCATTTCCTGGTGGATGAAGAGACCCTATCCCCCACCATCAACACCTCTACCTCTCCAACACCTCCGTTTTGCTTTTGCCATCATATTTGCGCTTGCAAATCCGTTCGTTTGAGTCGAACATACACAGCCTAATCGGCTCTTGTTGACTGGTGATCAAAGAACTGCAGCTCTACTTAAGATTCAGCCATGCGCTCACTTTAACTGTGTACAACCTTTCCCCATTCCCTAGTTGAGGGACCTAACCAAAGTGCATCTTAGAGGAGGACAGACAACAAAAACAAATGGGCAAGTGAGAGAACGTTTTTGACTTCACAACTGCAGCTTGTTTGTTTGGAGACTATTCAAGTGTGATTTAGTAAGGTAACTACCTGCCATTTTCATCAAGTACCAAACAGTTTACCATCACACTAACCCACACAACCCCAGAGAGCAAAAACACATCAGAAGGTGGCATGTCAACAGCACAGATTTGGCAATGTTGGAATTGTTTATAATTAATTATAATAACGTTTAGTAAAAATAATTTCTCAGACTACTTCAACACAAAAAGTAACTTATATTTAAGTGGGGACTAGAGCGGCACTCGGTGGAAAGGCTGATGGTCATTCAACTGGTTTATAAAATACGAAGCGCATCTCACAGGCTTGCTCTATAGACGACAATGAAAAGAAGTGAGCTTTAGAAATGTTTGAAAGGCGTCATGTGAACACCTCCTAAGGTATTTCTTTTTTAGGCAGTTGTTAAAAAAAGGGGAACACTACTTACTTCAATGGAGGCGCAATCACCAAAACTGCTGCATGACGGACAGCTACATAAACCAATATGCTAGATAAACAAATACTTGCTTATCTTTTTCATAGCTTCAGTCTTAATATTTAATGTGATCTGCATGACAAGTTGGTGATGGTGAACAAGCTATTTTTGTAAAATAAGTTTTATATGATTAAAAGATATATTACATCTGTTTGTTAAAAGTATACTATGAAATAGCTGCTGATCAATATAAAAAAATTGCTTTATTTCAGAAGAGGATGTCATCTTTCTGAGTAAATGTGATTAATAAAGAACTTTAAAGAACCATATTTCTGAAGAGTGTCCTCTTAAAGACGATGGTTGTATTGCATAGTGAAATTGTCCTTCTAACTGAAGGAGAATATGGTGTATATGGAAGGAAACCTTTTCAAAACTGGTTCCATTTAGAACTAAAATGGTTCTTCTTTTGTTACAAGCTTGACACTCTAACAATAGTATCCTTTTAGGTGTTATATAGAACCACGGTTCTGACCAAAGAACGCTTGAAGAGCCATCTAGAAGCCAATATTCTGCATCAATCCGAATTTGCATTATCCTCTACTTGGACCAGCTAATAATCCAAAACCTGAGATATCCATAGCCTAGTCCAGCACTTGCGTCCCATCACACAACAGAACCACGGCGGGATTCTCTGGAGGTTGGATTGTGTGGTGTTCACATGATTTCTCACCCAATGATAGTGATAAAAAAAAACAACAACAGCAATGATTTCATTGTATGTGTAAGGAAAGACTGCAGCTTTTTTTTTTTAATAGAAATGATGGTTGGGAGTGACGTGTGATGATTCTATTAAAATCGTGTTAGATCAATACATAGTCTGCAGTATGTTTGGCTCCATCCGTACATCCAGGTTATCCTGATCTATGGACTGGTTAAAACACACACATATATATATATATATATATATTTTTTTTTTTTTTTTCCAAATAAGCGCGCTAAACATAAAATTAACACGCAATGAATAAAAGATGCTTTAGTTAGTTGTAAATTGTATGATTTCGATAAATAAAGCAAATAAAAAGTGTGTGCCTCAAGAACAGAGAACGGGTGGGCATTCAAGGCACTAAATTTCACTATTTTGTATCTGTACAATGAACTGTGAGAAGTTATGGTACCACCTCTTAACGATAATGATCTTAATGATATATAGCTCCTCTAATGGCCCCTGTATAAACTGTGCAATAGAAGACTTATGTTTTGTTTTTTTTATACTGATGATCTGTTTCTGCTCGAAATGTTTGAACACATCTATGCTGACCGCAGCATGTGCATGAGCACAGCATTCAACCAGCTTTTTTAATTACTGTTTTTTGTTTTTATTAACATTAATATTATTTGTTAAAGGTTAGACTTCACTGCTGGAAATTTATTTAATCACTTATTATCAGACAAACCATAACGCTTCTTTAATTTTGTTTGGAACTACAAGTGCCATTTTGGACCATGTTCAGCTGCAATGTGAATCCACTATTTTATTTTTGTATTTATTTGTTTTGGCTAGTATGTTGCCAAGCAATGTAGGAAAAGAGAGAGCCCCTTCAAAGCCAAGTCCCATTTAAAGAGAGTGAAGGGAAATATGTGCTTTTGGATTCATTTATGGATGACTGTGGCATCGCTGGCCATCAAAGCTATGATCTCTTAACAGTGTCATCTTCAAACGGTGTGCCACCCAGAAGTGACGAAATGCGTGATTACTGATTAGTAACAATACCGTGCTGCAACAGTCCGCCCAACCAAATAAAAGGAGGCAGTGTCTGGATTGAGGTACACGTTGAGAAAGGAGGAGACAGCAGCGTGGGGAGGAGCTGAAAGTCCCTCCAGAATGATTTAAGGCTGAGGAGCCACGCTCCATACCTGGCTCGGCTCAGCCTGCTGCTGCTGTCCCGGCTCGCGCTCAGCTCCAGCCACCCGGAAGGAAGGAAAGAGCAGTGATATTTGGATGGATGAGTCCAGTGGCAGGAAGAGAAAAGCACCAAACAGCGAGCTAAAGCGTTCCCCTGTCTTCACATGCTTGATTTCCCCCCTTAATTAGAGTCATTCATCAGCGCGTGTGAGAGATGAGGCGGCGCGCCGGCCTCTGCCACACCACACCTTGCCACCTGTCAAAATTACAGCTTTCAGTTCATGCGCCATCCCTCAAATAGTTATTTTTTACAAGCCTGGCTGAGTCTCACAATTCACTATTTACTATGGTCTTGCCCCTGCAGCTGTGCAACCTCCAGACAGGCACACACACAAACACACAGAGGCAGACATGCAGACATGCACACTAAAGGGTGGGGGGGGCAGTCGTAATGTCAGTGTCAGACAGTGCTAATGGTTATTAAGCCGCAGATCAATTCCAATTAAAGGCCATTAGCAGTATTATTATAGAGATGATTATTGTTTTCATAATTCAGCTAAACAATCAGCTGCTTGTCCTTGGCCCCTGTGCAGGGAAAAGAGAGCAAAGCTTTAAAGGTTTCCGCGATGGTCTGAAATACATTTATTGAAACTGAGCGGGTTAGCTTGTGTATCCAACATATTCTCTATAACATGTTTGCAATGTGTGACTGTTAGGTCCCCCATGAGGTATAGGCCTTCTACAGCACACCATGTTTTATTCTACTGTTTTTCACTCATCCCTCAATAATCAAAAATATCCATACGACATTTGTTTTTGTAGGTACTTCATTATGTTATACATTTAATAAAAGGTTATTGTTGTTAACACAATTGTGTTTTATGTAAAAACAAAAAATCCTTTAATTTTGTCATTGACGAAGATAAACTAAAAAATATAAGAACTGTAGACTCAAATAAGGCCCCTATTAGTGCAAATAAGGCCCCTATTAGTGCATTACTGCAATACTGTGGTAATGTGATATGGTGCTGCCATCATAAATGCAATGTTTTTTTTTAATTGTTTTATTTATTTATTGCTGACGGAAGCTGAGTGAGTAATCACCCTTGTTATCAGTTTAGTACATGACACCATCTGTTAGTAAACTATAAAAGGTTAGGCTGCAACAGTAGCTGAGATCAGTTGATCTAAAAGACTGCCTGTTTTTCTTTTTGCTAATTTTAAGCCACGTTATCTACTGTGGTTTTCTGTGGTCTCAATGTAGGTTACATTTAACATAGTTTAGACAAAATGCTGAGTTCTGTGACATGCTGGGAAACTAAACCATGCTCAAGCTAAAAAAACTGGCAATATTTGGTACAATATGATTAAGACGATTGATTTGTTTCATTTCCAGTTAAAACGTACAATAGTTATTCTGTTTTTGGCATAAGGAAACAACATATTTTTTAGTGTTTCATGCATGCATGAATCTGTTTTCAGGTTTTCAGATAAATCAGCAGAATTCGTTTTTTTTCATACCTCTGAAGTACATTTTTTTTTTTATGTTTTATTTTTCATGGGATGGCCAATGCATTGTTTTGAGAACACCAGCAGCTTCTTAGTTTGATGTGTCTGTATCACATTTTCTCAGTGAAAGTTTATTGAACAGCTACACATACATTAGACCCATAGGGTTGAGGTGTCTTCTCAGAGTGGAAAGATGGATGGAGACAGCTGCGGATGTTTTCCTTCTTTCAAATGTATTTTTTTTCTCTTTCCTAACACAAGTTAATTATATTCTAAGTGTATCTGAGTGTATTAAAAGGTTTCTTGTACCTGATGTTAGTTTTGGCTGGAAATTGAATTAATTCTCAGTAGAGAATTAGTAGACAACTTCTCTGATTCAAACTTATAATTGATTCCCTTCTTTTTTTAAACTAGCACATTTCACATGAAACCACTATGAATGACTTAAACTGTGCCTGTTTACATGCAATCAAATTGGAAAAATCGATAGATTTCCTCTGCGTGTTTCATTGCATGTACAATGCAAGTCGTGCCATCACTGGATGCATATAATACTGACCAGCAAAACAGTGTTTCTTCATGAGCATGTGTCAAATTAAGTGTGGCCTTACGTCTGGACTGGCTGCTTCGGCCTTTTCCTCTCTTTCTTTTACCTGTTCGTGCTTCAAGCAGAGCTGTTTGTAGCGCTCTTGCTGGCGGCTGAAATTCCATTGAAGGCCCGCAGAAGGATCCCAAAGAACGGCCCCGTCTGCTTCACAAGGCCCGCTATTGTCCAGTCCACAGAGCTCCTGTTCGTGGGGGTCCTCCACAAAAAGGGGAAGCAGAACTGAGTTAACCTTTTAGTCCCTCTATCTAGCCAAAAGCATTGTCTCATCCTTCCGCCGCCTGGGCTGGTATTTAACCTACGGCGCAGTACCTCAATGCCTACAGGTTTCAAAAGAGGGGTGACCATGGGCACAAAACAGGACGGCTTTGCCTCATAATATTTCAGCAGGCTGCTTTAGGTGCTGTACGCTGTATGGTATTTTGGTGGTGATAGGGCATTCACGTTTAGGCCGAACCAATACATTTCAGAAATGAGCTTATTTACTGGAATAAACAGACAGCTCCCTCAAGACGGGGTCACTCCTGCGTAAGGGGAAAGATCAAAAGTAATCTACGATTAGCTAATCTAGGTCACGACTCCAAGGCCCCGTCGGTGTCCACTACCTGATTAACTAGCTTTTGATCTTTTTCAAACTGTCCGGTGTGCATGAAAGCGACAGCTGCCTTCAATAAGCATTTCTAACATGCCTAAGGAAAGTTACACACTTCGGTGAGTATCCTTGGAATTCAGCTAGCTTCCCTGGCATGGCGTCGTGGAATTTCATCAGTCTGTTCAGTGCCAGAGTCTGCTTTAAAAAGTCTCGGCTGAATATGAATAATGATGTCTGTCCAGCGCAGCTAACCACCTTAAGTGCAAGTCGCCACCTTATTGATCACGAAGGCCAACTCTTTCTCACTCTCAGCTTCATCTCACATATTACTCGGCTCCTCATCTTCCACCTTGGAGACGCGTACATCGTACCCGGAGAGCAAATCCAGCAGTTAATGTACACAATAGACTGCAGTGGGCGGGGGGATGAGCTCAGTATCAGTCATAATTATGGGTGGATATTAATAACACTGCAAATATTAATCTTAGAAGTAAACATTAAGCGGCTTAAAAGAAAATTGCAAATAAATCAGATTATCCTATAGGAAAATCCTCACGAAGGACCCGAGATGTAATAAGTAGCGCAGCCATCTTTTTTCATATAGCACTGTCACAGGTAGAAAGTAGCAGGCAATTCATAAAGCGCTCGGCACTGGCACATACATATTTCACCTTCAGTTTTATCTTTTCATAACTCTCCAAGCCACAAAGCAGATTCAATTAGGTTTTCTGATTGGGGCGCTGGCATTCTGTCGGGTCATTCAAAGGTTAAAGAATTCAGTGCTACAAACACGATTATGCTACTGTAGCATTTGATCAGACCCTCTGTTTATCATGCAAGCCTGACCCTCATGTTGAGGTCTCAAAATAATGCCACTCGGAGAGATTCCCTGCAGGTAATTGCCGGGGCATTTTTACATCCTCGATTGCATGGCTACCACCATTTCACATTTAAACACTCTCAGAAGAAGTGAAATGCAGGAGCGCGGCGGGAGCGACATTACCGCTACTCAATGATGCCGAAAGCCGAGTGCACATTAAATCATTTTTATATAGTGAAGGAACAAGCAACATAATGTCATTTCCTTCCCCTCGTTCTACTACACTCCCTGAGAGAGAGAGAGAGAGAGAGAGAGAGAGAGAGAGAGAGAGAAAGAGAGAGAGAAATGAAGATAGAAATAATCAGATACTTAATTTAATATGTCTGAGTTCAGGGTCCATCTGCTCCCTCTCCTTATACAAGTGACTTCATACATTATGCTGTCAAGTCAAGTATTATAGAGCTTAGGAAATTACTGGACATCCACATAACAACATAAAAAGATGGGGAACATGTCTAGCGATGTGGTGCGACATTGTGGAAGTTGACATTAGCTTCTGTAGCGACTATACACACTACAGCTTATATCGTTTTAGATATATGTTATCCTAATGTTCTCTTTCTTAAAAATAGTTTTGAGTGGATGTAAGTTTGTACATTGTATAGTGTGAAATATGTTTGTTTGGATTAAATAAGATGAGATTTAGAGAGAGAAGAATTGCAAGGAGTTTTCTTAGTTTCTCTCTTTTACACAAACACACACGTGTATAATTTTTAATATATATCAGTGATCTCATATCAAAACATTGTATCTAAAATCCCATTTTCAGTTAATGAAATAATTTTCAAGACTAAATTTCAAGACTACTAGACATTGCTTGGCAACATACTAGCCAAAACAAATAAATACAAAAATAAAATAGTGGATTCACATTGCAGCTGAACATGGTCCAAAATGGCACTTGTAGTTCCAAACAAAATTAAATATATATATATATATATATATATATATATATATATATATATATATATATATATATATATATATATATATATATATATATATAGGAACAACAAATTCCTACCTAATTGATGCTGCTTTTTTTAAAAATGATGGTGGTATATATTAAGTATTTAAGTATACATTAAAACATAAAAATTGTTTGATTTTATACATTCTTGTTAATTGTATAAACATTTCATGATAAATGGAAATTACTGAAATCTCTAACAACTATTTTAACATCTGTTCCAAAATTGCACTTCCAAAATAGCAACTAAAATTTACGTAACCAAACTAGGAAAATTCATTATGTCTTAAAAATGGTGCTATGATTTATGTATCTCAATCTGTTTACTTGAACAAATCCATGTACTTCCTGGGGGGGCGGTCAACTACTTTGTTACTTTTTACTACATTAACAACAGTTTTTGTATTTATTCTAACTTGACAAATAATTATGATCACGATTAATTTATTCCCTTGCTCAGGGTCACTTTGAAATCAAAGGATATAAACACATTAAACATAAAGTAGACAATTAGTAACAAAAAGACACTACAAAGTCTTTAACAGAGCTTTTAAAGACTTGGGAAAAGTTTGAATATAATGGGCAAAATCACACTCACTGAGATAAACACTGTGGTAGGCTGTCTGTATATATGCACAGTTGTATGCAAAAGTTTGGCCACCAAGGTGAACCAACATGTTTTCAAATCATACAACTTAATTTCTAACTACACAGTGGCAGTCAAACTTTTGCAAACAACTACTTATAAATAGAGCATGTACATATATATATACATATAGGATTGCGAGAATGGTGGGTAGACTGACAGTATAAAGTATCTAAGCTGTCCTTGTCATCTAAAGTGAGGAGCAGGCAAATCTCGACGAATTCTGGTCACAGATGAGTGTGGAATCATCCTGATGTGACTTCAGGTCCTGGTGATGGGACTCAGCTGGTTGCACCACTTGGGGGCCCTTTTTGTTGTTGTTGTTTTTTTTTCAATTTTTCTATTTCTATTTTTCCTTTTTTGCTATGCTAATGTACCTCCATAAGCAATCCAGATACCTGTCTCCATCTCTGTCTAATCACTGCTGGTCCCAAATGCTAGTCGGCGCTGTGTATGTCACATACACCCACACATACAGACACACACTAAGAAAAGGAAGGGAAAAAAACACTCCCAACAACAGGGGACAGGTGAGTGTGTGAATAATGCATGAAGAGTTTTATATTGGGAGTGACGCTTGTCAATCACGTCTGCCTAAATCAAGACAGCACAGATCATTTCCATTTCAACTATCGGATATTCAGGTTGCAGGCACAGCTCCGGTATCTCGCGCAACCGCCACATCTTGCGATCGGACAGGAGGGATATCCCTAGCCGTGCTTTAATTAACGCGGGGAAAGTCTCGGTCTCGTCCGCACCCTGATAATTCAAAGCAGTGCATTCAATATCTGTATTTACATGCCAGGATCTGAGCTGAGCAAACAAGCTCATTTAAAAGTTCATATGCTAATGTATGACATTTAAAGCAAACTTTACACGAGAAAAGGACATACAACAAAAGGCTTTGATTCTTTTTCCACTCTGTGAACTTGTAGAGCTTCCATATTCATGACCTTAAAACGGCGGCACCTTCGCGAAAGGCTTTTGGATGTACACTATCCTTTTTTCAACTTCTGCCTAAAACGATCGGACCAAAATCCATACAAATACAGAGATGTTTATGTATGGACTCTGGTGTTCAGGTGTGTGTGGGTGTATGTGTAGGCGTGTTGATTACCTGGCTCATGGAGTGCGTGCTGGAGTTCTTGGCCTTGCCCTGATGAAGCTGGAGATGTTCTATCTGAGAGGTCAGTTTGGACACCTCCACCTTGTTCTGTCTTTGAGAGTTCAGGACTCTACCCACAATCCTCTCCCGTTTCAGCGACTGCATGCACACGTGCACACACACATACACACATATATACAAACACACACACACACACACACACACACACACACACACCATTGAAAATGCTACCAATTAAAAGTTCTAAACTACTTTTCAATACAATAAACTGTGCTGTTTATATATTATGGTATATATATATATATATATATATATATATATATATATATATATATATATATATAAATAAACATTCCACATTCACATTCACTTTTAACAATAAAAAATAGAAAGAGTAATTATCTATTGAGCATCTGCCCTGAGATCACTCTTGTATATATTTATTTTCTTAAAATCGTATCCCCATTTAAGAATTGTCTGTGGTTTTCGCATAAGAGGCACATCCAAAAAATTCTTTTTTTTTACACTATTATTACACTTTTTTTTACACTATTACACTATTAACATTACTAACATTATTGAAAACATTGATCCTAAATATATATCTGTGAATATCTGCATATAAACAGCAAACCTACCAACCTCAATACCAGCACAATAATTCTTTTCACCTCATATGGTTATTCAAAAGCTTGCAATCAGACTTATGTTCTATTAATAAGAGTTAATTTTATATATTATACAGTAATAACTAGATTAGATCACTAAGAGCTGACTAAACTAGACAGCAACAAGTATTTTAGAAGTTTTATTCAATAGTTCAGTTAATATATTCTATAAATCCTAATCTGTAATTAACTGTTGACAATATTTGCTCAGTGTCATACTGATTGGAGAGTCATTTTTCATCTCCAGCTCTGTTAATTATTTGATAGTTTCATATGAATTAATTCTACTACTAAACTTGTTTGATCGCACACAGAACTAAAGAGATAAAAACTTTCTGTGGCCATTTGTTCACTGTAACCATTAAAGTAGATAATGTGGTGACGGCAGTCCTCAGCTGAGGATGTCTGCTTGTAGTCATAGATTACATTTTACTAAAATCTGACAGGAAGATAGTACTAAAGAAATAACTTAGACAGGATGATGTCAGCAAAGGGAACGCCATGGTCACCACAATGGCAATGGCTGTTGAAGCTGTAAAAGTGTAAAGTTTTAATAAATGTTCTCTAATACTTTTCTATTAGTTTGGTCAAAGAATCCACTGGTGGCCAAAGTGGCCAGCGCAAATTTCAATGTCCAGGAGCCTGTAAGGCTGCAGCACAGTATGATAAGTGCTTCTCAACAACAACTGATGATGTGAGCTCCTGCTTTACTGCAACGAATACCCATAGCCATGCTGGTTCTTTATGGGTATGATTAGACGGCACTGCTTTAGAGTGTCATTGTTTTGGCACTTCACTTCCAAGCTGGGGTCAATAAATAAAGCCTCCCTCACCATAAAACATGTACACATCAGTACGTTCCATTAGACTATATCAGCTGTGCCTGTTTTTATACTATTAGAGAGTCTGGAACTGCTCCTGCTGCCTCTTCAACTCATCTTTGTCTTTCTGAAGCTGTGAGTTTTGACACAAAAGATCCCACAATGTCAACCAATTGGACCTCACTTAAGCAACCTTGATGATCGATTGGCCAAGCAGTGGATGAACAGGAGGCTGTATCTGCAGCGCGGTGTTCAAACTGCTCATTCATTAAAAGATGCTCTTCCTTATTGATTTTGGCTTAAGTAATGAGAAAGCTTATCCAAAAATCTTTAGCATTTGGGCTCAAGTTAAAGAAATCGATGCCACCGTTTCCCATTCGAACAGCATATGCGAATTTTATGTACAAAAGACAAGATAAATCCAGAATCTGATAAATCAATAGGCTTTGTCAATACAATATAAAGCTGGCAAATGACATTTTTAGGTAATTAAAGTCAGCTGTAAACAGCCCCAGGCCAATAAGTTCAAAACGTTTATAATCAGTGTTTTACAATTCATTAAAAAAAAAAATGCCACCTTCATGACTTGCGCTCGAAACGGCTGGTAGAGTCAGTTATCTACAGAAAACATTTCCGTTACCTGACAGAAAACAGATTCACCAATTTATCCTCTACTCTATAGTGAAGCCATTGTTTTGCTCTGTCCACTGACTTTTATAACATTTTTTCAAGTGTAATCCCAACTAAAACATCATGTTGGATCATTTGAATCAAAACTTTTTAAAACAAGACCGATGTTGAAGGTTAAATTGGATCCTGAGCTTCACTTTATTCATTCCAGCATTAGTGTTAAAGAGAGCATGGTTATAGCAGAGAGGTCAGGAGGAATAAGGAAGACTTGCATGACCTCAGCAAGAAGACTCAAGATTTAAACTCCAGTCACCTTTTTAGAACACTCATTTTTCTTCTGCTGCTTCTTCTTCTTCTTCTTCTTCTTCTTCTTCAGAGAGCTCTCCTAAAGTTCACTCAGTGAACCTAAGCTAATCTCTAGCGTTGAGTAATGTAGAGTCTTACACAGCGGAAGTCAGCAGACTGTGCTAATACACTTAAAAGTCAAAGTAAAAAATATCAAGTCTTTTGCGAGGATTATACTGCTGGTATTCTTATTTTTATAAGGCAATTATAAACCCAGACTGCCTGCAGATTTCAGATTTTAAGTGGGATTTCAACACCCCAGTCATCACAAGGATTGCACACCTGATTTAACTCAAAGGAGTATTGAATAGTCAAACAGGGTATTGGAAAAACTATTAATAACACTAGGCTGCCACATGGACAGGTTTAGAAATTGTCAAGCAAAAATCATATAATCATTACATATAAATATAATGACTCATATAATCATATCATATAATGACTACTTACTACACTAATATTTTTTGTATTTAATCTAAAATTTGTGTTACTGAGTATTACTGCCCAGTAAATCTTTTCTCCCCACTATCTAACACTTGTGCACTGCATCCTGCAATAAATACACAACAAGAAAAACACAACATTATCATATATAAAAATTAATAAATAGGCAAACCAATGCCACCCTGAACATGTCAGTTATCTGTATTCGTCAAACCAAGGTAATATAAAAATTTGAACTGCATTTATTTTAATAATGTACAGTGTTTTACAGGGAAAGCACACTTACTACTAAGATCAATAGTTTTAAACAATCTGCTTGGCCAACTGAGACTTTAGCACAGCATTAAGTATGTTCTAAATGTTCTCCTGTATTTAAGTGAATCTTTGTCATCATTCTAATAAAGCTTACTGAACTATATATGCATATTTATATATGCATATATATATATATATATATATATATATATATATATATATATATATATATATATATATATATATATATATATATATATATATACACACACACACACACGTGTGGTGAGAGAGAAAGAAAGAGAGAGAGAGAGAGAGAGGGTGTGAGAGTGTGTAGAGAAAGCCATCGTGGCTGGAAGCAGGCAGAAATGACATGGCTCTAGATGCTGAAGCTGCCTGCTGGGGATTCCTCCTGCAGCGGCACCGTGGCAAAGGTGAGCTACTGCACTCAGTTACAGACAACATTTCCCAGGGGTCATTTCCCTGCTCATTAATATTCATTCCAACCTGATTTCCAGTACATCCGCGACACGCTGTGCCTTTGATGTGCCATATCATGTGCCTTAACGCCACGCGCCCGGCGCACGCGTATGCAAAGGAGCCGCTCTCACACATCTTCAAAAGCGATGCACGAGCTACAGATTCTTACAAGAGCCCTGTTTGTCTGAGCTCATCTTCTCTGCACTGCTTTTTTTTTCCTGCGCCCCCAGACCGCCACACTGGTCCAATTTACAGGCACGGTTTAATCACACGTAAGAAATAACCGGCTCCTCTGTTGGCCAACCATGACATTTCAATTGTGCAGCCAATAAAAGTATTACAAGAAGAGAGCTGGGGATGATGTACTGGCTGGAAAAACCTGGAGACCCAGGTTACCATGGTGAGCTACCTTTTCAATGCATACAAGGTCAAGAGTAAGTGACCTGGTGATGAAGAAAGGTCTTTTCACATAATAATATGGACTCCAGCACCGGGCTGCGGTTTATTTTTTTATTTTTATTTTTATTTATTTTTTTACTGAAGCTGAAAGAAGCGTATTCGCTTACGTTTTACACATTTTCCTCTTTTCATGCAGCGTTACCTCAAAGCCAAAAAGCAGTGAAGTGCATTTTTGCCTTTTTAAAAATATTTTATTAAAAAGGAAGCATTTTATAAGAATTACAAAGTATGAGCTGTAAATATCAATCGTGTATCGGGTATCTGAAATCTAACTGAGAACGTTTTCCTCTCAAGAGAGGGTTTCATTTTCTACACACAAACATATTCTATTACTGTGAGATTTGGAGGAACATATAAAACAGTGTGAGTAGAGGTGCAGTAACAGATGCAAGCCTTCATGTGTAAGCAAGTGAATGTTATGACAGTAGATAAAAAAAAAAAAACGTCCAAGCAGAATATAGCTCAAGTCCAATACACCGGGCTATTTCAGCTTGCTAACTGTGGCCTAAAAAAACCATGGAAACTACACTTTTTCACATTGGTACACACATTCATACTTGTTTTTCCTCCCCAAGTAATTGCTACTGGTTTGTTAATCATCACATTTTCACACAATGCTCACTAGATATGTGAAATTAAGCAAAAGAGAAGAAAAATCTGACACAACAATTCTTGCAGGATAGTAACTCCCACATCACTGCCCAAAGAAAAACAAATATCTCTGTTTTGTCAAATTGTCTTTTTTCTACATTACTTTAGAACATCAGCTGCTCTTTAAAGCCCATAAAAAAAATATGATGAACGAACCTATAGAAATGCTTCAAAATCGCTTGGAATAACTTCTTCCAATAGCTCCTTCCAATAAGCTTCTTAACTCTAATAATGATTATATGCATATACCTATATTAAAAAATAATATGCCCCAAAGGTCATAAGCTAGTGTTCATACATGGAATTGCCCGTCATTGGACAGAAGCGGAAAGGCAAAACATGCACTTACTGGAAAACTACTCAGAAGCCTCAAAAACTAACTATAGCATCTTTTGTAGTATTTAGTGTGTTCACAATTTGCCTTTATTAAGGTCTAAGTGTTTTCTAGAGACTCATTTTCTGTTTTTTTAGAGAAATCTGCATTTTTTTCAAACCTACACAGCTCAGTCTGTGAAGTTGGTGGCATCTCCTGCTTTTCTGCTTTTCGCAAACACATTTAATGATGTTGTGGTCTTGACTCATTTCATGTATTTATTTTTGCATTTCCTTTTTTTTGATTATTCAAATCTAAGAATAATCTCCTAAAAAATAACCGCTACTTTGACTGGATTACTTAGTACTGTGGTCTATATGAAATACATTGCATATGTACTGCTTCTTAGTTTTGGCAAAAAAAGGTACAACACAAACACATACATACAAGCACACTAAAATCTTCTCTTTGCATTCAAAATAGAGACTTAATCTTCACCTGTAGAATCCAAACAAAGACTTGAGAAGTCACGGTCAATTATGAACCCAAATTGGTATTAACGATTGATTCCACATGGTCAAAAGGTCTTCCCCCGGTGACTGACATATTAGCTATACCCAAGACACAAGAAGTCAAGCAATGATCAGTAATGATTGGAGCAGCAAGGCCAAAGCACTTAATGTGCTGACAAACAACACTGCAGCTTCCTAAAATGCATTCGCCAAGCCAATTTCCTAAAGCAGGCTAATCACCAGAACATTACATTGTAGTAAAAACATCAGACAATAGTTTTAAAATATGTGTTTCTTTGGATTCCACAACACACAATTCAATTGGCTGTACATTGTAAATCAATAAATAAATAATCAATAAATAATAAGCTCATACAGTGTCCATTTACTTGAAAATTATTAAGATAATTAAGATAAATTGTTATTATTAAGATAATTATGTAATTACATTTAAGGCATACAGACATATAATTACATATGATATAGAGCTTGCTTGTCTAACAATCAGCATGACTTATGTAACTCTTAACAATCTGACACATTTCAAAGTTAATATCTGTTTTTTAAAAAAAATCCAGTGACCTTCAAGCCATTGATATCACCCATTACATCTAAATGAAGAAAAATGCATTAAACTATGAATGCCTCCTGAATATGTGCCTCTTTTCAAAAGAAGCTGTTAACCAATGCCACTTTGTGACAGGCACTAGATTTCCTTTTGTAGTGCTAACAGTCTTTACCCATAATGATCTTAATTTCTTGTTTTAATTTAATGTCTGATGATACAGTTTTTGTTCAGATTTGTACTTTGGTGCTGAAAGCATATACATACATACAAAAAAGCAAAACCAGAATAGTTTCATATTCACTGGAGGACCTACTACTACTGCTCACTTTCAATGCTAGAGCATGTTGTATATGCTTCAATTTTCCAATAACACAATACTTTTCTTATTTGGTACATGTGTATTCACCCTATGTCTGAAACGCACTGCTAGAGCACCTGTGTCTTTAAACTCTGCCTCCCAATGAGCCTAGTTTGCACTGATTGGTTAACTTGCCCCACTTTGGTAGTCAAGTAGAAGATGGCAGACCCAGACTGCTTTTACAAGCTAGACTGGAACAGGATCTTACAGAGTGGGTAGTTTATTTTTTGAACTCTGTGAATTGTTCTGAGGCAACGCCCATGCTGCTGGGCAATAAGGATCACATTCCAAGATGACATCACTTTGTAACAGAGAAAAGGGTTGAAATTCCAATAAGGTGTTTCAGGTAGCTGGTCTTTAGAACTTTGCAGAGCGTTTACATACACAAAAAGCTACAACGTAATAAAGGACAAATAAAAAAAAACACCTTTTTCTGAATAAATCCAATACATACTATTCAGTAAATAAAAAGTAAGTGTGCATTAAAGTTTGCAGTGTTCTCTGTGAAAGATTTCCACTCAAAATTTTGCAAGTAGCTGCATTTTAGGATGCCCGTATAACGAGACACACAAAACAGTTATGATGCTACTTATTACTCCTTTACAGTCGAAGCCACACCCCCTGGCCAAAGTAAGTTTGCTAAAAGACATTAGTAGCACTCGGACAGTAAATCACTTGGACTAATGCAAGCCCTGTAAGCGCTATTTCATCTTTTACCTTCATATGACAACGTTTAAAAGTTAATCTGTTTTTCTCCCCTGTTTAGCTGGACACCTCCATTTGCAATTCTGATGGGATGGATTCTAATTAGGGGCCACATCATTTTACACAATCAGACAAGGGCACAGGACTGGTGAATCAGCAAATCGGATGAATTATCGTTTCATGCCGATGTGGTCCCATTAGACCATGTTGGTGTGCTTTCTAGAGTCTGACGCGAGGACCTGCAGCTCAATTCAAAGCACATGCTCCCATTAGCCAGGGTAATGGACACTTCTTATGCAAAGTGGCCAGGAGTGAAGACGGTGCTGCAGAAATAGGATTAAATATTGCTACCTCTTCAAGATTTGACTGAGAAGGCCCAGCAGGACAAGTGGCACTGCGCTCTCTCTCGCTCGCTCTCTCTCTCTCTCTCTCTCTCTCTCTCTCGCTCTCTCTCTCTCTCTCTCTCTCTCTCTCTCTCTCTCTCTCTCTCTGAGAACAACCACTGTTTGAAAGCAGTCACTTAATCATATTGTGTTTTAAAGTCGCCCTGGAAGCATGCTTACCTCAACTAATACTGCCTAATGACTTTCAGCTAACTTTGGTTTTTGCTACGTAGCATTTTTACTGTCTCGAATTCTGAAAAATGAGTATTAAAATGCCAGAAAGTTGGTGAATGCAGATTTTGAAAAGCAAGCTTATTTTATAGGTCACAATTGCACAGAAACTTTATTTTCCTTTTTCACGTATTTGATATTGATGTAGTACACTATTAACATGAAATGTAAGCAATATTAATAATCACACAAATATAAAAGTGCTAAATGGGTTCTTTGGCGCACCGCATTAGAAACAATTTAAATTTCCTAAAGAACCTTAAGTAGAATCCACCGGAATTAAAGTTTTTTCTGAGAACTCTACATAATAGCCAAGAAACATTTAGAACATGTGTGTATGTCAAATGACATTTTCCATGTGGAATTCAGTTTAAGCATCCTCTAAAGAAAAAAAACATTTTCTTTATTTAATGAGTTTGAGCTTTTGTAAATTAAAAATAAATTTAAAAAAAAACACACAATTAAAAAAAACAAAATGCATCAAGACTTTTGCACAGGCCACATTTCTTACCCAATATGGTAAATTCAGTAAATTAACAGTAATTGTGCATTAAAATGAACCTCTACAAATCATCTACATAAAATATCCTTTGCACATTATAATAATAAAAAAAAGTAGCAGCTTGTATGGCCAAATGTAAGTTATAGTATAGCACATTTAATAATTTTATGATGCTTACATAAACCTATGTTTGGAGATTACCAATGCTTTATTCTTTACCTTTATTAAGAACCATATTAAACAACTGAATTCAATCTGAAGGACACATTTATGGGATAAAATAGTAAAAAGAGATATCCAATCACAACACATAGAAATCTATATTGCTTTCATACATCATATTAATTTTGTTTTTATATTTAAATGAACTCACACTGCAGCTTAACAGAGGAGTGGATGAAATTGGTTTACATTTAATATGTTGTGTTATGTGTGCCAAGTTGTGGCATACTAGCATAATTATAATCTTAAATAGAATTTCAAAGTGTATACCTAATGAACATATGCACAATTACTACATAAATAGAAACTATACACAAAAAATTGCCCCAAAAATGCTATATTTATGTTTGTCTCCTATAGAAAACATGTTGATATTAAAATTTAACAACAAATTACCAGTGTATGACTAACGTATAAGGTATAATCTTGCCTCTCACAGTTATCCACAATTCTGTGCCCCAGTTTTTGTCAGTCTGACAGGGATTAAACTTTTGTTTGTCAAGTTAAACACTAGCCAGTCACCAGTAACAAGCAGTTGCATGCTCTGAACATTGTGACAACAATAAACCTTTCACAGCTAAATACAAGCAGGGCAAGCGCTGGACTGAAAAAGGTGAAGTTTATAGCATTTTTTAAAGTCAATCAAGAGTTTGTTGCACATGGGTCTGCTTCTCTGGCCCTATTTTAACAAACCACCTTTTACACAGCACTCAAAAACATGTGGTTGGTCAGTTTGCAAAGTGGACAGTTCTTGGCCATCTTGAGTGGGGAAATCTACTAAACTCTGGTGACAACCAG
Source organism: Megaleporinus macrocephalus (assembly GCA_021613375.1). Classification (NCBI taxonomy): domain Eukaryota; kingdom Metazoa; phylum Chordata; class Actinopteri; order Characiformes; family Anostomidae; genus Megaleporinus; species Megaleporinus macrocephalus. The sequence goes on from CM038727.1 coordinate 10,545,924, forward strand.
AAGCCTTGGGAGACACCATTTTAGCATTGTTTTACTCAGCTTGTGAAATTTGTTTCATTGTACTCGAGTTGATCACAATTGTTTAAGCTGACCGCAATTATTTTCCAAAATTGGTAGCTTTCACAATCATCTTAACAAACGGAATGTGTTTATCATGTTCCTCAAAGCATTCCAGAACAATGTGTACTGTGTGACTGTGCGCATTATCCTGCTAAAGATGCCATCGCCATCAAGGAATACCACGGCAATGAAGGGGTTGTACCATCAACATAAAGGGGTAAGCAACATTGTTTAGGTAGGTGGCACGTTTCCAGACGGTCAGAGCATCACACTCACTCCACTGGCTTCCCTTCTTTCTACAATGCAGCCTTTTGCCATTGCTTCGCCAAGTGAATGCCACATGTACCAAGTCGTCTATGTGATGCAAAAGAAAACAGGACTCATCATACCTAGCAATCCTGCCCAGCGCATGAACCTTTCCCTAATGCAGCAGGCTGCAAAGTGTTGTAACACATTCTTTCCATGAGTATAATTTCTTGGGCATCCCAACATCCTGTTGCCGATTCATAGTTTGCCCCTCCTTAGACCACTGTCCGCACCACTGCAGACAGAAAGCACCCAAAAACCTGCCTATTCTGACCCACTCCTCTGGTCATAAGAATTTGACCCTAAGCAAAGTCAGCCAAGTCTTCATGTCTATCCATTTCCGTCCCATCCAAAGCATTTAATATGGGAACTGAGGATCTGCTTACATCCAATACATCCCTGCCCTTGATATGTTCCATTGTTATGAAATAATCCACATTAATCACTTCACTGTGAGTGGCCACAATGTTCTGTCTTATCAGTCGCATCATCGACTAAAATTTTATGAGTGTGACTGACTAGGAAGTATTAGTTGACTAGTCTATGCAACCCTTACTGACACAAATCATAATTCTTTCTTTCCTCACACCACAAAACCACTATCTAGCGCATGTCAAAAGTATATTTACTGAACGGTAAAGGTCACAGCAGGTCTGAATACAAAACCGTGCACTCAATTAAAACCCAACATGATTACTTAAAAGCCGCAGAGTGAGAACGCACTGTAGTGTAGCAGCGGCAAACAGTACGTGTTTATCCCTTTGACCTTCAGTGGCGTCGGGATCGAAGCACTGAGCCCAAGGCAGAATGAGTTACTGTAAAACATAAATCTGAGGCGAGGTTCAGCTCATAGCCAAACTCACTTTAAGCAAATGCCTGTGGTTCTGACACCGCACTTCATGTGTCATAGCCATGGCATATGGAAACCGAGATGAGTCAGCCACATTGGAGAGTGCTCGTCCATCCTATCCTAACATGGGACAGGGTTTTTCTGTCTCTCGGAGCAACAAAGGCAACTTGTCTGGCCCCTCCATTCATAATAAATGTCAAATGCTGCGGTTAAGTTCAAAAAGGCGCCACATTCTGCTTGTAGAGCGTTTCACCACTGTACAGCTATGAACACTGTCTCTTTCACATGCTGGAGCAGAAGACTGATCACTCTGCAAAACTGCAGGAAACAGATTGTACAATAAGGGCCCATTTGCCCTGAATGTTTAAATAAACTCAGAACACTTCAGTCGTATTAAATAACTTCATCTTCACACCAGACGGGTCCTCCTTACCGTACACACTCTTCACACAAACTCAGATTAGATTTATGAAGAAAAAATATTTTTTTTTAATAGAAAATCTTCCTTGGAAAGTCCCCATTTACTGTAATTGAGTCTACGTTTATGTATAACCTGTAAAGATGCTACAGAAAGAAAAACTATTTACACATCAGAGTTGAATAACGAAGGTTTAGTACATAGAACTGACCTCCTGACCTCCCCACACATTTATGAAATATAGAGTACAGCAAAACAGGTTAATTTTAAAATTCCAAACTGTTATGTAACAGACTTTAATATTTTAATATTTTAATATCATTAATATTTACACCCCCAACGTTTACATATAGTCTCTCAAACTGGACAATATCACCCAGCCTTACTCAGCTTTTAACATTGGAGAGACTGAAGAGAGAAGCAGTTACCTTTATTAACATCACAACCCTAACAGTAACCTATAAGTAGCAGCCATGCTGTGTGAGTTTAGCACTGTTTGCTGGTTGAAGCAGATTACTTCAGAATAAAAGTTTCAGTGACTGAAAACTTGAATTTACTTTGTGTTGATGTTGAGATTGATAGCAAGTAGCTAATAAGCATAGCGTTAGATATTAGCAAGCCCCAAGTAACCAGCATAGCTAACTACATACTTCAAGAACTGAGCTTAATTATACGGAGGTTAATTTTATTATCCTGTCAGTGTCCATTTCGACATGTTACTTCTGCGTGATCATCATAGTGTTTTGCTATAAACCAGCCAATCAAAGCAAAGCTTATTAAATTATTCATGAACTCACCAAAAAAGAAAAAACAGCTGGTTTCATCCTAGGGCCAAAACACAGGGTTGTAAAAGGGCATGTAAAACCACATCTGGGCATTTTTTGCCTCTACCAAAGTCACATAGCCTCTATGTAGACATCAGAGAACTATTTAATATGCTGAATAAATGCCTTCTATGGCACCTTTAGAAGTTGGTAATTCTTTACAGTTGTGGTAACAAAAAACAGGGCTTGCGATGTCTGTAACACAAATACAGGCAGTTCACGTATAATCCAGAATGACCAGTGAACCTACATGTGTCTGAGTTTTTATATAGTCACACTGAGGTACATTCTTTGGGCGCTATTTTGCCTTAAAGCACCATACATATAATTCTCCAACCTGAATTAATTCAAAATAAGTTCAAAACCTCAAAACTTAAACAAAAACAATGTCTCAGTCATAAAAAGGAGGCAATGAACTCTTAAGACATCTGGTTTCTGTCACCACCATTGCAAACAATTCTGATTCAGTGTTTCTCTACAATAGTGGATTTCGCCTCAAACCACTCGGTTAACATGTTACTTTGGTAACATCTTAACCTTGTAATTATGCTGAAACATAAAAAAAGTGGAAATTTCCATTTAAACTGATCTTTTTTTGTGTGTTTATGGTTTTTGACCCCAACCTAACGCAAGAAGTTTATACTGTCTTGTTTCATGGAATGACAAACGTACCATTTGTTCCTTATTCCACAAAAGATTCAAACTTTTGCCACATTTTGACAACAAACCAAATGCAAACAAGCCATTACATTACATAATTACATCAGAGAAGTATAGTAAAATGAAAGTAATATGGCCGGCCTGTGGAAGACATGGAAAACGAGGGCTACAAAGTTTGCTGCCAATGCAAACAGCAGCTGGCGTACTTGGCTCTGAATGTCACTGTGACAGTCTGGCACTCGTTAATGAGATAAATATATTACCAAAATCTTTGCCACAGAGGTTTGCCCCTATAGAGAGACACAATGCTTGTTCAACCCCGTCTGTACTTGATGAGAATTAAGGCCTCTATTTAGATGCAAATACAAATTAGTTCTCCCTGTTGCTCGCATTAGAGCTCTTAGCAAACACAAGAGAGGCTCTTCTCGTGGCTCTTAAGAGGGCATCTGCATCCCTCTCTCAGCATCCTGGCAGGAGAGAGAGAGAGAGGAAGAGGGGGGCGGGGAGTGCAGCGTTCAGTGGAGCGAAGCAGAGTGGAGTGTGCAGGGTGGCAGTGCCAGCTGAGGTTGGCATTGTGACAGAAATTGTGGGTAAAGGCCTCTAAGCAGCTAGAAGATTATCACAATATGCCACATTAAGGAGTAATTAGAAGCCAAGTGGTACCTCGCTGCTGCTGCTAGAAAACACACACAGGTTTGTTTTTCACACAATATTAGGACCTGCCGTCATACGTATGCACCTACATGTATTACATATATGGTACGTACCCACAGTCGCACCTAAAAGTTTTGAGAATAGCACAAATTTTGGTTTCCACAATTATAAGCATTCCATACATGTGTTAACTTTTTATTGACAAATACATCCAGTTTAAGCAAAGACTTAATATTTACAGTATGGACCCTTCTTTTTCAAGACTTCTCCAATTTGCCTCGGCATGATGATTATCAGCTTCTGGGCAAAATCTTGAATGATGACAACCCATTCTTGCCTAATCCGTGCGTGGAGTTGATTCCAGCTTCTGGGTTTTTGTTTGTCCACCCTCTTTTTAAGGATTGCCCACATGCTCTCAATGGGACTTATATCTGGTGAGTTTCCTGGCCATGGACCCAAAATTTCAATGTTTTCTTCACAGAGCCACTTGGTTACCACTTTTGTCTTGTGACATGGTGCTCCTGGATTGTTGGGAGAAGTTGCTCTTGGAGAATGTTCTGATACCATTCCTTATTCATGGGCAAAACCCACTCCCCTGGATAGGAAACAACCCCACACGTGAATGGTCTCAGGATGTTTTACTGTTGGCATGACACAGGACTCATGGTAAAGCTCACCTTTTCTTCTCTGGACAATAATTCTTCCCAGATGTCCTAAACAGTCTGAAGGGGGCTTTATCAAAGAAAATAACTTTACCCTAGTCCTCTGTAGTTCAATCACTATATTTCCTGCAGAATGTTAGTCTGTCCTTGATGTTTTTCTTGGAGAGAAGTGGCTTCTTTGCTGCCCTTCTTGACACCAAGACAAGAAAGTCTTAGTCTCACTGTGCGTTCAGATGCACTTAAACTTGCCCTCTGCCATTCCTGAGCATGCTCTGCATCTTGTAGCTGTATCCTCTTTAGGAAACGGTCCTGACGCTTGCTTGACTTTCTTGGGCACCCTGAAGCTTCTTCACTGCAATTGAACCGCTCTCCTTGAAGTTCTTGATGATCGGACAAAAGGTTGATTGGGTTGCTATCTTACAAGCAGCAGTGTCCTTGCCTGTGAAAACCTTTTAAAGCAATGCAATGATGACTGCATGTGTTTTCTTGGAGGTAACCATGAATAACAGAAGAAAACTTAAAGCACCACTACCCTTTTAAAGCACCAATTCTGCTCTTCTAATCAGCGTGACAGTGATTTCAGCTTTCCTCATTAACCTTTTCTCCTGAGCTAACAAGATCATCACTAAAATGATGTTTGATGTTATACTGAAGGCTGAATTTCAGTGGGTGGAATGTAGTAATTATTATGATCAGGTCATTTTTCATGGCGGGGAACTACTTTGTAATTAAGTGTGATTCATCTGATCACTCTTCACAATCTAGAGTTAATACATATTTCCACCATAAGAACTGAGGCAGCAAACTCTGTGAAAAACAAAATTTCCAATCTTCATCAGATAACCAGTACTTAAGGTACTGTTAACGAAAAAGATAAAAAATACATTATAAACCTTCCAACTAAATCTGAATGTTCAACACACAAACAATTAAGTTTCAAAATCTTATCTTCTCAAATGATGAGTTGACTGAAGTGCTGAAACCATTATTTTCATGTATAAGGTGTTTAAAAACAAAAAAATCTGACTTTATCTGCTGTTTCTCTTAAATTAAGCTCCACCTTTGCTTCAGATAGGAAAATGTGACACAGGTGTGTCTGTCCATCACTCCACAGTGAGACAACACCTCAACACTATAGGTCTAAAAGGATGTATAGATGTTCAAGAATCTCCTCACTGAGAAAAGGCAACATTCTCAGAATATCCCCAAATTAAAACCTCAACATCACTGAATGTGCTGGGCTGAACTGAATTGTGAGATGCAGAAAATGCAACTTCTGAGGCTGAACTTTGGAGGTGTGGGAAAAATACATCTGCAGATCTCCTGCAGAGTCCTATGAAAAGAAATGGAAGCCTAAACTAAAACCCAACCTCAACCCCAGCAGGCCAAATGAAACGGGTTTCCCTTTCAATTAAAGTGAATTAATAAATGTAGTTTTTATAAAACCTGTTTCCGAAAATCGTGTCTACTTTATCTGTCCAAACATTGAGTGTAGCTCTGAACAGGGACATTTTTATCCTGAACAATCACAGAAACAAGCATAGATACATCTGCACACATACACAAGAAAAACAGGTACTTGGATAATTCAATGGGCGTACAGATAATGTCCTGATAAGAAATACATGAAAATGTAGCCTGGCTGATAATATCTAGCTCCTGTACGTGTATTGGCATTGATATTCAAGTATAACGTGGATATTCACACTTCATTAATAGGCCCCCAAGCCCTGCATACAATAGAGTGCCATTTAAATGCAGAAATAAAAGCACAGACAGACGTGTGACATCTTGTTGGCAAATCTCCAACGAATGTAGACAGCGCCAGCTCCTTTGATCCAGACACTTGTAGGCTCAGCTCAAATGTGAACATATTCGAGAGCCCCTGACGCACTGCCGAGGTTAATGATATTATTGCAGTTATTTGCATATTTAATTACGTTCCTTGTTAAGGATAAGTGCTGTTTATTCAATTTGCTCCATTTTGTAGCTGGCACGTGTTCAATAAGGCTCAATGAGCCAGACTGGCAGTGAGTGGGGGGAAAATTAACACGCATTCATCAATTCCATAAAACAGATGCTAACAATCAGGTGCTTTCTCTCAGTAAGACCTCTTCAATCTTTCATTATCATTATTCCATTTCTGCATAATTATCCCCGTGCCAGCGTGCGCCTGTTCAGGTCTTGCTTTGCTGGGCCGTTGGAGTGGATACATTTAACGTATCGACAGCAACGGTGACTGCGATTCTCATAACACACAGCCTCATTCGCTAAAATTAAGCATTTTCTCATTAGCCGAAGGCTATTGGACTTATAAATTATTCATCCTCTCTTCACAAAGGAACATTAATCAATTATGAAGATATAAAGAAATTAAACATGGGGGACAAGACCAGGCTTTCATATTAATATGCAGACAGATTGCGCCTCTACCGCTTTCAAATCAATACTTTTGTCATTCATTTGAACAACTCGGCTAAGATGTAGAAGCGCAATCAGACATGATCTCAGCGCGGGATTCAGACAAAGAAGTAGTCTGCGCAGTTTGTTTGTTTTGGCTCTGCTTAATTTTTCATAGCCTGCACACAATAAGTGGGGAAACATCACCTTCTTCATAAGAGAAAAACACGCCGAGTGAAAGCAGGGCCATCATAAAATGCAGAAGCACCACCAGGGACAGTTGCCGAGCAAGGCATGCAATTGGTTTGAACCCTGTGGCGCTCAAATTTGTTTTTAATGCATTTTTAAAGTTTTATTGGCATTCAAGGACACATGGGGAATAAAACTCATCCATTCAAAGTGTTGACCCTATTAGTATTAACAGATGAGGCAAATCTGGCGCACCATTCAGTTAAGAGTCAGGGCTCAATCTCTCGCGAAATAGTGCAGAGCTGAAGTCCAGGATGAAGCACTACATCTGACACCGTAGCATTTCTGAAATATCATGCTTTAGACTGACTTAAGGATAGCAGCACAGAAATTGGGGATTCTGCTTGTGGGACACAACTGGCTGGCTGCTAGTTATAAAAAGATCTTGTTACAAGCTTTAAGGAAAGAACTTTCATTGCTGAACTTGAAAACCATTTTCATCTTCTTTTTGAATCAATATAGAGATTCACATCAGCGTACAAAGTTCCACACCTATATGAAGGGCTTTGAATAAAGAGGTAAACTAATATTTCAGACAAAAACAATACCACGATATACCCCATAGTAAAGCTGGGCGATAAAACGATAACGATAATTATCGCGAAATAACGTTTCCTCGATAGAACTATAAGACGTAGTCAATAGAAAGTCGATAGGATTAAGTTTCGTCCATGTTTTGAAAGACAACACGAACAGCCAATGAGAATGAGTTCCAGCCATTTCATGTTTGGTTGAAGCACACAGCACAGAGTTTAGGCATAGCGGCAGCTTAACCCGCGGGCTCGTAAACTGGTTACTGCAGGCGCCACAGTCTAGCAGAGAGAATAAAATAAGAGAAAATGACGAGAGAAAACGTAACTACTACTAAAAGAAACATGTTACACGAGTTAATAATCTTAAAATAATCTGCTAAAATAGGCACAAATATTTTTCTTGCTGCTGTGTTGACAAAGAGCTATGGGATGTTTGTGCTTTAAGTGCTCGTGTATAGCAGTACTGTTTGTTGTGATCATCTCCACTGTGCAGAGCTGACAGAGCACCACACTGTTGTGTTTCTGTGTAAAACACTCCCACAACTTGTAGGTGAGTGATTGTTTGTAGCTGCAGCTTGCGCTCCGGATAAATCCATGCTTTCAGTGGGCGGGGCCACCTTATGCATCGCCGCACGTTATGCTAATCGAGTGTAATTTTGTAATCAATAAAGATTTTTATTTACAAAATTTTTACATTTTGATATCTTCTCACTTAAAGTAAAAAGGCAATAGTGATTTGATTTATATCGTGTGATATATCGTTATCGACTGATACAAAAAAAATTAGTGATAAGATTTACCCCATATCGCCCAGCCCTACTCCAAAGTAATTATCACACTATACTCTATTACAATTACTATAATTATTCTTAATCAACAATTTAATTTCAAATGTTATTACTGCTTTTAATTGATAAATTAACAGAGGGTAAGCAAGAGACATCACAGCTGGTCAAAGTCACTGTTGTTATATCTACCAAGTGGAAAAAAGACTAACTGAGTGGGAGTGTTAGCATTTAGCACGAATTATGCAAAAACATCCCAAATGGGAAGAGCTGTTGTGTGACTGACTTTATGGACAGATTCAGCAAAAATTCAGTGCAATCTTTAGAGAGACTTGGGAAAGCTAAAGAAAAGAAAAACAAATGGATTACACAAGGCAGAGCTCCTCCCTGTTCCACCTTAAATGGGGCAGAAACAGAACACAACTGCTGGTGGAAGGTGGAATGGGAAAGTCTAAAACTAGTAGCCGGCGAATAGGAAGCTGACCTCGGATTGCTGCAGTATGCACAAAAAACTGGAATCCAGTCACCGAACTGTGGACTTACAGTTGTCATTTTGTGTCAGTATGTTAGATTTTGGGTATATACTGGGTAATAGTAAAGTCTTTGTCAGCATTTACTAAAACATATTCATGATGGTAAGACAGTGTTAGCTCAACAAGACAAATTTGTATTTAAAAAAAATAAATAAATCAATTAAAAAAAACCCAAACACACACACATAGACAATTAACCAGATTTGAAAGTCAGAAGGGACAATAAAATCCACAAGAGTTAGATTTTTGATTTTCAACTGCCTTTAATTGAAACAGATAATCAACTGTTTCATTTCTGGTTTCTGAGTCCCTTAATAAAAGCACTTTTGCTAAATTTTACCACACACATCAAAAATGACGTCAAGGCATGCCCTCTACAATAAATGTTATGCATTTTTGTAAATTTACAAGAATCATTTGGGCTGCTCAAGTTTATAGTCATGGCTATTTGGGTTTCTTTACTTTTGATGCTTATCGCTAGGGCTGGGATCACTTATCAGTTTATTGATTATTAACAATAATGGCCATGATGTGGATATGGCCATAGTCATGATGTGATGTAAAACTAGCCCTATGCTGTAATACGTTCATGTTTAATTTGTCTGAGTAGCACGGCTATTGGTGATCCACACTTCCTGAGAATATATGGTATTCATGACATAGCAAAATGTAAATATCTCATGAGGCAATGTCACATCAGTATACACTGCATTTGTCCCAACACTATCATCAGGACCCATCAATGTATGAAGTTTGTCAGCACACCTGCCTGCCATGTTACAATGTAATAGGAGAAAAAGAGCGAAAGACCCTGCCAGCTTCCCTCCTTAATGAGAACGTGGTCAACTGCCTTCTCAAGCACTCTTGGTCCTGTTAGCAAATGACACAACTGCTATGCGAATATGAAGCTCAGCAGTTACGCTCACCTCTGCACTATTCAACGGTGCACTTTATAGAAGCGTCTAATGTGCCTTGCCGTAAGGACTTAATATGAGGGGAAAAAATGAGGATGAGGCTGAATTCACTGAACGAGGAGACTGGATGTCTAATATCTTCATTTCTATGTTCATTCTCCACAAATCAACCCATTTTGTAAAGAGAGAGAATTACACAGTTACCACAGTAGACGGTCTGCATACAATGATTCTATTAGACTGAATGGAACTGTTGCAAAGTGACACTGACATTAAGGTGCTGATGTACTGAACTGCTTTAACAGTTTCTTGACTCTTTTCTCTATTAAGCACAAACACAATGAAAAAAACTCTCTCAATAATTACATTTGATTCATCACTGCATGTTTGTAACCTTTAGAAGACGGAGGCATTGATAACAAAAGCATGGTCTGAAAGAAGTGCAGCAGGAATAAAATAAACATTGTGTGCACCACCACAGACTGTGGAAATAGAATGGAAGTCTGAAGCTACAACTATTCAGTATTGTTTCAAATAATCAATTGAATTCATCTTAAATAGTCTAATATTCTTTACACGTAAGAAAAGCTTGTAAAAAAGCAGCAACACTGCAGACAGCAACGACAGCACACCACACAGTGAGCAGAACATCATCAAGAAGTACATTTTTGCCACTGACTATGGCCGTCGTCAGCTTTTTTTGGGGGGACCACAGTGTATATAAAATATAACTGAACAATGAAAATGAGCATATTGGGTTCTTTCAAACATGCAATCTATGCAACAGAACAAGTTTTAAGTTGCAGCTCACTTGCAGTTAACATGCTACTATGGCGAGGCTCTTACTTGTTAAGACTGACACGGCCAGAAGGTTAGGAACAGAGTCTCTGTGCTTATCTGCTGCTTAAGTCTGAATATTAATAATGTTCAAGTTTATTAAATATAAACAAATATTTTTTTGCTACTGGAATAAAATCCTAGATCTCTAAATAATCAACTTTAAGGACAGAAAGATTTTTAACTTCCAATGACAGTTAATGTACCAAGATTTCATTTTACTTTGTAGCAATTCTTTTGGTCGGTTTATCATGAAATATGAACACAGTGTAAACTGCAGCCTATATAAAAAAAATTGTAAAAAAAAAAAAAAAAAAAAAAAAGATAAAGAAAAAGGATACAGAAATTAGAGAAACAGGAATTGCATAGTAAACTGACTCTAACTATCATTTTGATGTAAAATTATAATTAATGTAAGGTGTAATTACCTTTAAACAGTATAGAAAAGAATATGATGAAGCATCAGACCTAATGACCACTTCTATCTGCTGGGTCCACACATATCCACTAAGTGCGTAACAACGTAGGCCATGAGTAGGCCTAGGGATGAGGTCAGAGGAAGTTGCAGAAAGGATGCGGTTCCATTATACACCTCCATTATTTCATTCTTTCTGCCCTCATTATCGGGCAGAGGCAACATTAAAAATGTTTATCTGTTGGCCTTTGAAAATACAGAGATAAATCCTGCCCCAATTAAAGACTATGCGTCAGAGGTAGAGCACTGAAATAGAATTAGAGCGAGAGGAGGCTCCTTAATATCCCGTTGATGCTCTGCAGGTGATGCTTGTATCATAAACCTGATCTCCCCGCTTAGGCAGCCTACTGCTGAGCTGCATCTGTAAAAGCTACTTAGAACACGGCTTCACACTGGACTGACAATAACACCGCCTTGACGGCCCCATTAATGTCTCATCATACTGTTTTAATGAACGTAACACCATCTCGGCGCCTGGTGTCGTGTCCGTGGATAAAAGGAGACGTTGCCTACGTCATAGATATATAGTGTACGACCATCACAGAGGGGTTATTCTCCACTTAAGCGGCAACTCAGTGACCCCACAGTGAATTTATCACACGCACTAAGTGCATCCATGAACTGCTGTTTCTACTTTTACTCACACAGCATGCAATGAGTGATACAAGAGTTCACTTACTTCATTCGCACATTAAAGGGGCCATATACATTTTCTCTACATTTTATTTTTTGTACTGATATACGTTTTAACTTGGGTTTATGTACAAAACAGCTGTAACCATCTACTATCGCTTTATCCTTTAGAGATATGTGTAATTTATCTCTGCCCTGACTGGCTGTAATGTATTGTTCTTTAACCAAAAGCGGTCCAAGCTAAACATTCCTTATAACATTAATGTTGTTCAGGCGTTTTTTTGGCCAGCTTAATTTTCTGTATCAAAATATATGGACTATTTCACTAAAAATCAACTAAAAAGGGTCTTAAGACTTTTTATTTCATCAGGACGAGTAGATTCAAACCGTCACTGTATCTTTTTCATTAGTCCTAAAGAGTGGGTGTAATATAGCGTTACATAAGAGAGCAGAGAACCTACTCACCTGCTTGCATAGTTTGTGTGCTCGCTTCTCTTTTGGACTTTCCACCTCAGCCATCACCTCCACAGCCTCCCTGCCCTGTTACAACATACACAGACAAATTAAATAGAAATATCCTCATCATTCATGTAGGGGACATCCATCAGCTGTGTGCTCAGGGCAGAGTGAGATCACAATGCCTGGCCATTTGCGTGATTACAAAAGGTCTTAGAAGAGGTGGATGGGCCATGTGAATGTGTGGTGAGATTAGAGCTGACTGCTAATGATAGAAAGCTGGCAGATTTGGAGCCCCTGCTCCTGAGGAATCAACATATCGATATGAAAAACCTTCGCTCAGAGCTCACCTCTCCGACAGAGGCGGCTGCATCTTGGTGAGATAACCCAAGTTTGGTGTGCCGATCGCCGATGACATCTCCACTGGTGATCTGAGCCGCCTCGAACTCTGGCTTCGGCAGGAGCAGCATGGCTTCCTTCTTTTCCAACAACTGAAAGAACACACAGCACAGTGCATTTGGGCGACGAGCAATTGCACAACGTGTTTTCCTGTCAGTTTTCAACAGAGCGGGGAAAAAAAAATCTATACTACCTTATTTTTTGGAGCTAAACTAAACTTTGGGATACTAAAAGTTTTTGTTGCATCATGGTTTTTGCCAGTAAACTGGCAGAAAAAAAGTCTAAAAGAAAAAAAAAATGATTTTCAACTGAACTAAATCAGTTAAGACTACTATGCACAGTGGAAGTCATGTCAACAACAACAACACACACACACACTGCCAACTTCTCCGGGCTCGAACTCATCTAAAATGGACTGATGCTCAGTGGAAACGTGTTTTGGGGTCTGAAAAGTCAATCTTTCTGATGTTTACAGAAACACCAGATGATGTGTTCTCTGGGTCAAAGAAGAAAAAGGACCATCCCTGAGTGTTATGCAGAACACCATTAACACTGAAACATATACACACGTTTCAGACCAATATATGCTGCCTTCTAGCCAACATCCATTTTCAGATGTCGTCAGTTTCCAAATGATTATGAAATGTTGTTAAAGGGCAGGGTGATGTAACATAATATGCTAAATATCCCCCTGTATTTGATGCAGGCTGGCTACTCCAGTGTTGGCTGGTTGCTTTCTTGTCATAGCGGTGCTGATGCTATCTTCAATGGCAAAAAATATTTGGTTTAATAGTTCTTTCTTATGGAAACGCTTTTTTTTTACATATGAACTGAGATCTTAAACATCTCGTTTGTTTTAGTTTTAGAGTAAAAAAAATCACAAACTTGGGATAATTGGGCAAATTTTCAGACTTACAAATATGTTCAACACATAGTAATGGTTTTCAGAGGTATCCCAAGCATAGCTGAGAAGAACAGAAGCTGGGAACTAATTAGCTACAGCGCCACCCTGCAGCAAACCACTACTGCATCTCTACTTAGTTAAAATTATCAAAGACTGGAATCAATTGTGGGGAAGCAGCTAAACCATGACAGCACAACATCAAGTTTGTTTTCAACATCTTGATGTAGCACATGTAACTTCTTTGGAACAAAGTAACTAGCATTAAATTTGGAAAGAGTGTATTAAGTTAATCAATTTAACAATTTCCCAACAAAGTCCCAACATTTCTCAAGCTGAGGTTTGCAACATAATGTAAAATAATTGACCTTGATTTTCTGTATTGACACGTTGAGTACACCATGCTGGAAAACACTGTTTATACAAGCTTTTACTGTAACCATCAATTTGTAAATGTGCAAGCCACAGACAATAAAACAGCAGTGGGTTTTAATTTGGTGACACTTCATAAGGAGGTGTGGGAAGCAGTAAAAAAAAAAAAAAAGAAAAGAAAGAAAGAAAAGAACAAAGAAAAAAAAACACTTCATCTCAAATACCATTTTAAACCTTCAGGGCACACAATGTTTGCAATTCGTCACATGCAGGGAGCATTGTTTAATACACAACACATGCAAAGCTTAGGGCACACGCAGCAAGCAATATCGTGTCTACACCACCTAAAACCTTGCTTCCATTTAATCGGGAGTGGGGGGGGGTTATAAAAAACATTAAAAAAAGCCAGTCTGGAGATGCTGTACCTCATTCTTCTTCTGGGCACTGTGGAACAAAAGCGTCTTAATTTCCTCTCGCAGACTTTGAATAATCCCGTTCTTGGCCTTCAGCTGATTCCGCAGATCCTCCACCTGAGCCTTCATAAGGTCCCCTGGCTTCTGCCTGCAAGGGGGGGAGGCCACGGAGAATATTAAGCACAACCTGCAGCCCCTGCGGATTTCGAGCACACATTAAGGCAAAAACACAGCACCCAGATTCCAGAACCAAACATGTTCACAGCAGATACTCACTTGAACAGTGATAGATCAAAACAAAACTCAAACTCTTTAAAAAAAAGGCCTGAAATGAATATTAAGCGGGAGCAAATCAAACACAAAACAGGAAAATATACATAGCGCTGAAAATTGCTGTGGATAATTTGTCTGAGACCCCTTGTAAGAAACCATTAGCTGTCCTTGTGAGAGGCTGAGCGAAATTGCACCAGACACTATTCTGCTCCTAATGGCACCTCCGTGGCTTTATTGAAGCTTCAGGAGTGATGGGCCTCTAATGAGAAAGTCTTAATGAACCTCCCTATCTGCATTGTATACTTTGTATAGTTTCTTTCTTTCTTTCTCTTTTCTCCTCAGGACCCCCCCTCGGTGAGGGCCACAATTACTATGCAGTGAGTGGAGCATTCTTTACTAGGCTAATTCTGTGTGGCCTCTGTGTCTCCAAGCTGCATCATTATTGTCACTCTGTCACTCTCCGGGGAAGGCACTGTTCAGCCACACACCTGGAGGAGCTCTGACAGGTTCTACACAAACATATGGTGCATAGATAAATAAGGACATATGGCAGCTGATGCACCGGTATGATAAAGTGCACTCGCTCAAAGGCAAGCCTGGGTACATTTACATCTATATTTAATAGAGGTGTAAATCTCTGACCCTGCAAGGATTCCTTTTGATTATAGTTCTTTAGGAAACGATTCAGTGCATCACAAAATCTCAAATTTCAGCCCCATTTCATTTTTTTTAAAACAACTAGTCATTTTTTTTCAAATACACTGACAAAGGATTTATACCATAGAAAATAGCAAATGTAATACAAAAAAGTAAATGAATAACACTGTAGATTATAATAAAAACAAAAAGCAATCTTTGTCTGACAAACTTATTTTGCATCGTTGCCATTAACACTATGTAAACATTTCAAGGAAATGATCCAAACTCTATGAAAATAATAATAATAATAATAATAATAATAATAAGGTTATTACATTAACACACATTACAATTGGAATCACAGTTCAAGACTTTAGAATCAATGTTTTAAAAAATATGTAAAACCACTTTGCTCGCACATACGTGTATGAAGTTAAATTAACATTTCAGTCTTGTACAACTCCACAGCATTTAAATAATTGGTACTAAATTAAAATCAAATATATAATTTATTAAATATGAAGGAACGGAAATTAAGAAATGTTAGATGGAAAGGAAGTGAAAGGTGAGAAAGAAAAGGGGAGTGAAAATGTAAAAGAGTTGAAAAGAATAGGAATTAAAATTAAATAAAATTAAATTAAGGCATTCATCATAATCATCTCATGGCAGGTTACCTGAGATTTAAACAAATAAAACATTGTCACAGGATATTATTTAGTAACTTAATAAATTGCAAATTTTGGCAAATAGACTAACATTTAAATTCACACTGTGGACATTACAGTACATAATTTAACAAAAATATGCAAAAGCAATGCAAACTGGCTAATTAAAAAAATCACAATACTTTAAGAGGTTTTCAAAATACACAAAAAATCAGAATATGTATTGATTTTCTGATATCTGCCAAGCTCAAACAGTAAGCATAGCACCACATTTAAATAAACGACATGGATTTAATTATTTTTATTTATACTGTATTAAATTTTACATACTGTGTTGTACTAAATCCAGTTAAACAGAACTAATTATCTTCTTTTTTATTTTTGAGTACTGATGATTTCACAATCAGCTCAAAAAAGCTTATTGCCACATAATTTATAGCATTAATAAACTTTTTATCATTTATAAGATATTTTCATACTGCTCGGCCCAACATTTAATAATCTGACAACATGCCAAGTGATGACAAACTTTTTAACATAGTTACACAGTACATATAAACTTTCCAAAGGTACTTGTTTTTGTTGTAAACAGCAACTATTTCAACCTGCCAAGCTTATTTTTGACAAAATAAAAACTGAATATATTACCGTTTAGAATAGATTCTGACTTTCTGCAATCAATGAAGTTGATAGAGAAACACATCTAAACACACTTAGTTATTAGAACGGTCAGAATTTAAGCGGATGTGCTGGGTTTTTTTTGCAAAGGGCACGTTTTCCTACCTTGCGTGTGTGTGTGTGTGTGTCCTCTAGTGTGGGGCATGTGGTCAGAAACAATAAAACAGGACAGATTCTCTCACCCACACAGAAAACACGCATAGTGCTCAGCGCTCATCAGCAGTGATAAGCAGGCGAGTGGCGGAAGCTGGAGCTGAGTTTTTTGGCAGGTTTTGGACAGCCGATCCAGAGGGGTAGGCCAACGGAGAGCAAGGCCTTGAAGTGACAGAGTGTTAGTTGAAGGGTGAGGAAGCCCTGCACTCTTCACACACGCAGGCGCGCACGCACACACACAGTGCAGCCCGGCTCAGCTCCCCCAGCCGCTCCGGCACAGCACCGCAAAACACTAAACTTCTCTGACAGTGCAGGCAGGCATTGGCGGCTTCCTGACGAGTGCTGCTGAGCTGCTAGCGACAGCTGTCAAGCGCCATGCTATCAACCACTCCGCAAACTGATATCCCAGCCACAACCCATAAATACTGCCTGCTTAATGTTCAGCTGCAAAAAAAATTAAATAAATAAATAAAAAACCTCTAATCTACCTTATATTTAGATATGCAAATGTTAGCTTTATAGAAAACGCCAGCACGCGTGTGAACACCTCTTTTTCCCCAACTGTCGTCCTGAGCCATCAGAAGCGAAAAGAGATAAACTGACGTGTGAGGGAGGCAGAGAGATCAGATACAAAACACTGGGGGATGCGGGAACGACACCCCGTACATCATGAAGCAAAAGAGCGAGAGAGGAAGAGAGAAATGAGAGAGAGAGAGAGAGAGAAAGAGAAAGAGAGAAAAAACACCTGAGGATTCACAGAAGTACAAGACTCGCTCAAAGCAGTTAAACAAAGCACGGACAGGAAGCCTATTCAAAGTCTGCCAATCCTCCACCTAGCTTTACGAAAAAGTTTGCAGCACAGAAATTACCAAAACACTTTTTACAGCCGAATCTTTTCCTGTACCAGCTTTTTTTTCCAGCCAATTGTTCAAATTACCAGCAATTATGTGATATATTTGAGTACTTTGGCACCCATCGCTGCCGTTCGGGGGTGGGGGCATCTTCTGAAGCTGAGGAGTTGAAATTGAAAGCACGGTGAATAGAGGAGAGGTTTCTGAATGGTAACTAACTGCAGTCAATTTGAGGCCCATTTCCTCTCTGGGACATTTAGAAAAAAAGCAGCCTGTTCTGTTGGCGGATTGTTCCGGGCTCTCCCATGCTGGGTAAAAGGCTCCTGTCTCTTTACTCTGGGGCCCAGATCCTTCTCAGCGCACGGCCCTGACAGCCAGTCAATGCGATGCAGGGGCCAAGGGAGGCGTGCAAATTGACTCCCACACCCAGAGGGCATCCATTTAGCCCATCAGTACAGTGCAGTGCATGTGTGTGCACGCGCACATACACCGCGCAGCCCCAACATGTCAGCACATTGGCGGTCACGCCGCCTCTGATGCCAACATGATACGCAATTAATCATTCATCATGACATGCATATGCTTACATCTATCGCATCCAGGACGCGTGCGGGCCAAAAACATTATACAATAGCTTGCAGCCGTCTTGGACGCCTATTTTCCAAGGCGACTGCGAGCCTGTAACAGTTCGGATCATCTTCTGATATCTCAGCCGTCCAAGATCTTAGATTTGCTATTATTTGCTTTCGTTTTTTAAATAATTTTTAGACAAATGTGTCGTAATTATTGCGGTAAATTTTCACGTTGAAGTTTAATATGTTGTCGAAACACAATTTTACAACGTTTTGGTTATAGCCTGCCACGGAAAGTGGTGTTAAAAAAATGGCTCGGCTAGACTAAGATAAAATTAGACCACTTAATAAATTACATCATGTCAGGCTGACAGATGATACAACCTGTTATATTTAGCAACTGAGTGTCTTAATGATCATTCGGCGCCTGGTGTTGGAGACATGGAGAAAAGGCGGTGGTGTGCTTTGTTGGCTATAAAAACGGCTTCTCAATTTTTCATACTGTCATTCTGCTCTATTAGCAAAGCCTAACACAATTAGTTATGAATATGCAGTAATAACATGCAAATTGTTCCCTCCCGATTGCCCCTAGGCAGTGGTCTTTGCCTCTCCAAACCCAATTCTTTCTACATCATTACAGCAGCTTGGCATAATTCATCAGTGAGGGGTGGGGTGGAGAAAAAAAAAAAAAACACCTCAGCTTTATTGCCGGCTAACCAATTGGCAACTGTTAACCGTTGTGCGACAGCGGTGGCAGGCGGCGTTAACCGTGCCGTCCCGGCACCTTGCCACTCTGCCACTTGTGTGCGTTCTCTCCTGGGTAATGTTAGACACTACATTTGAGCCTGCCAGAACAATTAACCCTTCTGTTAATTAGAAGGAAATGTCAGGCGCACAGATGGTACAAGCTGGCACCCAGCCATCCCGCCAACTGCTGCTGAATGAGGCTTCCCCGCTGCTGACAGCTGCTCTGCCGTGGCCCAAACCAGCAGATGTCAAAACTTTCCAGCTGGGGAGGACTTGAGAGGCAGAGCAGGGGGATTTATGAGGGCGCTGGTTGGGGGGGGTGTGTGTTCACTGTTCACTCACTACAGCAGCAGCAGCACTTCCTTGCAATAGGATCTGTTGCTTTTGATCAAAACATAAGGACAGCTCGGCCTGGCATGCAATGAAAACGACCCTAGAGACACCGGGAGGGAGAAAACATAAACCAGATGTGACCGCACAGGAACTTTTAAACAAACACAAACTCGTTAATGCAACAAATTCACCTTTCAAGAAGAAGGAAAAAAAAAAGATGATGATTTTGGAAGTTCTGTAATTTGCACATTTTCTAATTTTCTGTCAAAGCAGCTATTAAGAATTCATTCAGTTTTGTAAATTTTTTGTAAATGTAGTAAAATTAAGGACATTTGCTTAAAAAGCTATTGTCTAGACAGGAGCAGGAGCAGGAACACTAACACTGCGCTGCTGGTGGATTCTAACAGATCTATGTGATGGCCTGAGGCGTTCATGGAAAGTCTGGAAGCAAACTTTGTTCTTCAAATTTACTCACAAGATATCAATCACTTTTTTATTTCTTGTTATCTATAAGTGCATTTATTTAGTTGCATTTATTCAATTCACTGACTGCGAAGATAAATGGGTTTAAACAAAGTACCACAGCATTATATATTTTTATTCCTCTTTCACAATATCATATTTTTAGAAGAGGAAGGTTAAAACAGGCTAACAGGCCAAAAACCTAAACTGTTTCTTAAGAGTCACAACTCATTAAAATGTATACCCCCAAAACGTACACACACCAGCTCACTTTCTAGCCCACCGAAACAAACTTGGGCACTTTTGAAGTTGGCTTCCTATTCACCAGCTTCATAACTGAACACTGTGGTCCACCTTAAATTCTACAGCGTGTGCAGTCACTGTAATGTAAATGTACCACCCTTTAAAGTGGAACAGAAAAAAATACAAAACAAGCTCTGATACTTCTAACAGCATCACTGATCGCTTTAATTTAAAGTTGTTAGTTTGCTCTGCACACCTAAATCGAGATTTTCTCAAACCGTACACAATATTGTGCACCTTTGCTCAGCGTTAAACACTACAGAGACTGAAGACAGAAGCAGTTTCACCTTTATTAGCATCACAACCCCAACAGTAACCTGTAGGTAGCAGCCATGTTGTTGTTTCATAGTGGTTAATTTAATTTCCTATCTATGTTTATTTCAACATGTTTGAGTGACCATCATGGTGTCTTACTGAAAACCAGCCAATCAGACCAAATTATTCATGAACATACCTTCTATGTAGATAACCAAGAAAACGCTGAATGCATTCTAAGGTACCTTTAAAACATACTGATTTATATAGACATTACATTCATGTACATAGTAATCAATCTAGAGATCAAACAATCTTGTTTTGCATTTAGTGATACTAGATTGCTGTATCTGTGGTACCGCGAATTTGATTTATGTGACTAATGAGCGAAAAACAACTGTTGTGCAACTCGCGCTACAGATCTGCAATGCAAATACAGGCAGCCGGCGAGGACGTGGCGGAGGAGAGATGATTGGTGGAAGTGCTAGCGACAGTGGGCTGTCTGCACTTTGGCCACAGTGTAGTATATTGATTTGTTTGCTTCTCTAATAACAGACGACCAGAACCTGGAAAAGTCAATAAAAGAAAAAAGAAAAAAGAAAAAAAAAAAAAGTTGTGTCCGCCCACAAAGCAGAGCCTCTTGAAAGTGAAATTTCTCACTTTCACAAGCAATGACACACTAAGTTCTCGCAAATAAAGGAGAAATTTATTTCTATCGGTCCAACAAGCTCTGCATTTCCGTCAGTCCAGCTTGAGTCGTGTCTTATAAAGTGTCTGTGCGCCGGGAATTAATTTATAGGAATAATCTTGCAAGATTATTACAGTGAAAGGTCAAATAATGACATACAGGAAAGTTCTGCCTTGTAAAGTCAGTTGTAATTCTACAGCTTGAAGATTAAAGGGAAAAAAACTGTGCTAGTTTACATAACTCCATAAGCTCAGCTGGAGATTATGAAAAGTGTAAAAAAAAAAAAAAAAACCCAGAGAAGTCATCGGAGAGTAAAATAACGGAACTTGACATCAATAAATCACCGCTCCTTATTTTGACTTATTCCAGCTCGCGTAAATATATAAATAAATGTGCAGATAAACAAAGCAAATAGAAAAAAAATGAGAAAACAGATGAAGGAGTGAAATTCCATCACCTACCACGGTGATACTACCCCTGAGGATCATTTCAATCTGTTCCTTTTAATGTTGACGCTGGTGGCAGGATGCTGCCTACATTTCATATTTACATGATTTGATGCCAGTGTTATTATTATTATTCTTATTTATTTATTTTTTTTTTTTAATGCGCCGTATCTGTTCCCAGAGCCGGCTGTGAGAGTATAACCACAGGACACACAGGCTCGGCAGCGTGGCGCTCGCTCCGGCACAGCCACCCCCCTGGCACAACACCTTCCTCTTTGAACGTGCCTGCTTCCCCAGGAGCTTGTCTGTCCCTCGGGTGAACTGGGAGACATTTTATCCTCATGCTTAAGCGCTGCTATTGCTCCTGAAGAAGCTGCTTGGCTTGTGAGGGGGAAGAAAAAAAAGTTCTGAAAACTTTCCCTAAATATGCTAATGAGAACTAAAGGTGAAATGTTACACAAGAAGAACTTGAAATAAAGTATAAATGAGAACAGGGGGAAATTCAACTTTATGCAGGCGGGTGAGGGGAAGGCGTTGTGCAGCCAGAACCTGAATGGAGGTAAAATGTCTGTGCAAATAGAGAAGATTATGGTGCATCACTGCCCACTCGCTAGAACACCACCACCACACCTGGTTTAACACATGCTGTATGTACGCTGATGAAAACACACTTGAGCTTGTGTTTACAGCAGGAAGCCATGCTTTAAGGGATCAAACTAAGGTTCTATGCCTTCCACAACAACAGCAAAATAATTCTGGTGCCATACAGAAGTGCTTTCGGAAGGTTCTTTAACAAGATTCTACAATTTGTGACAATGCTGGAATCCATTTCAGTGCTATATAGGATAACGTACAAGGGTATCAATTAAGAGAGTTCTATACAGCACACCAACAAAAGGTTCTGTAACTTTCTAAAGCAAGAGTGAAACATTCTGGGTCCAATAACTTTTCTTTTAAAGAAATGTTGTACAACGTAACTAAAGCAGAACTCATTTAAGGGCTACGTGGAATAATCCAAAGGATTGTATATAGTATTTTAAAAAGGTTTTATTACATATGCATTCTGTAATAACAATGATGCCTTCCTGGTGTCATTTTCATGCTATTTTTCATGACAACACAGGTAAACCATCTTTGTTTATTTTATGTTAGAACTTCTGATGCGCCCGCGAATACATTGTTACTAATTACAAGCAAAACGACAACAAACATATAAAATGAATAGCATAATATGTTCAGTAAGAGGGAGTCACAGTAACTGGAATACGAGGAAAACTTGGTGGAGGAAAACCAGCATCAGAGCATTCTTATCCAGAGAAATGTCTCGCTTATGAAGCTCAGAGAAAGCAGATGTGTCGGGTGTTTGCGAGTTAAGTAACTGTTTTCTGATCAGTGTACCCGCGCTAGGCTATCTGGACTGTAACTAACACCCACGCAGAGTGGCTCGGGCAGCTGGCTTGACTTGGGTTTAACCGGCTTTCAGAAATATAAACTCACCGTCTGTGTGTAGGAGTACACGGCCCACCTTCCCACTGTGCAGGTACTGATACGCTTCAGTCCTTTTATAGTTTTTCATTGCCGAACCGTCTACACCTTCCGAGAGTACAGAGTAATTAAAAACGTCGCCGTAGGTAACCTCAGACCACCTTTTCATATAATCCACCCACTGAGTTATTAACCTTGGATAAGACAGTGTTGTCCCATTCGAACTTCTTATTGTCTCTCTGGTCTCCTCCCATGTAACTGTATTCATTTTAGTTAGCTGAGCGGAAGTTCCAACACAAAGGCGGAAGAAACACACACTTGAAAGTGGGTGTGGCGAAATACGGTGAATAAAACTAGAAAAGTTTTTAAAAGATAGCTCTATGACACATAACACTGGAAGCTTTTTGGTTTTGTACACAATCGCTTTTAAAATGTTCTTTAAAATAAGGTTCTGTGACGTATGTGCCAGACAGCAGAATAACAAGGGTTCCCAAAACAACTATATAACATATACTATGTTATCCACATTAGGCACAACAATAATTTAAAAAATGATGCAAGTATATATATAAGTTACATAAGGAATACAAGTTAGAATTAATCTTGTCAAGAAAACTCTTTTAGCACTCAAATAGTATTAACATTACCTTCACTCAGGAACCCTTAAAGTGTGTGCAGCTAACCTGTAAATCAGTCAAAGTGAAGTAAACCTAAGCAGACATGTTAATAAGGAGACAGGACTTTACGTTTACATTACTTACGATGACTGAGCACGGTAAGCTGAGTGGTCAGTAATCCTCTCCAGCGGCACTCTCTGTGAGGTAAGCCCCGTGACCTAGGACAACGACCACAGACAAGAACATAACTACTTTATTGTTCATTTACAACAACACGTCTCGATCAAAATGCCACTGGGTGGCAATGATCAGCAGACTTAAATTACATAGCAGACTAATAAAAACACTCACAGGATTAATAAGAGATGATTTCATAAAATACAATTAGGATAATTACATTTGCTTATACATCATTCTCGTCTCTGGGATTTAATCAAAACTTTGACGCAACCACTGACATCCTCCGCAGTGATGAATGGTTTCTTTTGAGACAGCCGTCTAAACTCATCTCTCTTTTTTTAAATCTGAAGCGTGCCACTGCCTTTGATTTGTGGTTTACCCAAAGTTCACTTTCAGATTTGATTTGGAATGTGCCTCCAGTTTAAGGTCCTCTTCAAAAGGTGGCATTGAAAGTGTAAAAATAACACTGTACTGTAATATTTTGGCTAGTCTCAATAATAGTAAAGGGTAAAATTATTAAACCAGCGGCTTAAGAAAGTAGAGCATGCAGTAAAAGTGAGTTGTTTAGTTCTGCTCTGCTTCACAATGAGACACTGCGATTATAACAAAATGAACCTCCTTCATATACACATCAACTATGCCTGTTGATCAATTAATTCCACGGGAAGGGTACGCAGAAGTGCAGATATTCCCTTCACAGCCTGGAAAAGTGCATTTCTGCACAACTTGCCTTTTTCACAGCTGCTGCTCCATTGTCGGAGCTTCACTGGGCTAGAATGGGTGTGTGTAAAATGTGTTTCCAAAACTTCTCCCGAGAAATCATTTTCTTATTCTTTGCAGTTAATCATCCAACATCTGAGGAGACATCAGGACTGGAACTGCAAACTAGCTAACAATTACTTTTTTGAAAACAATCATATTACTTTAATTGTATTTGTTTACATACATTTATTTGACTGAAATGTAATGTTATAT
Organism: Megaleporinus macrocephalus; assembly: GCA_021613375.1. NCBI lineage: Eukaryota > Metazoa > Chordata > Actinopteri > Characiformes > Anostomidae > Megaleporinus > Megaleporinus macrocephalus. Next base: position 10,570,580 of record CM038727.1, read on the forward strand.
GCTGTTTTGAAAAAAAACTCTTTAAAATATTGTGCATAGACGTCTGTACAGCACTGTACACATTAAAATAAGAGGACAGAGTCTCAGAACATAGCGTTTTTCTATTAACCAAAAAAGGTAAAGACTTTTTGTTGGAATAATACAGTCACTGACCAAACACTCAGGGGTTTGAAGAATAGGAAGGCAAAGACCGACTTCACTGTATAAATAAATTCACCATATAAAACATACCCCCAGCTAACATGACCAGCCCATGCTACATCTAATTAGTCTTCTCTTGCCTTGCCTGGTGTTGTCTTTGGAGAGTTGGGGATATGAGGTTGGCCGTGCTGGTGAAATATGGGGAAAGCGTGTGTTGGAGTGAAATATGGAGCTGTGCGTGAGGACTGAAATATGGGCACACGTGTGTGTGTGTGTGTGCGCGCGAGAGTGAGTGTGTGTGTGTGCGCGTGCTTGGAGGGGTGCGGTGACAGAGGTCACTCTGGGGGAAAAAGGAAATCAATGTGGATGTTAATTACTCACAGGTCAAGTCCCTGTGCCGTCAGGTCTATTTTTTCTTCTGACCTGCTTCAGCAGTGCTCTACTGGCCTCTCGTCTCTGCTCTGGTTCTAGAAGACCCGGGCAAACCTAGCTAGGAGAACAGGCTCCTTTTAATAGCTGCCAGATCCGTAAACTACCTCAGCCATCACATGCATTAGGCAGCAAATATGGACATGGACTGGGGGCACAATCGGATAGGGATAGGAACCAGGATGCATCCATTAAAGCCTGTGTAATATTTTATGCATGATCCAGAGATAAGGGGTCTTTTTGCTATTATTTTGCTCTAGTGCTCGACTGCTTTTTAGGTCAACAAACACAAGTCAGCGAGAGAGAAAAATACTGATGGTTGCCTACCCCCACTTTAACAACTCTGAAAGAAAAACACCATTCAAGCAATCATGTGCTGCAACCTCTCCAAGCCCCCTTTTTATATGTATTTCACATTTTATAAACAGAATGGGAAAAGATAAAAGTGAACACTTATCACAATTTCACACACGCGGATCAATAGAAACAGGCCAGGGCTGCAGCAGGTACAGCTCTGTGTACGTGCGTTCGTGTTTCGGTGACCGTGTGTGTGCGTGTAAGAGAGGGAGGCTAATTAAGCAGAGCAGTTAAGCTGCAGGAAAAGCTTGTTCACTGAAGGTGCACAATTGATATTAGTGTTGAGAGTGGTGAGCTAAGGTAGCCGGAGCAGCATGCACTGAGGGGAATTAAACTGCGCGAGAGAAACAATAAAAGCAAGCTGGGGGCCTGAGCCGTGAAACACTTCCTTAAAAGACTAAACGGAAGGGTGATCAGCAGGTCTGTGAGCCGCCCATTATGTGCTCCGATTGAAACAGAAAATCTAGCCGGCCACCGTGGAGAGACAATAACCAAAATTAAATTCCATACAACCTCTGTTTTTTGAACCTGCGGAGAAACTGCAGTATGTGCTGCAAAACAAGCATTTGTTCTCTAATGTTCTCTCTGAATTAGGTTTAACAGCATAATTTCATTAAAACATGCTTTTCAAAAGGCCAGTGTTTGGCAGTGTCCGACTTTAATCTACTGCCAATACTTCCAAAGTAACTAAAATGGGACTGTATCAAAAACAAGCAAAGAAAGGGCAGCTGAAGGCTTTTCATGCTAAAAATGGAAAAGCCACACTACAGTAAATACTGTTTCCGTTTTTGCACATCTTAAATTTTAAAATATACTTCATCAATGAATTTCTGAACAGGGGCACAGCAATTCTATTACACACATTATATGCCCAAAAATCAAAGCTTTCAAATTAGTCTGTTGACCCATTGCTGACATAGTTGTTGAACTGTTCATACACAGCAAGTACAATCTCCATAGAAGAACATTTCCAATAAAATACAGGACGCCCTGGAGCAGCAGCACATAAGCCTAAGGTCTTAATGCCTAGTGCCAGGCATCAAGCATCAGCTAGAGGTGTAAAAAGTGTAACCTCATTATCTGGAGTGATAACGTTCTATGCAATACCCTCAGGAGAAATTGGATTGGTGTTTGTGAGCCAGAACCAGAGTTAAACAATCTGTGAAAAATATGTAAAATTGATTTAGACCGGTGTTGTGACAGTGATTCAAATAATTTTTTGGCCTGATATTTTGTAAAAGAACACTTTTCTGGACTGAGGCTTCAATACTGTCTGTTGTGCCGGTTAGCTGTAGTTGCGTTGTCATATACATCACGTGTGTTTAGTTGCTTCTGATTACAGCATGATTCACAAGATCTGTATCATGATGTTGAATTTAAACTTGACACTAAACAGAACTTATTATTTCACACAGTGATTAACACTGCAGCTCTTGCCCAACTGATCACCTAATATGAGTATCAGAACCTGGCCTCACAAACTCCTCACAAAGATCTAGTGTAGCCTCCCTAGAGGGTGTACCCTTGATTTCAACCTTCTGCACATCTAGGGCTGAATTCCCAGACATGAATAAAGCTTAGTCTTTGACTAAGCGGCTCAGGTTTAATCTAGATTGGGGAAACTGACCCATGGTGTATATTTAACCAATGAACTACATGCAGTAGGTAACACTAGAGGGACATTCCTCCAAATATACCCAAGAGGTAAAGCAAACGATTGATTTCTGGGTCCATCGCGATTCCCTCTTTGAAGATTCTGAATCAATGCACAAAACATCATAAACTGACTTTCACACAGGCTTATTAATAAATGATTTTGCTATTGTCTTCATTTCAACTTAATACAATTTGATATAAAAAACAAAAAGATCAATTACAAATGTTGTATATTTTTATCATGAACCTATTAGCCTTTAGGTGTAACGTGAGCATCATGTGTAGGCGGCTTCCAACAGCACATTCAAAAATGCTACTTGTTACGAAGGACAAATATGGAAAAAAACAGAACTGAATTGAATCGTGAGCTGCCTACAGATTCCCATTCTTAATACACCCAGCTTCTACTGAGATTCAAAAAACCAAGAAAAAAGGTAAGGTGCTCTTTTATTGTACACAGAGTGATTAAAGACACTGCAGATGCAATTTCATAAGCACATACTCCTGTTACCTTTAAGGGCAGAGCCCCATGCCTGGAAGACCCCATACAAAAAATTGTGCATGGCTTTAATAATTCAGATAAATCTGAAAATGGGGAAAATTAATAACGTGAATAAAAAACATTAGCTGATTAAGAAATGTGTAGGAAATGGAGGTTCTAATTTACTAGCAGGTCTGAGTGTCCAGAGTAAGGTCCCATTTGTGATCCGTCAATGCAGCTCTCAGCCTTTATGAAAAGCCACGCAATTTATGGTAATGAGCTTTTTGAAGGTTATGACCACAGTAAACTAATTTGTTAGAGGAATGGCAAAAGCTGGCACAAACAGTACTCAATCATTAAAGCCAGTGGAGAAAAAAAATACTATTAAAGTAATGGTCAACTGCCCTACGGAGAGGAAAACCCAACACAGCCAAGGAAGGTTGTACTGATATATAACAGGGGCAAAACATGGATGTCGCATCACACAAATTACTTTTCGGGACCATTTCGAACATTAATACGACTGAAATAGGGGAGAAATATAACGAGGAGCGGGAAAAAGGCATCAGCGCCGAGGCCGCCGCCCTAAAGCAGCAGCCAACAGAAAAATACGTCAGCTGTCTGACTGGAAATGGCCTATCAAGTCTGACTGACACCGCAGATTAATGCAAACCCGGAGCTCAGAGGTGGCATTCAAGCAATATTTAACTCTGCTCTACTAATTCTTCACAATAACGTGCATTCTTTTTGAGAACTGAGGCGGTCCTGATTACAAAGGGAAGTACAAAAGGGATACTGTCCTAAAAATGGTAACTATTATAATGAAAATCCCATGACAATCAAAGAGAAAAATCTCTTACAAAAGAGCAATTATTCATTCCATTATTCTCTTGTTCTGAGCTGGTCTAAACATGTTGTTTGTGACCTTATCTCAGTTAAGTCTTTAATAAAGCGAAACATGCTTTTTCCAATAACATCAGAAGAGCTTTGTACATTTGCTGCTATTTGAAGCACCTGAAAATGTAGGCTATGAAGCACCAAATGGGTTCCCAGTGCAGCTAATCTCCAACTATTACTTTGCAAAGACTCTTAAGAAGCAAAAAGGCCCTACTGCTGCAAGTGTGCATTTAGAGATACTGTACACCACCCCCCCACTATTCTGACCTGATATATTAACAAGGGTTTACAAGGGCATTCAACTACATATGTAAGTTTGCCCTTATTGCTGACCTTACAATGCACTTAGTATCTTGCACTTGAATAATGCTGTCTTGGCTCCTACGAGCAATTTATTCCAACTAACGACCGTCAAGCGGCCATAAATCAGCATTAGGTTCCTTTACCACTGAGCTGGTGATTCCGGCTGAGCGCAGATAGAGACGACGGAGCTGATGCCTAACCTTGTATTGGCACCTCTATTGATTTTAATTAGTCTAATTAGTTCATTATTTCAAAAATCAAACCCAGCATTAATTACAGCAGGGGCCTACTCTAGTGACATAGAATTACAGAGTTAATATGGTAATGAAGCTGATCAATTATCACTCAAAGGGAAGTCATTAACAACGGTACTAGCGTAGCGTCTGCTGGTGACCCTATACGACCCTATGCTGCCAGTCATCAGTACTGCCAGTCATTAGTGACTGTAGGTAGTTTAGTCTACTGGTGCGGCTTGAGCAAGTTCATTAAGCGCTATCGGCAACCCGCATTTCTTCACTCTACTGCGATTTTGCAGCGTTTACAGTGAAGCTCGGCAGATTAGCGAAAAGAATTGCGCAGTTTTTAAGCCGCTAACAGCGCAGCAGCAGCGTGTGGGGCTCTGTCGGGGCCCAGGCTCAGTCTCTCATTACAAGCGATGCCACCCCACAGAGTCCTGGCAGTATTCTGGCAGCAGTGCAACCTGAGAGTTCTTCTATCTGACGTGGAGGCAGCACGGCACTGGGCACAGGGCCCGCCCAACACAGAGGCGCAGCCAGAGAATAACACAAAACGCCTCATGTCGCGCGGCTGCTTATCAGGATAGCTCAGAGCCTCGAGTAATCACTTGTTCGGCAGCATGAGAGAGCTTATGCTAACATGCTAACACATTCCATCTACATCCAACGCTGATTGCGGGGAGGAGGAGCGCTTCAGAGATCAAAGGAACAAGCACTGATTGGAAAGAGGTTCTGGAGGTGTTCAGCGGTGGGGTTCAGTGAGGAGGTTTTGTTGGGGGGGTGGTGCGGGGTGGGGTGGGGATCTCGTCAGCTGGGGCTGGAGGGCCCCTCTGGAGCGGGGAGGTCAAGTGGAGCCCACTGAGTCGCATCAGTGTGGCAAGGCTGGAAATGAGCCCCCACGCCGGCTCACTGGATCAAAGCCCAGCACGGCTGATCCCTCATGCCCAAAGGCCACCAGTCAAGGTGAACCTGGAATTAAAAATCCTGAGCTCAAGGGCGGAAAATGAGTTTTGAAAAATGAATGAGGGGCCGTCCCGTGACTTTGGAGTAGGGGGATGTGTACAGGAGGGGGTCAGTGAAAGAGTGAGTGTGTGCGAGAAAGAGAGGGAAAACATAAACATATGGATCACCTGTGCAAGCGTTAAAGTGTCAGTCTTCAGCTTTTGGAGCTCAGCTTTCAGATGCCTGTTGTCCTCCTCAAGGCACCACCTCTCATGGCCCAAATCCTTAAATAAATAAATAAATAAATAAATAAATAAATAAATACATCACACTGCTCCACTTCATCCCTTCCCTAACCGCTGCAAATCCAATCTGGTCAAACGGGCAGGTTAGCCAGAGCTTTGATGCTGGTGTCCACCAATTCCAGGTAAGAAACAGGAGCACTCTGCAGCCACAAGCTAACCTTCATAGTTGTTGGGGATGATTACAGCAAGTGATGTCTAACTTTACATGCAATTTCAAGCTTCATCTGATTAAATGGATGGATTTGAAACTCAATCACTTGCTTTTTAAATTACTACTACTTTGAATAATTCCCTTTAGTACCTTTTAAGTGTAAAAATGATGGCAATAACTGCTATATTACTGAAAAGCCCACTGCTTTAAAACAATTATAATCTCAGAAAATGGGTTAATAAATCTGAGATGTAGTGCAGCCATTCAATCAGTGCATCTTGCTCCTCATATTACCAAGTCTGATGCATTCTTTACATTTTGAGAGGCCTATAAGTAGCATTTAATGCTCTGAATCTATTCAATTTCCAATTATGTACATTACAACAATGGTTACTGCAGTCATGGGACAACAGCATAATATGCTTTTGGGACAGCAGAGAAGCAGTTCTTACTCCAATCTAATTCAACTGATTATGAAAGCCATAGAGGAATATGAACAGAGATGACAATGCATGCTCTAATACTGGGTCATCTGGGTAATGCACTTCTGTGTAAACAAAACAACACAGGGTACTTTTTCTGCAAATATCACCACTGCTCTAAATATTTCTGCAATTATTAGTACATGCACTGCAATGTAAAACATTCAATACTTGTCTCTTAAATACAGTAGAACTGCCAATTGCAAATCCACACACAAATGGAAAGTGACTTTGAACTAGGTTAAGTACAACTGCATCAATAACCACACAGAAATGAATAATTTATGAAGTACGTTAATAAATTATTAAAATAACTATCAGCAAAGTACATGCTAAAAAGCACATATAGTATACGTTAGGAAAGAAGAATATGTGCCAAAAATTTTACAGAACGTTGATTATTGAATTCTCAACTACTAGACAATTTAAAACAGATTGTTTTGATCTGGATGGAGGTCACAAGTAAATATCCCACATATGAAATATGCCATTTTCTCTACAATAGATAAGTCTGAAGGTACATTTTATTTTTATTTGGTAGCATGCCTTCCTATTTAGGCACTGGAGGGGAAGGAGAGCAGAGCAGAGCATTTTGGGGTTAAGTGCTCTGCTCAAACACACAACAAAGTGCTGAGAGGCCAGGGACCTACACCACATGGGATCAAACCCTCGGTCTTCCAGCTGATGGTCAGCAGCACTAACAGTTGAGCTAACTACCTTAAACAGCTGAATGACATTGAATACACAATCATCAAAGGTTTGAGCAGCCCCATCAAAGTACTTTGTCCTTTACAGTTTTGTTGATTTTCTCAAGTAAAAATAAGTTCACATCTACAGAGAATACACATAAATATGACATTTCTGTCAGTTTCTTACAGCAAAATTTATTTTATTTTTTGCTGAGTCCACATTTTATGTGATGTAAATGTGGAGGAACCCTCTTAAACACTTAAGATGAAAACCATGAAAATTTAAAAAGGTGATCCTGGAAATAAGATTTTTCTGTGGCCTTTGCAAATCATTTTAACAGTAGCCTATTATCTATAAGAAAGGGACACATCATGGGTCAAATAAAAAGGAATTATTTCTTGTATATTCTTTGGTCTGCTGTTGACAATGTAGCCACAAAGTACATGAGCCTCACTAATAAGCATCTCCCAGTTTGGACATTTATTTTCCCTGCAAATAGGTTTACAGTAGACCATGCATTAGAACACAGATCACTGCACAAAATCTGATCTTCTCATTTAACATGAAAACATTCTAAAATATGGTTATTCAGATATGGTTACTCAAACTATGTGAGAGAAAATGCATACTGAGGAATTTTTAGCTGGAATTTGTTTTTATATGTAGCACCCAGAACTACTTAACAGGAAAAACCTTGAATCTTTTCATTATACTCTGTTATAGAGAGTTTCTGCATTACACTCAATTAAAGCATTTAGTTCCTGGCCCACTTGAGGCAAAAATAGATGATTGAAGATGATTGAATTATTAAGAGCTTAACCACTAACAACAAGTTTTTAAATCATCAGCCATCTAATATAAACAGAAAAGGTCAAGGAAGAAGGCACATACTGAGCACAATGAGCACTATGAGACTCGTGCAGAAACTGATAAACACCTATAGTAATCAGTGAAAGCCCTATGTGCTATGCGCTTTTTACATAATGAAGTGTAACCAGAAGGCCATTCACGTACCTTCCTTTATTTCCCACCCCCTTGCACTGACTCTGCTATGAATGGGCCAGACACTTAACTCAGGGAATGTAATCTTTAGAGCTCTAGAATGCATTGTCTTCCACTCTTGGACCCTATTCCTGTCAGAAATGCCTCATACAAAAGCCAATGCTATAACAAAATGCAATATACAAATGGCTCACATGAATGGTTTTATCCGCAGCCCGTAATTTCACTTCCAGGATGGCAACCTTTTTAGTTGCTTCCTTCTCAAGCTCCTCCACTGTCTGGACTAAGACCTGATTCTGATCACTCAGGTCATTCACATAAGAGTGCAGAATCCGAACCTTCATCTACAAAAAAAAAAAGAGAAGCTGGGATGTTCATTTGCTTCAGATAACACAGGTCACTAGTGGTGTACAAAATAACAGCAGTGTGTAAGGGCTTTGTGTTTTGTTTTCATTATTTTGTACACTGTCTATATGTATATACACATTAAAATAATATTTATACAATATATGACAAAGTCAAAGATCACTTATCATTTACTAAAAATGACCATTATTCATTTATTATTCATTTATTTATTTTCAGTGTATTCATAACATACATTTGAGAGAAAATAACACAGAAGCCTCAACAACTGGAAAGAAAAAAAAAGATTTTGCTTAAACAGAGATGATATATATCATATCTTACAAGCTATGACATATGTATGCATCAGACTGGTAACTACAAAATGTAAAGTTTTTGCATTAGAATGGAAACTAATGGTTAAATTATGGTTCACTATAAATCAAAAGAGTCAGATATAATGCCAGATGGTTAACAGAAATCTGTAGAAAAATCAAAAACTAAAACTACAGTACAGACATTTTTATTACAGCTTCCACTCTTTTCAGAAGACTCAAAATCCAAGTATTGCCAACTCTGGGTTGGTCAGGCCATTGTTCTGAAAACAACAGCAGCCCCTGTAATTTGCAAACATTATTTCTGTTATTTCTTTTTTCCCAGCATTAAATAAGACGGTACTTTAAGGGTTCAACAGTGATTTTATATTAAACCAGGAAACCCCCCATGTATGGCATTTAAAAGCAGTTCTACATAGCGCCAAAAAGAGTTCCTTTGTGGTTACAATGTCAAATTTGTAACAATAGTCGAACCCTTTTTGGTGCTATATGGACATTTTCAAAAAAGGTTCCATGTGAGGCATACAATATTTTCTTTGTTTTTCATGGAAAAAACATTTAAGCATGTAACTAATTCCCTGAAAGTTCATGAAACACCATTTTTAATTTAGACCCATAGTGTTGAGTTGCCTTCTCACAGTGGAAGAATGGACAGAAACATCTGCAGAATTTTTCAGCTCTGTAGAAAAATAGTGGAGCTTCTCCTCTCTCTCAAAGAGAAAAGCTTTAAGTGCTGTTTAGCATAATAGTTTCAGTGGTCTACATGTCATTATAAGACCCTTAGCTGTCTATAACATTTAGTAATTGGGTTTTGTTTTATTATTTATTCCAGTATTGTAATCTCTTATATTTCCCACTTATTTTCATTTGAATTCTCCTTGCTAGTGGATCGTTTTTATATATAATGTGAGACAATCTCCTGAAAGATCTCACGGATAATATATTAAATGACTGGAAATTAAATCAAGGGCAGGCTTTGAAGTTTGTAAAATACAGTGCAACACCTTTCACCACAATGTAAAGTATTTTTTTTTATTTTTCAACACTTTTTACTCTGACTTAGTAATGAATGTCTCTATACGGCTTTCAATCTTTATGAATCACATGAAGGACTGGCACGATGTGAAAAGCCTCTAAAGACACAGACATGAACCACCAAAAGATTTAATTTAGAAGAAGAAACACAGCACTATGGCATTAATAACACAAGTTCATTATGGAGGCTAATTCACTCTTGTTAAGCTGCGTAAGCACTTGTAAGAAGGCTGTGTGACAGATTTTACAAGGGCAACACCTTTCCAGGAGGGAACTGGAAAAGCAGTGGAGGTCGGTGTATATTTCACATAACTGGAAACACTTCAGCTATGCAGAGAATGAATGAATATTCTAATTTGTGATGGTCACATACCCGCAGACTCTCCTCTTGTGAGCCACTTTGGATTTCACCCTCGAGACGCTTCAGCTTCTCCTCGTAGATATTTTTGAATTCGTTCAGCAAATGTTTTACTGATTTACTTACACGACCAGGGAGGCTGTTTTTCAGGTTAAAGTTATGTGTGTCCATTTTAATAGGCTGTTTATATTTTATAACCAAAACTAAACCACTAATATTGTTACTTACTGGAGAAGGTACGTTACTTTAAGGCTAACTAAGTATAACACAGTATGCTAACCAGCTAAATAACTCGCTAACTAACGTCTGATTTAACATGACTTTTGATAACTAAAATTTTTGTAGGCTCCTGAAAAAACGTTCGCTATGCTTAAACCGCTTAATGCTTAAATCTGGTTGAAAGCGAACTGGAGCGTAACAGAAAAAAGAAATGTTTGTTAAAAAGTGAGTCCGCAACTGAAAGTTTGTTTGTATTTGTCGCGTTGCTGTTGTCGCTGGGCTTGTTAACGGCTTCTCTGCCTGTACAGTGGAAGGCTTGCTGGCTGTTTAAGCCCACCCCCGCTTAACGCTCATTGGTCAATGCTGCCGCCCATCAAAAAACTGCCGCCGCGGATTGGATAGGATGTGTTTGAGGGCATGAGTTGTGCGTTGGTAAACAGCGGCACACGTTAATGATTCTTCGGTTTATTTCACAAACGGAAGTTGACCAGATAACTCAAACCATGCGAACACTTATTAGACAGGAGGTGAAGTGCGGCATTATCAAGTTGCACAGTGTTTCCTTTGAGCAGGTTTATTCAGAAATGTGCTGATATGCGAAAAGCCAATTTCGTGTTTGCCTCGCTGAATCAGGTGGTCACCGTTGCAAAGCGCGATTGGTCGTGTGGTCGTGTGGACTGGGAGCGCTTGTTGATTGGTGCGTTTGCAGGAAGGCGTGGCTTCCCTGCTCGCACATTGGTTCGTTAGCTGGAAGGCGTGGCGTGTGGCCGTGCAACCCGGAAAAAGAAGGGCAGTGCAGACTGCAGTGGCGCCTTTAGACTGCGCGCAGTCTTGAAATGGGTAAATATGATTCCCTTATTTTAATGTTATTATACAGCAGTAACGCAGAACTCAAGCTAGGATCCTTAGAAAATAATATACTTTAGATTTTGGCTTTGGAGAGGACGAGTCGCGTCCTGTCTCTCACGAGTTCTGCTACAAGTTAGTTACGTAAGAGTATAGCGTGTATGTTAAATTATAATCGCCTTTGCAGAGTTCAGACACAAGGCTGGTGTCCCGATCACAGCTGGTTTACATGAAAATAGTCGTTATTAGGCGGCTATGACGTTACAGTTCTACAGACCGGACAGCAAGTGTAGCTATTGCAGAAGCAGTCGGTGCCTTAACCCGGTTCAAAGATCTGGTTGATTGAATTGATTTTCTGCTCTTGCAGCCTGTTCTCTATCTTCCTTTACCACCGCAGCCCCCACTGCAAGCAACTTGTTTCGTCTATGCTTAATCCTCCCTCTGATTATCACTTAATGCTCCTGCTCCATTATAAAATTGGGAGAGATTTGTCCAATGTATGGACTATTAGAACGAAAGAAGCAGAACTCCTACTGGGTGAAATTAGAATAGCTGAACGCTTTGGGCTTGATTGAGCTTTAAGTGGTGTGCAAGTGGGCCACGGCACACTCAAAATAATGAGAGGATTTAGAAGAATATGTGAAGTCAGAGTGGAGCATGATCTCTCTCTGGCTCTGAAGGTTCTGTATAGGTTTCTCTTGAAAAGCAGAGCAGCTACAAATCAGGTAAGGGCTGTGCAAAATGGATAAAATTCAGAATCATGATGTTTTGCTAATGTTTCAGGTAATATTTAAGTTACTACTACTCTACACACTTCAAAAATATGGTTCTTCAAGGTTAATTAGTACAGGCAATGGGGCAATTTACAACCTTGGATTCTATTTTGAACCATGTTTTGCTTATTGCATGGTGAAATGGTTCTTCAGATTGATGGATAAGGTGCTGTATGTGGTTCTATATAGTACCTTTGTGGAATGTTTTTCTAAAGCATCAACAAGGGTTCTTCTTCTGTTACAAGCTTGACTCTGGAACAATGCTTTTCGGTGCCATATAGAACCAACAACATATTCTCCATCAATCCGATGAACCATTTCACCCTGCAAAGAAGCATTTAAGTAAGAAATGGTTAGATATAGACCCATTGTGTTTACCAAAGAACCCTTAAAGAACTGTCTATTTTGCAAACGCATATATATATATATATATATATATATATATATATATATATATATTGGGTTTTATTTTTTTTTATTATTTTATTAATATTTTAGATTTATTTAACATCAATTCAAGCACACAATAAATGACACACTGCAGTTAAGTCACTGTATGATTAGGTAGCATGGATAAAATGCATGAAAACAAACATTATGGGCATTGTATCATGGATATAATGCCAATTTTATAAACTACACCATTAAGGGATTTCCCGTATCCCTAAACATACATGCATATGTGATGTGAATTGACCTTCCATTGAAAAAATAGATTTTTGTAGGGTTATGCATGCAGTAAATGAGTGAAATGCAGATTTTAGCACTGTAACCCATTGTCCAAGGAAATATATCATTAAATAGTGCTTGGAAGGATTGGATGGAAGAAACACAGACAATTATAAAGATTTTTTGTTTTTTATGTGATTACTTATGACATTAATATGATTACAATATCAGTGTGCATCCCTACTCATTATAAACCAAATATATTGCTAAAATATAAATTACATCTCAAAGTGTGCAGGTTCACTCTTAAAGGTGTGTTATTCTTTAATGTCTACATAGAAGCTCTGCCATTTGGATGGGGTGTAAACTGTCTGGATGCAGTTTACATGGCCATTTACACCCTTGGTTCTAGAATGAAACAAGCTGCTCCCCCCTTTTTGATGAATGTATGAATAATTAGATGAGCTCTGCTTGGATTGGCTGGTTTACAGTGAGTCACCACATTGATCACACTGAAGCAAAACAGATGTCTAAACAGACACAGACAGGAAAATAAAATGAACCTCTGTGTAATAAGTTCGGTCCTCATACGGTCCTGGGAGGTTGCTAGTACCTAACATTACATAACTTTCACTATGAAAGTTTCAGTTTAAGAGAATCTGCTTCAACCAGCAAGAAGTGATAAACTCACACAGCATGGCTGCTACTTACAGGTTACTGCTGGGGTTGTAATGCTATTAAAGGTGGAACTGCTTCTCTCTCTCCGAGGTTTATGAAGCTGTTTAAAAAAGAAATGTGGGAAGATGTTCAGGATCTTGAAGCTGGCTTCCTGTTTAGTGGCTTGTTTTATGAATTTTCCTTAAAAGGTGCTGTAGCACATTCGGGTGAAATGGAACATAGGACTGAGATACTGGCAAATACTGGAAGCCAACTTCAGCCACATTCAAAGATGAACATCAACCATGTATTGCTGATAGTTCGGTTTCTTGGAAAGGGAATGAAAATGCCAACATCTCCTTTACAGCCTTAACAGTAGGTTTCTCCACATAGTCAACCATTTTTGCTGCGGATGCTTCGTTGTATGTAAATCTTGAGAAGCGTAAATATTAGTAAGTCTGTTATATAGTATATATGTTATGTTCTATAAGGATTTTGGAATTGGCCTGTTTTACTGTTCTTTTTTATAAATGCAGGATTAGTATTTGAAGGGACAACAGTGTTTGACGGTCACGGTATGTGAGTCCTAGTGTATGTACTAAACTCTCCATATTTAAGTATGATAATTTAATAATGCAATTGTAGTTTCCATTCTATGGCACCTTTTAGAAATTAAGGTATCAAAACATGTTTTATATGATTGGAGAACCATTTTTGCAACTGAGATAGAAAGAAGAACCCTTGTCTTTCAGAGAGGTTTATGTGAAATGGTTGATTATACAGTAACTTTTTCAGATTTTCTTACAGTGGTGGTTGATGGGAAGCAGGTGTCACAATGTCTACAACACAGACACATCTAAAACCTATCAACCTATAAAGCTTTCTGTGTGGGAGCTTTTAGAAGCACTATATTCATCAGACGTCTGGTTCCTATCGCCGCCACTGTGAGCAGTTCTGACCCATTAAGTTCCTCTAAAACAGAGCATTTACATTACGTGAAGGTTATTAGAAGGTTCTTTATATCTCTTTAATGGTTCCTTTTGGGCATCACTCAAAAAGACCTTTCTGGGCCCCCTTTTTTCCTTTCTCTAGGAGCGAACATTGCCTGGGGTTTAGGAAATAAGCTCCAGCCATTCTGTATCGAAGGCCCGTGTTGCTGTCTACATTCAAAAAGAGCACTTATTTTTCTGACATTACGCGATTCAGATAAGCCGTCTTTAGTAGAGAATTAGACTCATTCAACCTTATAAAACTGAGATTCACATCAAGGCCGAGCACACTTTACACCATAGAACGCCGCCTCGCAGTTTTCTCATTTATTAACTGTTCTTTCCAGTCATTCTTGCTGCCTCAGCCTTTAAATGTTTCATGTGTTTTTAAGTTGTTTTCCTGCGAACTTCTGTGCTTATTACTTATACAGGCTTTGCATCTTCCACCTTTATACTCACAAAATCAATTAATTCTTTTAAATAATTTACGCTCTGCGCAAAGTAGATTAGGCAAAGCCCATATCTTTATGTCAGACTTGCGCTAAAAGCTGTTTCTCAGACTTTAACTTTGCTCGTGCCCTGGCTCTTACGATCCTTCAGTGATTAGGGAAATAGGGCCGCCTTGATAAAGCATTAAGCTAAAGTGCGACAGCAAAGGCCTCAGCTCGGACCCCCCCCCCAATACATTTGCCGACATTCATATTTTATGATACGGTCTTATCACAATTAGTATGGTCGCACGGTGAGTAATTTTAGCAGCCCTTCAATCCCATTTTGGGATGACATCACCTTAGAAGTTTGAAGCGGCCCTCATCAGTTAATTATGAAATTGATATTTTAATGAGGGGGTTACAGTTGAAGACGAAAAAGGAGGGCTTTTTAATCATACGAAGCTGCACTGGAAAAAGAGGTGTATTAAAAGTGCCTGTTTCATATGAGTACATCAAGATAAACATGTTACATCAATACAGTCATTCATAACTGTAAATAAATCATAACACCAGAGTTGTATTAATGTATTAATTGCGTTATTGTGTTTTATTTGTACGGCTATGACATAGGAGAGAGTACACACGAGCCAAACTGGCAGAAAATGCAACACAGATGCTTTATGTAGTTCATTTTTGTAGAGTTATAGATGCAGTAAATGAGTGAAATACAGAATTTAGCACTGTAACCCATTATCCAAGTAAATATATCATCAAATTGGAAGGATCAGTCAGAAGAAACACAGACAATGCTAATTATTTTTTGTTTTAACGCAATTATTTGTGACATCAATATGATTACAGTATCAGTGTGCATCCCTACTCATTATAAACCAAATATATTGCTAGAAATATATTTTACATCTCAATATGTGCAGTTTCACTCTTAAAGTAGTGATGGGCCGATCCAATGTTTTTCAATTCCGATCCGATACCGATATATAACTGCCAATACCGATACAGATACCGATACAATTACCGATATAAGGGCTCTTTAGTTTATTATCATTGGTACTATGTTTAAGGTTACATAAAGAGGCTGAAACAGACACAGCACTTAGAAGAGTACACACATGCATATAATATAAATGCATTCCAAAGGCATATACAAACACAATAGTTTTCTTTCATATCAAATATTTAAAACACAAAACTGAAATAAACATCTTATGTATCAAAACCTTTCTAGTATGCTAAATACAACAATATGACTGACTGCATGATCTAAACAGTTCAAGTATTAAGAAAATTGTATCAGCAGCAGCAACTTCAACAAGATTTCGAACAGTTGAAATAATGTGCAAAACTAAATAGAAATGAAATAAATAAAGGATCAGTAAGTGGATCGGCCGCATTCGCCCGATATCCGATACGTTACATTACGCCAATATCGGCCCCAATACCGATATTGTATCGGATCGCTCCCATCTCTATCTTAAAGGTGCCATAGAATGCATTAGTTTAGCATTTTATGTTATTCTCTGATGTCTACATAGAAGGTATGCTACTTTGGTTGGGGTGAAAACTGTCTGGATGCAGCCATACAGAGTTGTATTAATGTATTAATTGCGCTAATGTGTTTTATTCGTACAGCAGTGATAGGGGATAGTGTGCATGACCCAACCTTGCAGAAAATGTAACACAGATGTTTTATGTAGCTAAATTAGGTTCAAGAAATTTTTATATATTTTTTTATTATCTACAGGTTTTTACGGCAATCAGACAATAATAACAGTTTTTGTAGCGTTACATGTTTATCATCAAAAGCGCCTAACAATACATTTATTCAGCTTAAAAAAATTGTTTTTATGGCTACATAGAACGTGTGGTCGGGGTTTAAAATGCCCAGATGCCGTTTTACATGCCCATTTACACCCTATGGTTCATTCCTAAAGTGAAAAAATCTGTTTTCAGAAAAACAGGGTTTGAGGTTCACAGTATGTCAGTTCTATGTACCAACCTGTCCTTATTCATGTGAATAACAGTTTTCTATTCTATGGCACCGTTTTTTGATTACTGAGCTGTGTGTGCAAGTCACAGCATTCACACTGATATTATTTTAATCACCCTCTTGGTGGCTGTAATGTAGAATAATTTTGAATCATGTAAATGTTTCACAGTGAAAGCTAGCCAGGCTTAAATACAGCATTCACACAGCGAGGTTAGTTCTAACACAGTGTTACAACTGAGTGTTCCAATGAGTACAATGAAAAAATCCAACAGTTAATTTTCTGGTGGTTTTATGCAGAGATTCATTAACAACATACTACTTATGTCTGGTAATTTTTTTTTAAAATTAATGTCATCATTGTATATTAGCCTGCCTCTTTGGTCAAAAATAGAAAACTTAACGTGTTTGGTTATGCCTCAATCCCTTTTCTTATTTAAGTAGATTTAATAAAAAATAGTTTTCCATCATTTGTGTAGAGCAGTGCAGCTCAAAGCCTTTTACAATATATTTAAATAACACTCTAAAACGTTAATAAGCAAAACAGTATATGCAAGTACATGTACAGTCATATGCAAAAGTGTTTTCATAGCAATTTTTGCAAATGTTGGTGCATCTTCTAATTAATTGCTGAACTTAACTTTTAAATAGACCACATTTGATATTTTTCCTAAACAGCAATGGTGCTTTAAAGTGTGCTCTCTGTACAGAATGAGTCACTCAGAAAAGCATCCAAACATGTAAATTCAGCACTCAAAGCTTTGCGTCCAACAAAATAGCGAATAAACAAACATTTAAAGAACAAATACAAACGCAAGACATGCATTAAAAATAGAAAAGAACAGCAGCAATTAAGAACATTATGCGTTACTTTTTCCACTGCAGGACTCTACACAGCAAAGTGAACCAGCATCACAGCTTCAAATTCTGGTACTGATTGGCAGCACACCCTCAACTTGAAACGCAAAGTGACACGCAGCCGCTCATATTTCATGTCACTCTATGCAAATCCCAGTAATATCACTCACACTGACAACATGTGCTGTAGTTGTGTGAAAGTATTTGAATACATTTTCTACTCGACCTTAGAAAGACACAAATAAGTGTTGTCGCAAACAGCCAGCCGGAGTAGACAGCTTTCCAGATAACCGGGCTACGTTCTCGGCTAAGATCCGCTCACCTACCCAAGAGGTGCAAAGGCCGGAGGTGTGGTTAAAGCCAAGGTCGAGGAAACATAGGCTCCCTAAACTCTGCAGATTCCAAACAGTCCTGTAGCTGCAGGAATTCCGCCGTCGCATTGTGGTGTTGAGGCCCAAGGTCACACTGTTACCCGCCTTATCAGTTTCAGAATTGCAGGCCTTAGCCTGCAGTCGGCTGCCTGGGGAGGAGATGCTTTATGGGCTGTGCTGGTGTCAGTCATTTGTCATTTAATACCAGTTGTCAGGGCCTTGACTCGGCTAGTATAACCTAATATATGTGTTCCTCGTGCGTTTTGTTGCCTGGAGATGGGCTCCATTTGTTCAAAATTCAGCATTTTTGTAGGCAATTTATTTGTCATGGCGGAGTTGATTCTGCATCATAAATGCTAAAGTGTCTGTACTCCGTTCAAATATACAATAAATATGCCGTATGAAAAATAGCTCATAAACAGCTTTACAATTTATCTGTCAGAAAAGTGCAGCTTTGCAAACGTGTCTAAAAATAAGGCTGATTATGTTTTTTGGGGAATTATTTTAAACTAGCTAAAGTCCTCTCTGTCTATATTTAAGCTGTCAGGCGATGCTTCACGGGCGCTATTCTTCTTTTTCCCCTCCCGTGTTGGTCCATGAGAGCGCGGCAGAGAAAAAGTCTAATGGTCAGTGATTGTGTATGAATCACGGCTCCGTGCGTAGGGCAGGTCTGCTGATTACAATAGAGGTAAACATGTCTATCGATTCCAAATTTTGACGATTACATAAGAACACATGGATTTTCAGCTCTCCGGTTAAAGCCCTGTAAATTCACGTGCTTAATTTTTATAGGCAGCAGACATTGACAAAAGTGTCTAGTTGTTATATATTTGGCAACTACTTTGAGTCTGAGGGAACATGTCAATAGTAATCCTGGTATTGATAGCGGGCCTGTAGGAGATGTTACTTGCCCCAGCTAACATCTATGTGATCCTCTAAATCATAATTACATTAATATTGACAGGCCCTTGACAATAGTCACATTACTATTGATAGGTTGCTGTCAATAATATGTTCTCAAATATAACATATTCATTCATAACTTGTAAACTGCTCGATAAAAGCCTTTGAAAAGAAGACGGAGACGGCAGCTCCCCAGAGTACACTGCTGCTACAGTTTACCTCATGTGGCTGAGCGGCGCTGTGCCACCGAGCTCCTCCTGAAAAGAGCAGTAAACCGGCACATGTATAAAACATGCCAACTGCTTATGCCGTACGTCGAGATTGAGCGTACGTTGCTTTAAGGAAATCTGAGCCACTGCAGTGCTTAAGCTTGAACTCTTGGCGCACCTATTCACCTGCCTTATTGATATGCTTTACTTTTTTTTTTTCTTCTTCCCCATTTCACTTTCATACTGTCCTGCATCTCCTCTGCCTGGCCATCATGAATACATCATAGATGCATGAATGCATAAGCACCAAATGAACCTAAATGATTCACATGAGAGAGAGACCCCTCTCTTTTGAAGGCGTTTCCAAGTTTTTTCATAAACCAGTTTATTTCTGAAATTGCCCAAATCCCGTCCACCCGCACACAAAAGGCCTAAGAGGTGGCCATCGCTGGCACTGGCCCTCATTTTTTAACCGTTGCATTTGAAGAGATAAACTCGGGCCGATACAAACGCGTCCCGTGAAAAATTGCCAAACGTAACAGTTCTTAGATCCCGTATAAAAAGCCGTCAAAGTAAAGTAGTTCCACATGGCGGATGTTTACCGCCTCGCCAAGCCTGTGCTGTCGGGATTATCTCCTGTGATGTGATTTGTCCTCAGCCTGAATCTCCAGAGGGGACAGTATAAGACCTCCTGTGCCTGTACCCTGTGCAGCTAAAAGGGAATTTAGGATGGGTTTTACATGTGAAAAGTGATTTCGAGTGAAATGCAAAAACGCATAACCGTTTGCCTTCTTCTGATTATAGCTGGAGCTGGAGGTGACAAGCCCCTCGCCGAGGCCGGCCCGAGCCCTTTATCTCGCGTGCTGAGAATCAGTCAGCTGGACGCTTTTGAACTGGATGGCGCCCTGGAACATCTCATTTGGTCACAGTTCGCCCGGTGTTTCCAGCATTTTAAGCCGGGCCTCTTGACCCCCGCGGAGCCGGAGCTTAAAGCCCTCCTCCAGCTCCTCCTGTGGAGGTTCACGGTCTACTCCAACAGCGCCACCGTGGGGCAGACTCTGTTAAACATCCGCTACCGGAACGCACTTATCCCGGGCCAGAGGTACAGGCCCATGAGCCGACAGCAGAAGCTGTGGTTCGCCTTGCTGACGGTAGGCGGTAAGTGGCTAAGGGAGCGCTCCCACACCTTGTTTGTCCTGGGCCGGCCTGCAGACACCGGCTTCCAGAAAGCTCGTGGGACTTTGGCCTTGATCAGCGGCCTGGCCAAAGGGGCCAGCCTGCTCAACTTCTTGCTGTTCCTGCAGAGCGGCACCTTCCCCACGCTGACTGAGAGGCTGCTTGGGGTGCAGCCCATTTTCAGCCGACCCCAGGGACCCAGGGACATCAACTTCCAATATATGAACCGGGAGCTGCTTTGGCACGGCTTCGCAGAGTTCCTTATCTTCTTGCTGCCGCTCATCAACACGTGGAAGCTGAAAGCTGGCCTTTCTGCACTCTTCTCCATGTCGGATAGGACAAAAGGTAACGCGGATGCGGAAACGTCCAGCCATATGGAGTGTGCTGTTTGCGGAGAGTGGCCCACCATGCCCCATTCCATCGGCTGCAGCCACGTCTTCTGCTACTACTGCGTCAAAAGTCACACCATGGCTGACATCTTCTTTACATGTCCCAAATGCAGCACGGAACTGGTGACCGTAGAGCCAGTCAAGCTCCAGATAGAACTGACTGAAATGCATCCAAGCTGACTTATCTAACACGCTCATGCTACAAACACAACTGATTGATTTGGCTTTTTTGGAGCCTGTCAGCAGTACAAATGCGTATTTCTGTTTGAACACTAGAGCTCATCACAGAGATTGGCTGATGAAAGAATGTGCCTCGTGCCTTTGCTGAAATGAGAGTATTTGTTGCCATGAAATATGCAAGATTTCGTACAAAGACTGTCTAGAGACAAACTTAATGATGTTTAAATCTAAATCAACATTATTCGTGTCGCTAATTAATTCCTCCTCATGAAAGTTTGATGGAGAGCAGGGTATCAGAGGTCCACTTTTCTGCATTCTTGGATAGAGCGCAGTGCAAATGAATAAACATCAAAACAACCCACTGCTCAAACTGCCTGCACGTTCCAATTCCCCTCATCCCTTATGAAGTGCAAAATTTGCACAAGATCAAGGAGAGGCCATGATAGCATTGGTGGGGGTGGAGGCGGGTGAGTGGGTGCAGATTGACAGACATCCTATCCTAATCTCCTTGGCCCTTCTTAAGACGTCAGTAAACTGTAACAAACCCTAGTAGGACCATGCAAGTTTTAGGAATATTATGCGTTAATCCTAATAATAACCACAAAGATGGTTATTTATTCTGGCGTTAACCTTCTCCAATGAGCCATGCCTCAGGCAAAATGCACCCAAGTGGGCTCAGGCCTACTAGAAAGCCCCACCTTTTTTTGATCGCATGGCCTTAATTGCTGATTGCGGAGGCAATCAATCACGACTCCAGGCTGTGATGGGCCCCTTTGGTTTGCTGGGGGATTTTTTTCCCCCTGCATCATTGTAATCGCTTTGCTGAAGTTTTTTGACAAAAGAGAATTTGCAGCTGGGGATATGGAGGCCTGCGCTGTCCTCATATGGCTGTAGCTCGCGTCGTAAACAGCCAAGTACGTATGTGCTTCCTGACTGATTCTGACATTCATAATAATGTGTTTTTTGCCTGAAAATAATCTACCAAATGTCAATGTATTGCTGATGATGTCATGAATATAACCAGAGGAAAAGGAATGCCTTACAATAAGCAAGCTTAAAAATCTGAAACTCCGCATGTCAATACAAAGTAGCATGCCCACAAAGTCATAGAATGCATTGCAGGGGATAGGACCCTGGTATCTTGCAAATTTGGAACGAGCAGAGGTCCAGAGAAATTTAGAGTTCCATAACGCTGCAAAAATATGAGCAACTCATTTCAAGCTTATAGGATTGTCAGCAGTTAAACCAACACATGCCTTTTTATTGTAGGAAAAAGAAAATAACAATGTTCAGTCTATAACTTATAAAGACCTATGGAAAAAATGTTATATCCTTTGGCAGGGATGTGTTAGAATAAGGTATACATGTTGTTAGTGTAACAATCACATTTAAAAGTCAACATCAAACATAATGTGTCAATGGGGTGTGGTAAAGTTGATTAGTCTGTACACAGAGATGGTAAACTGGTGCAACGAAAAATGAAAAATTAGCAACTTATAGGAGTGCATTTGAAAACATACCTTATTATCGAGAAATGTCCAACAGAAATATTGCTCTTGATTAGCAGAGGATGCACTTTCAAGTACACTACTAATCTAATGCTTTAGTGGTAGATGATGTTGGCTTAGAAGACAAGTTTTTCCTACTAAATTGATATTGTGCCATGTTAGTGTATCCGTGTACTGTTGAAAATTTAAATCTTGTTTTTGATTGTTTGAAGGCACCAAATCAAACAGATTATTTTTCTTGCTTTTTGCAATAAAAAAGTTTGATAGTGTCAAAGTGTCATGATATACCATTCTTTCCAAAAAAATCTAAACATTGGACGCAGGCTTTAAAAATGTTTTTGGGTCTAGCTAACATCACCTAGCGTAGCTGCCTTGCACCTTCTGAAACATCCTTAACTATGCTAATGTTATGTCATGTTCAGGCTTGGTTATAGCAAAGTATAAAACACTTCCATTAAAATCTGAGGGGAAAAAAAAAAAAAACTTCACTGAAGTGTTGACTTGTGTATATTGTTTTCTTCATTTTCTGTGATACAACATGATGAATGCCTGATTAGAGTGCCTCTGGCTCTACCTACCCACCTCTAGGATTACCATTCTAGTACACAATATAGGCACCGTGTAGGACACCTAGTAATAAAGTCATAATGCAAAACCCTGGTCCTGGGGGCCTACTGTCCTGCACATTTTAATGTTTTGCTTGCTTCAACATCAGCTCAGTAAGGGCTTTTTAATAGGTTGATTATTTAGATCTGCTGGGAACAGTGAGCCTCCAGGACCAGTGTTGAGAAACACGGGTGTAGGATATCTGGCAATGTAAAAACATTGTTGGACACCTAGCAGTAAAGCCATAGGGTAGGACACCTAGCAGTAAAGCCATAGGGTAGGACACCTAGCAATAAAGCCATAGGGTAGGAGACCTAGCAATAAAGCCATAGGGTAGGAGACCTAGCAGTAAAGCCATAGGGTAGGAGACCAAGCAATAAAGCCATAGGGTAGGAGACCAAGCAATAAAGCCATAGGGTAGGAGACCAAGCAATAAAGCCATAGGGTAGGAGACCAAGCAATAAAGCCATAGGGTAGGAGACCAAGCAATAAAGCCATAGGGTAGGAGACCAAGCAATAAAGCCATAGGGTAGGAGACCAAGCAATAAAGCCATAGGGTAGGACACCTAGCAGTAAAGCCATAGGGAAGGACACCTAGGAGTAAAGCCATAGGGTAGGACACCTAGCAATAAAGCCATACGGTAGGACACCTAGCAGTAAAGCCATAGGGTAGCAGACCTAGCAGTAAAGCCATAGGGTAGGAGACCAAGCAGTAAGGTCATAGGGTAGGAGACCAAGCAGTAAGGTCATAGGGTAGGACCCCTAGCAGTAAAGCCATAGTGTAGGACACCTAGCTATGTAGTCACACCGTAAGACGGCAAGAAAATGGTCACGCTATAGGATATTTAGCAATGTAGTCAAAGTATAGGACACCTAGCAAATTGGTCACACTGTAGGATACCTAACAATATAGTAACACAGCAGGACACCGAGCAAAATGCACACACAGTAGGACACCTAGCAGTGCAGTCACACTGTAGGGCACCTATCAAAATGGTCATGCTATAGGACACCTAACAATAAAGACAAAGTGTAGAACACCTAGCATTATAGTCACAGGGCAGAACACCTAGCAGTAAAATCACAGTGTAGACTACTGTATATGTGCTCTGGCAAAAGCAGACTCTGAAGGGCTTTTCCAGATGATAATCATTCAGCGTTAGAATTAAGACATCCACTGCTGTGAGAATATAACCCTAATAATATTTACATATGCAGCCTGTACCGTATGCTATTTCTCCAATATCTGATCTTATGGGAGGTTTATCATAGTAATGAACATTGCCTTTAGGATGCTCTTTTAATGCATACAAAGATTAGGCTGTAATGCACTTGATGCGACACACATTACGTTAATGTGCATTTATGTAGCTGCAACGTGAACGGATTACTGTAATTCAGTGCTCATAAGATGAATCGCAAATATCTTTGACATTTCATTTTCTTTTAGGTGCAGGATGTACACAAGCAGGTTAACTTTCATTTTCTCTTATATACTTATATAATGCCTGATTACACAAGCCTAGATCTTTTAAGTTAGTGAGTGTGTGTGTGTGTGTGTGTGTGTGTGTGTGTGTGTGTGTGTGTGTGTGTGTGTGTGTGTGTGGTGTAGGCAGCTGAGAATACTGCAGATGGCTGTTAGGGCAGAGTGATTTTAATGCTATCACCATAGTTAGTTCTTCATTCTGTACTTTTTCTCACAGAAATCTTTTTTCCCTCAGTATGCTCCGCCTCTTCTTTTGCCTCTAACATGTAAACTCTGATATGATTTACTTTGTAAATTGCCCCCATGCTTTAACATGCAGGCGTAGAAAGAACAGTATTAAAGTGTGCGTTTTCCTGACAAGATTTCCACTTTGATGAGCAATTCTGCTCATTACAGTCTACATTCCTGATCCTTTGATGTCGTGCATTGATTTTTCTTATTAATGAGGCTAAAAGTAAAGCGCTCTATTTTAGTCTCTGTAATGCCGCCACTTAGCTTTTGTAGCCATTCATGCTTTAATTGAATTGTGTCTTTTAGTGAACTTGAAAAAGACTCACTCTGAATATCTCTGAAACTTGAGGGTCTTGCTTATTTCTGCAGGTTTTCTCAAGTGCGTCAACATAAGCCTGGTATTTTCTACACACAGCGTAAAGCATTTAGTTGAATTCAGCTTAATTCTCATGCTAACAATAAGTGTGTTTCAAGCTGTTATTTGATTGAGGCACAATACAGTGTAACCAATCAGCACAGGCGTCATTTATATGCACTGACGTGCTGAAGGTCAAGGGATAGCAGTGTGTAAATTGATGCTGAATTGGTGTTATGGGATGGTTTGGGAACGGCCACACCTGTGTAAGTTGTATGGTGTTTGTAAGGTTGAACCCTGGCCAGCATGCTATGGCAAGCCAACGTGAATTATCCCACAATGATGGCATGATGATAGGTGCCAGACAAATAGGACAGTCCATCCACAATGTCACATGTGTATCGAGAATATGTATAGAAGGCATTACCACCCACAGTGGGCAGTGCTGAGGCCACCTGCGGATGCTTAATGATAAAGGTGTCTGGCTAGAATTGTCCGTACGAACAGACAAGCAACTCTGGAAGAAATCATATCTACTTTTAATGTAGGAGACCCCACTTGCATGTCCCACAGATCAAAACAGCATTTCTTAGTTTTCAAGGGATGTGGGAGCAGAAGAGCCACCAGTGTCTCTGTTAACACAACGGCATTGGGCACCACACCTGGGCTTGTGAGGTTGCCAAGATGTTGCCCAAGGAGTCACGATAGCAGTTGATTTAAGCTGATGATGGGTTTCATATGTGGTGTGGAACTGCGCAGGTTGGGAGTGGTTCTAAACTGGTGTGGGGTGTGTTCTCATGTCTACTGGTCCGCCTAAACATGTCATTGACTGGTACTTCATGTACCAATATTCAAGCAAGATAATGCACCATACCATCAGTCTTAAACGTGTCTGGAGAGTTCGAGAAATTGTGGCCTGCACATTCGTTCAACATGAGCCCAGTCAATCATTTATGGGATGTTGTGGAGGTCCATTTGGAGACTCTGCATCTCCTAATACTATGAAGCTGTGGGGGGCTGTCCAACAAGCACGGCTCAACAGCCCCTCCAAACGAGCTCCATCTACTTGGAATCGGTGCCACCTCAAGTTGCTACACTTTTTTGGTCTAGAGCGAGTCTAACCAAATACTAGTTCCTGTCCCATGACCTTTCGCACGTCACTGCATGTTAGACACAGTTATCAAACAAGCTGTTTGATAGTATGGAGTAAGAAAGAAGGGTTAGAAAAATGCCCTGATTATTTTTGGTATTAAACCCTTAGGGAACAAATGAGTGAAATATTAATAAGGTTTGTACGATAAACTTAAATGTTATTTTAAACATCCAGAAAAGCTGGATTGAAAAATATAAGAAATAAATATGATAAAACTCCACTGATCAGACTTATCGGAGTGTGGGCATGGCTAATGAGCAGCTTGATTGACAGCTCTCTGTCCAACATTCCTAGACTGCTCTGCCCCTCATACAAGACTAACATTAATACTAACATTAATATTAAAAAGTCATGGACAAACAGATGGACATACAAAAGTAATGTGTGAAGAAACACATGGACGTATGGGCATGCTGATGGATAAACAAATGACTGGACAAAGCAATGTGTGCAAGAAGGAATAAACAGATGATGATTATCTGTTTATGCTGGGTTAGCTGTACCTCACTAAGTTTCTGTTGCTAAACTGTTTTGTGTAGATATTCATAAGGCACACTTTGTACATGCACACTGTGGTCCAGAGGAACCAGATTAACTTAATTTGAAAGAAAACAGATTTAAGTTCCCTGGGGCGTAAAAAAGTTGTGTTTAAGGGAAAAATAATAAAAAAAACAAACTAAATATAATAAATATGTATAATGTGTGCCCTTTTTGTATTTTGCATATATGACTCATTTTGCTAAAACATGCAGTGCCAGCGCTTTAACAGAGAAGTAGTGAGCTACCTTCAAAAAGTAATGGAAGACACTAAAATGCTAATTTTGAGATTAATACATCAGAACACCTATATATAGATCTAATAAAATATTAGTATATCATAGATCAAAAGAAGAAAGGGACAGTGACCTAGTAAGAAAAGTTATAAAAGACAGTAGTAAAATAGCAACATCTGTCTACACGTTCTCTTCATCAAAAGCTCTGGTGTTTAATTTAATTCCCCATCAAGGAAAACGAAAAGCAAAATCAACTCTTTTAACTCAGCTTTGACTTAACAAGATATATTTAGCACGTAGCTCAATACACATTGAGTGCAAGTGTATGTCAACTGCAGATAAACATTTACATTGCACTCCCTTGGCAAATGTAGTTGTTTTCTTTTAATTTATTTGATCACAGCATTAACAACTTTTTCTCTTGTGTGAAGCTGAACTTGATTGACCTTTGGTCTGATTCTCAAAAATATCTCTCTCATTAAAAGTGCATTGTGTCTTCTTTAAATCGAGCTTATCAAATGTAAATAAAACGGTATGAAGTATTTTAAATACAATTTTGTTCCTATCAAAGAAGCAATGTAAGACAGTGTGATCTGTCAAATTCATACTCCACACAGTCCCTCCTCCACTCCCTTCACTCTTACCATTGTTTATTATCAGTCTGAAGAATCTTTGTGAGTTCAAACTATATCCCTTTACTCGCCAAGAGCGCTGTAATTAATGCAAATTTTACTTAGTTTTGAGGTACACAGTGGTACTATGAGACAGGACGGGCCAGGCTAGGTGGTGTGTATGCTAACTTCACTAGATATCTCTGCACAATACCTAAATGTCTTTGACATACCATCAAAATGGTTATTTCTTCGCATTTATAATTTTACTTATTTTTTTTAGACTACAAATGTGACTAACTGATTGTCATCTAACATACTGCTTCTTTATGGTTTACATTTTTATATTGTTCCCTTATTTTCAGGATATAATTTGGTACCTGTTTAAAATACATAGCTTTCACAAAAGATTTTCTGTCTGGACTGACTTTTTAATGGGGGCAGAACAGAGATCATTAGCTCTAAGGAATAAAGATATATATATATATATATATATATATATATATATATATATATATATATATATATATTATGACTATATGAATAATTATGACTAGAACTTCATACATGTGTTCTGTTCTGGGGCAGCACAGTGGGTAGCACTATTGCCTCACAGTAAGACCAGTCTGGGTTAGATTCTGTGAGCAGTTTGCATGCTCTCCCCTTGTCGGTGTGCGTTTCCTCCCACAGTCCAAAGACATGCGGTCAAGTGAATCAGAGACACTACATTGCCCCTTGGTGTGTGTGTAGTGGGGAACATGTGCCTGATCTGCAATGGACTGGCAACCTGTCCAGGGTGTTTCCTGTCTTCCGCCCAGTTAGCGCTGGAGTAGACTCCAGCAGGCCCCTGCGACCCAGTAGGATAAGCGGCTTAGAACATGAATGAATAAATTTGAGCCCAGTCAACCTGAGTTGTAAAAACTTATGAAACTCTTTGTTTATGAAATCTTTTCTCTGTGACTTTCACAAGACTGCCTTGGGCTAAAACACAAGTTCATGGCTAAATAGCAAAATTTCTGCAACCCCTGGACAGGCTTGTCAACAGTAGCCAATTATCTTTGTTTCTTCACTGTTTGAAGGGCATTTGTGATCTGAGCAGGCCGTACAGTCAATCAATGAGGTGAAGATGTTCTGTTTCTTCATGTTGGCTAGTCCTTCAACTTATACGTTTCATTCTCCACTTCTCTACATCCATTTACATATCCATGAAATATTACAGCACAGTATTATGGCTTTTAATGCTATGAGGTCTGTAACTGTAACACCTAAATTTTCATATATTTACATGCTGTCGTTTTTGTTAATTTATGTTTAATGTTTCACCCAAAAAAAGAAATAATACTGGGAATAAATGTAAGAAGAGGATGTTTCAGTGCACTGTGTATAACTATGGCTCTTGTCTGGTTGATACATAACTGAATTAATCCTCCTCTAGCCAAAAGGACAGTTTGTTCTCCAGTCTACAGTACTGTGTAAAAGTCAGTGGCCATCCTTCATTTGCTGGATTTCCCATTAAAACCTCAAGGCTGTAACCTGCAAAGCAGCCTTCTAGCCTTCATAACTTCAGAATACTTTAAGATACAGATATTATACACCTCTGAGTGAGATGATCCAGCTCTGACCAACCACCAGCCAGTAATTCAGCTCCAAAGCCACCTGAAAACCTGCTATTAGCTCATTGCTTAGCCTTCATATAACAATAAAAGTGTTAAAATAATACCACAATTCACACATCAAAGTGGTCAATAAGACTTACCTTGTGTGGTTGGGTGGTGCTGGAGCCTATTTCAACACTTTAACAGATAACAATATCTAAAAATAACATTAATAATATTTAGAGCTTTTAATTTACATCAATTTGAGCATTAAAAACTCAACATTCAACATTCGGCTGCTCAAAGTGGGCCGGTACTCATCAGTACGCTACCTTTTACTCTGGACATATCAGAACTTTCTTCTTCTCACAAGCTGTCGGTGTCTTTTTCAGTTTACCCTCAAATTCGTGCTCCCTCGGGGGCGTGCATTCATGGAACAGAAACTAACAGCAAGCAGTGCTGGAACTACAGAAAGGGAAAACTTTCTAAAAGGTTGTAGGGCCACAAATATTCACTGTATCGGTGTGAGTATTCACTATATTGGTGTCAAACAACACAAAACATGTTTAACAGCAACAGTTTGTTTGAATTAAAAATAATATATTTTGTGAAATCTAAAGTATTCCATGTTTATCTCATGACAAACAAGTAAATAAGTAAGCATGTTGGCTTTCTAATATTGTTCATAATAAACATGCTTTAGAACACAATACAATTGCATACACACACACACACACATTAAAGAATTATACAGATGTTACATTATTATGCAATTAAATATTTTATTATTAATGATGTAAATTCATAGTTTTGTGAATAGATAAATGAATAAATAAATAAATGTCAGATCATCAGTGGTATCTCCTAGTATCTTTTTTACTGAAGATATTCAGAATGTAATACTGAATGATCTGCTGATACTGGCCGATGCGCACGCCAGCATTGGAATAATGAGAGTACTTTCAGCACTTTCCACTTCAAGCACTAATCTCTTCCATTAAAACACATGTTCAGATGGCTCTCAGGTGAATCTCATCCACTGATCAGAGGTTTTTGTACAGACTTAGAATTCAAGCTAGCTCGAGTGTTCTCTGTCAGTAAAGCAAATGGAGGGAAAGTGTTAAATTTCAAAGATTCTACTTGGCACTGAAATAATAATTGAATTTCTAATCAAATGTTTTGTGTACAATTAGAGAAGAATGTAAAGTATAAGCTTTTTTACTGGTGGGTTTGGACTTTTGATGTTTATGCTTCTTCTTGAAAGGATTCCAACCCTGTAAGAAGTTGCATCATCACCATTATTATTATCTTTAAAGCAATGGTGAAGATTTATCTTTATATTGATAACTCCAGAATTATTTTTCTCATTTGCATCATGGCCTTCATACTCCTTCATACAAGCATTTTTGGTATAAAGCAATCTTCTGTATATGGAGATTACTCAGTGTGCCAGCGGAATACCATAGGCATGACCAAAGCCTCAGAAAAGCACCTTACAGACTACCTGTGTATTCATTCATTTAAACACATTTATTTTTTCTTCATTAAAACCTTTTAACCTTTACCAGAGCAGTACAGTAGTCAACCTATTCATATAGCACTTCTAATCATTCCAGTTATTCATTTTTAGCATCTGCAATAATATCAAATATCACTTTTACTCACTTCAGTTTCTCAAAGGTATCTACATGGATATATTTCCACACCTCCCAAGTTCCAGTATGCAAAAATTCCAGATTTACATTTTGGTTCCCACTTTTGGGTCCCACTGTATATAGAAAAGAATATTTGTTTTTGTTTGTGGTACAGCTCTGAGTTAAACAAGACTGAGTACAAACAGCATACATGCATACTTCTTATTTAAATGACTTCACAGGTTCATGTAAATGTCAGGCTTTTTAATGGTTGTGTAAATGTAAGTAGAGCAGGTCTGGTAAGGGCGTTATCTGCTGAGTTCTGGGCAGCGACGACCACTGTGCGCGATAGCCCCACAAGCTTCTGCTGAAACTACAAAGACAGGCTGCATGCCTGGGAGGAGCAGGCAACACCTGCATGAACACAGGCTCCTGCAGCCATTGGCCGAGCCGCAGCGAGAGTGGCTTAGAGCGCGGGAGAACGAGGAGCAGGAATTATGGGGGATTAGGGGCCAGTCTGCGCTGTAATGAGCCTGAGGTGAGGCGGGTTCCAGCCAATGCCCAGGCAGCCCTCTCATTGATGTCTAATACACACAAAATTGCAAATAATCTGCAGACATCCTTCCAGATGTCCCCTTGAATTTCCTGCAGCTTAAGACGACTCGGAGCACTTTGAAAGTTTTGATAACTTTGGCAAATTTGATTGAAACCGTGCGCGTGGAAGAATGCAGCATGTACACTCTAAAGATGTTTAACTCAGGCTCTAGTGTCCTGCCATCCCCTAGGAGTTTTACAGACACTCAGAAGTTACCTAAAGTTCAGTTATAAAGCAAGTTAAAGAAGAAAGTCACTGCCTTTAGATTTAGATTTCATTTAGATCTGAATGAGAAGCGAGACTTGCTGGTTAATTTAATTAACTTAAAATTACTTACTATTCTGAGGCTTTTTCACCGTTATCAACATCACATATTCAACTTCAGTAAATACGTGTACACACACTGCTGGTTATAGATAGTAAATAAAATGACAACAGGTGCGACTCCTGGTTCCTATCACTGTCACTGAAAAGAAAAGTCAGTAAGTTTAAATTAATCATTTCACTTTAAACCACATATTTTGGTACTATAATAATAATAATTTTCACAAAAAAGTGCTTTACAGATGGCTGTTAACAGTAACAGAAGAAACTATGAGAATTAAAGTGACGCTATATAAGCCAATGACAAATAATATCAAAGAAACTTTCTTAAAACTGGGCACAGAGCTTGACTATCTAATAAATGTTAATTGAGCTCCACAGTTCAGAAGCACCTTCACATTCTCCATGTTTTCTGAATGTTACAGAAGACCAGTATCTGCAGATCTAGGTGGAACACAGAGACATTTAATGTCATTGAGTGCCTTAAAGATTAACTGAACTGAAGTCTATTCTACAAAATACACATAGTCAGTGCCGTTCTTTTAAAACAGGAATGATATGAGCTCTTTTTGTTGTCAGAATCCAAGCTGCTTACGTTCTATATGGGTTATAAAAGGTTTATTGTTTTTAGGGGGTAGAAAAGCAGAATGAGATATTTTGAAATAATAAAAAGCTACATTAGTGACATGCGGAGTAATACCGTGCTCAGGTTTGGTGTATGCAGCTTAGAAATAGAGCTTCTCAGAATTTTGGTACCAAAGGATCTGTATGTCAGGTTTTTCTTTAGTATTTTGTGGTAGAAAATTGCGTTACATCAACTGAGAAATATCTGACATACAACTGGTTAACCTGTCAGAAGAAATGGAATCAGAATCTTAAATGAACTATGCCAAAATAGATGAAATTCCTTTTTAACAAATCACAATTTTTGACAGTGCAGGCATTGCATTAGTATATAATTCCTAAAGTAATAGCACTAATTGTGAAAAGGAAAAATGTGCTAAACCTTAATGTAACTCAATGTTAAGTCATCTTTTATTGGTTTATTCAACAGTGTAAAGGGCAGTGGGTGGTTTAAGGACAGAAAGAAATAAAAACAGGGAAAATGCGGAGTTTCAACAAAGTTTTAACAATGACAATAGTTCTAAAATAAAAGCGACCAGCCGATTAGAGTAATGGAGTGTTTTTGAAGTAATAGACATTGACGTACTGCAGTTGCATTCTAAAATCAAAAACTTAATAGCTAGACCATGCAATTAGATTTCTTTTCATATGTAGGCCTACGATTGCTTTGCGTATGTGTGGGCTCTCTTGTTTATTGTCTTCTGTGTCTTTGTAAATGATATCAAGGAAGATTAATGATTGATTGTGGTGAAAAATTCATGAATGGTGCAAAGCATGCATATACAGAGCAGCAAATCAGCAGAGACAACAGCGGGCCATGATATTACAGGCCTGGCAGGATGTCGGCTCGGTGCGAGCTGGAAAAGCCTAACGTACAGTTCACCTGAAACATAATGACAACATACTGCTGGATGTTTTAGCACCGAATCTTTCGGCTCGACGAGGAAAGAAAAAAAAAAATCATTTTCCTGTTACCATGGCAACCATACTGCAAAAGGTGCCCGTTTGTGAACTCCTGCTGGAAATCAGTGAACCAGACGTGTCTGCAAAGATTAACCCGAGCAGCCGAATTTGTTCTGTTTGCAAATTCCACAGCAACCCGCCCCCCACAAAACACGGACGTCCTGCTCGCTTTGAGGAGAAGGGAAATTGAATTTCATACACTTCTACATTCTGGAGAGGATATGATTTTTTTTTTTTTACTGCAAAGAAAGACGAACCGACCAGCGCTCTCCTGCTCATCTGATGGTTCATACATCATGTGTTTCATCATCATTTACTGTTGACTGAACTCAGCAAGAAACCAGCATGCAAGGGAGACATTCCTGAAATGCTGCCGTTATGTCCTGAAATTATGTTCCGTCTGAAACAGACAAAAGCACGTGCAGTCTGTCTATAGGAAATAAGGTGCCTTTTCATTTGCAATAGTCTTGGAAATATTTCTGATGGGGTAAGCGATAAGCACACCTTTCCAGGTTTCCCTCCTGCGTTATGGGAGGACATTATTAACACGCAGACATGAAAGTCAAATCTGAGAATCTTTTAATCTTCCAAGCAGAGACTTGTCCTTTAGCGAGTGGTGACATTGCACTTGTGTGAGGACTGCCTGCCCTTGATATTCTCCGGCTGATTGCTTTACATGCACCACAGCTGCGCCTCTACACTCAGCTCAGCCTCTCACACCACTAACCTACTATAGCAATACAGCCCATATATTTCTTATAGATTTCCTAGTAATAAGTTACTCATCCTCTGCAGAGAACACACCTCCACACATTTTAATGCATGATTACTGCTTATTTGCTGAGCTTAACATATTAACATACATAAAACAAAACGTGACAACAGTTATGGCACATTTTATAGCATTCTTTTTCTGAAAAGGTTAAAATCAACAAATTGTGCACTAAAATTTGCTGAAAAATACCACCTGTGTGTTTTATTTTTATTTAGAGAATCAACCAATGAGAGTGTGCAAACGCTTGCATACACCATATGGATTCTATTTCATTCTGGAGTTCTGGAAAAAGAACATTTTGAAATGTGAAACATTTAAACCAGAAGATATGACTAGTAAAATAGTAAATATCTGCTCTGTTTCTAGGTCCACATTATTTCTAGGTCACTATTTCAACTGAAAGCTTGTGACCATGTTAAGATCGGTGTAAAAACAGGTTGGGGTTTTTAGTGTTGTTCCTTTCATTGAAGCCTGTGTGCAAATGTTTTTTTTACTGGATTTGATCTAAAGCTCATGCAAAAACGTACAGTGTCTATGTCTCTTCCAGTTGAAGTGCACATACATGATAACATTTAAAAATATTCTACTTTACTTATTTTCTCAAACTGTTATGCTTTTGTTTTAAATTTGAAAATAAGGCAAATTAGAAACATTTTCAGGCAAATATGTAATTTTTCTACACATTTTAGATCATTTTTGTATTTTTGAAATATAAAATGTGCCATAATGTATGCACAGGGATCCTTAAAATTTTGCATACAAAAATGCACGTACGTGTGTGTTACATATCTTTAAAATGCTATTTTACATTCAATATTAATACTTTACTTCAAATATAAGTCAAGCTAGCCAGATGTTTTTCCAAGTAATTCTGGCTCATTTCTTGTGGTCCATTCATCATGAAAATGATACCAAAATTTGAATCGTATTTTGAACCGCATTATATATATATATATATATATATATATATATATATATATATATATATATATATATATATATATATACAGACAAAATATGTATTATTTATATATAACACAAAACAGAGTACAGTGCACAAAAGACAACACAAGTGTAGAGTGTATTATACCTGTCACTTATTTTGATCATGTAATACTGAATACAGTGCAGAATGTATATTTGAGAGCACTAGACATAATTACAGAAACAGACAACACTGTGTTTTATTTAAAAGACATATGTATTTACTTACAGATACATGCTGTATGTGTATGTATATCTGTACATACCCACTAAGATATAAGGTATGAATAAAAAAGACATCTGATCTTAGTGCTGCATAGCTTTTTAATTATTAATTGACAACCTCGGCAGTGTATGTTTCTCGGAGAGGTTGGTGCCGCATCCCTGCATGTATTTATGTATTTATCTATTGAGAAGCACACCGCATGACCCGGAGCTTTAAGCGGAGCGGCTTGGGGGCTGGTATTCCCCCGGGGGCTCTCATCTTTTACTGTGCCGTGACAGAAAATGGAGGTTGCGAGCGCAGAGTGCTGCATTAAAAACCCTTTACCCATCAGTGATTTATAGTCGCTCGCCCAGCCAAGCCTACCCCACCATAGCATCTTTCCTGCAAGGAGCCATTTGTGAAGTTCAGCTCTGCGGGGCTGGGTGCTTCATCAAAAAGGCCCGACTTTGCCGTAAGATGGCCGCACATCTGGTAATTTTGCATTTTAATGGTTATTTTCACCCATTCAGACGTAATGCAGCGCCGGCCAAGTGCTGTGCCTCTCTCCACCAAGCAAAGAGGCTTGAAGAAGACGGAGTGCCACAATTACAGGATTTCCTCTTGCTGGCACCTGCTAGTCCCTCCAATGAATATTTGAATATGACTGTGGCCTGGGCCGGATAGGCGGACGCACACAGTCATCGTTATGCGCCCACGTCTGGGGGTGTCTTAGAGGTAGAATAGTCTCCGGAGAAGTCCCAGCCTTGTGTCCTTGAGACGGGCCATGCCTTAATAGCAATATTCATTCATTCATCCAGCAGAATTAATCTGCGCTCGCCTGCTCGCGTTGCTGCACGAATGGTAATCGGACCTTTAAAGGCTGTCCGGCAATGCAGGGCTTCTTCTCCAGTCATTTGTAAGAGGAGAAAAATCAGTCATATTTTATGAAAGTACTTCTGGTATTCATGAAACACTGTATTTAAACTGACAAGGTAACCTTCAAAACGGCTTCGAGAACATCTCTGGCTGTGCTGAAGATCCGAAGCACCCTGCCTCACGTTCTCACTCGATACCTTCAACTCAGAAATGCACTAAGTATGGAGGCTGCAGGAATGCTGGGGACGGTTTAGGAAAAGCATCGACAAACAATCATCTGCAGGGCTTGCGCTGTTTTCCAACCCACTGTCTCTACGTATCAGCATCAGAAATGGTGGAGCCAACCCTGCAGGAGCACTGAGAGCAATGACAAAGTGTCAATATTCGCTGCGGGAACAGGGTCTATAGCATGCGGCCACAGCCAAGCTCAGGTTTCCATTCTCTCTGACTGCAGCAACACTGACTAAACAACAGCAATTCAGAATCCAGGCCCTGGAGAACTCCCGTACAGCAAATTGTAGATTTGTCACACTTGTATTTCTATGGTCTTCTGTAGACAATCTGCAAGTTTGATCTGACAAACTTTATGGTTAGGATTAGGATTAGGAGTAGGTGTAGATTTTTGTGCTGACGTTGAGGATGAAATAAAATCTCACTTAATAGAAATTTAGTTAAATGTTATTTAAAGACAGACTGAGCATTTATAAAGCATCTAAAATGGAACATCAAAATAAAGGATTAGATTGGAGTGTTTTCCTGCTCTATCATGCTCCCTTCCAGCAAGAAAGATCCTCTAATTAGCTAATTGGCAAGCTATTTCACAAAGCAAGGTATCTCAGGTTAATCAGGTGCCATCTTAAAATAAAGTTGGTTCCAGTTGGTTCTCGGCTTGGATGTACAGAGCTGTTAAAGCCTTTCATTTATTCCGTTTATCAAAACTGGAGTAGGTGATTTGACAGAAACAAGCCAGCTTTTGAAAAAAGTCCAATTGAAAAGGTGGTGTGATTAAAAAATCTTTTGCATAACTACAAATAATCACAAATAAGCACCATATTTGAACATAACAGCTGCTCTTTATGTCCTGTGAAAATTTCATTATACACAGAAGCATAGAAATGCTTCAAAATCACATTGTCTTCTCACAATGGAAGGATGAACAGAAGCCATCTCCACATCCACCACATTAACTTTTTATCTCCTTAAGTAAACTATTTTTCTAAAAAAAATATATATATATATTTTATGGTTGTTTGGCGCCTATGTAAATAATAAGTGGTCTTTTGCACAACACTGTACACTTTTAAAAGCAACCATTAATTAATACAGAACCTTCACATTACATGGAATCTTTTGTGCTCACACATCTCATTTAATAAAAGGTTCTTTGAAAAAACACTGATTGAAAGGTTCTTTAGGAAACCAAACGGGGTTACTCAGAGGCATCGCTCCAAATAACCCTTTTTGGCACCTTCATTTTGAATAGTGTTGAGCCAAAAGTCAAGCCTGTC
Organism: Megaleporinus macrocephalus; assembly: GCA_021613375.1. Classification (NCBI taxonomy): domain Eukaryota; kingdom Metazoa; phylum Chordata; class Actinopteri; order Characiformes; family Anostomidae; genus Megaleporinus; species Megaleporinus macrocephalus. The sequence continues at coordinate 10,608,206 of CM038727.1, forward strand.
CCGGTGTCCAGCAAAGTGAGAAATCCAGCTTTGTGAAATCTCCCTGTGGGTTGTTAGAGCAAGGACACAACAAAATATGCAAGGCTCAGATTCTCAGAGACCAGGAATGAGAATAACATACTGTACACCATATCACACTCAAACATGCAGAGAGAAAGCCGGGAAAAACAATGGAATAATTCTTCATCAGGTGTTCGGCCAGCACTGAGCTTCCTTTTCTGAGTAGCGCGGGTTGTAAATTTGTCAGGACGGTGTGGAGAGAGGTCATGTGGAAAGCCATCCTTTTCTCCAAGAGATTCAGAGCAGCCGGCCAACCCTTGGCCGACGATGCGTGAGGATATGGCCAAGCGAGTGAAGGGCTGCATATGCCCATAAATGTCATCTGCAGCTGTCTTGGGGTTTAGTCTTAAAAATGCACAATGTGTTTTGGGCAGCCTCTGCAATTTGATCATAAGAGGCCTAATGGAATCTGAGGCTTTCATGGCGGGGTCGCAGCAATCATATACTAAATACAGCAGGGTTCGCTATCTGCATTTGTAGCTAAGGTTATACACATATATAAAAGTAATGATGTGCAATATGGCAAAAATATGATTTCACAGTACTTTAAAGGTGCAGTATAGGATTCTGAAGAATGATTGCTGAAATTTAAACTCAACAGCAAAACAAATACACCCCTCCCTTTAGCGCTCCTTTAGAAGCTCCGCCCCATTTGTGGAATTGCCGCCACACAATGCAATTTTTTCAGTACTTCCTGTAAGATTCTCAAAGGGTTCTTTATAGGGTTCAATAGTTCTATAAAGAACCACAAACAATCACAGAACAAATGCTTAAATCTAGCAAAAAGGCTCTTCAGATTGATGCAGAATGTGTTGTATATGGCTCTATATAGAACCGTCTTGGGCCCAAAAAGCTTGACAACAATAGCAGAATCTTTCTGGAACCTTTTCACCATGGAAAGAACTTTTTAAGCATGCAAATTTGTTCATGGTTCTATACAGAAGCCTGTACTGACCTTTTAAGCCCAATCTATTTTAGATGGAGAGAAAGAACACTTTTAAAACTTAAGGTTCCCAAATAGTTCTTGGCTTGATTTTACATGATTTTTAATGTTATACAAACTCTACATTATGTAACTTCTTTACACTTGCGCATCTAATTTACAAAATAGTTATTTAGTGTTCTTTAGAGAACTGACAGCAGTTCTGAAAAAGTCTGAAAAAAGATTTGAAAATTGTACTAATTCTTATACTAATTCAGGCACTCTTTCTAGAACCTTTATGTCATATAGCGGTTCTATAGTGTAAATCTCAATCGCATAAATAGATAATTACATCAAGATATAAAAGACTAGGTCCCTAAGACAAAGGCAGCGTCCTATTGTCCCTACTACTCTTCTGTTGTCCTCTGTTGTTTCATTGTACAGAGAGCACTATTATCAGAGGCAAGTAATTCACAGCTCAGAATGCTGAATTGTAGATTACATCTCAAGCAGCTTAAACTGTATATTCCTATAAATAGCTCATAAAAATGCACAGTAAAAAACCTGAACAAGCCTCGCTCATCTCCGTGAACCATCAGTTTTCCACACAAAGCCAGTTCTGCTTCCAACATTCAGAATTTCCCATTTGTGAACACAATAATACTATCAATATAATAAATAATAAGATCAATCCATGCTTAAAAATGAAGGTGGCAGTAAGGGTTATTTGGAACAGTGCCATAGAGCAGGGTTTCCCACCCTGGTACTCAGGGCCCCCCAGATTTCCACATTTCTGCCCCAAACCTAACTTATAACACGTGAAGAAGGACATATTTACACCATCTGGCATAGAGAACCTCTTTTGGATCTCTAATGATCCTTTCACCAATAGCATCTCCAGCGGTGGAAAGCAGTGCAGACGTGAACTCTTATTTCACTTCTATTTGTCACTTCTTTTGTTTTCTGCTAAATGCATTTACTGTTGCTTTTACTCTTGCTTTTATTGGCTACCTGTCCTTAAATGATTTAACCAGAAGCAGGACATTTAACATGATTGACAAGAGGTTAGAATATGCAGTCAGTGATACTTCTTCATTCTCTCACATTGGACTGATGGCTCACCTCATGCAAAGTGGCAGGGCCTAGCTGGGCAGTAGAGCTGGATCTGAATACTCGACTAACACAGTTAGATGATGCTAACCACTATACACCACTATGCACGAGCTGTTGTCCACTAACCCCACAAAAAGAGAGGCGAGTGGTGCTGGAAGATGGGGCAAAGCAATGATGTGAGTGTAGCAGTGGTCTGCGAGTAAAGCAGACAGGCAAGAGAGATTTAACAGTGGTTGAAGCTGTGGATGTGCTTTCAGCAAGAGCATTGGAAGTGTTTCTTTTGACTGACTTTCTCTACCCCCACCCACACCCCACCCCTTTTAAAGCTTTATAAAAAAATCTGCTATAAAGACGCTACACTAATTCAAGGGTCCTTCCCAGAACCTTTACAGCATGTAGAGGTTCTTTAAAGTATAAATGCGTATTGTAGGTGAGCGTAGATGTAGTCGAGTTCAGACACTGCAGCTTACAGTAAAGGCTTCTTTGCATACAGGAGCTGATGATCATTTGACCAGTGCTGTATTTATACAATTCATATTCATCCATGATGTCAGAATGACAATGACAAATTGTAGCTTGCACTTAGGCCAGTTTCATTTTGTAGAGAACCTTTTTTTCGTCCACCATTGAGCCCCAAACTGCACCATTGTGTGAGAACAAAGCCTTCTCTTGCAGCAGAGTTTAATGGAGTTATCCCAAAGAAATGACAGCATGATTACACCGTCCTTATGCGCAACATGTGATTAAATAAACAATGCTTGGCATTTATCTGCAAGGTAAGATGTTGGGTTCTTACTTATAGGCATGCGTGGATATGGGTGGTGCTGAGGTCCACAAAGCACGCGCATACAAAAGCTTATGACTTAAGACTTCTGAGCACTTTGAGGGTTGTTATAGCGATTATTGGTGAATGTGCTGCCTTGATGTCAGCACGATTAGGCTTTGTCTGTGATGCTGTTGTTAGTGGTAATGCTGACTTTCTGAATGAAGGGCATGAGCTTCACACATTGGCGGATTCATAATGAAGGAACAGGGTGCGCTGCAGAAACTCAAATCTATACAATTAAAGCATGAGATTGTGTTCAGCGTGCATACAGCTACTGTCTACATTCATCAGGCTCTGCAAATACAACCATAACCAGCTTTTTTGCCAGCTTTAACCCCTTATTATACATTTCACTTATTATTTAGTAATTAACACAAATTATTTGGTAACTACTTTGTAACTACTATGTAAGTAATGTAGCTTAGAGGCTGAGGAATTGATTGAACCTCTGACACATGCTATACTGCAGCACATCCAATCTCAGAATAATGTGCAATGTTTCAATATGGTTCCCTCAGTGAAAAAGAGTCTAAAAGTGTGACAGCAATCTGACTTGTAATTGGACGATAGTTTCAAGACTGGTAGACCAGCAGGAAAATATGTCTCCACTACTCTTTTTCTTAACAACATTAGTTCATTAGTTAAATTAGATTTTTACTGACTTTTTATATTAATATCTCTTGCAGTGGGACGCATGTTGCGCACACAAAAAATCGTCTGGTCTATTCTCCAGAATATTGCGTTGCTTCACTGAAGCGACCTGGACATGCTGCCACTTTGCTCTCTGTCACTAGGCTTTGTGAAAATGCTGACCTGTTAATACAAGAGCAGAAATAAAATCAAGACATTCCACATCGCTCACACCTTGCCGAGGTAACGTGTGAATCAGACCATACGGAAGCAAGCAGGAAGCCTGAGCTGAAAGCTGAGCTAGCAACAATGACTGATGGAAGTGGGATGTTCTCTGAATTGACCTATCCATGCTCCATCCTCTATGCATGTTGATGCTACAGTCAATAGTTTGGGCACCCTAGCCACATGGCCACATTCTAATAGTAAAAAACATTAAGGCTTATTTAGTATGCAGTGTTTTATTTATTTAGTGCACAGAATGTTTTTCAACAGAACATGTAATGTGACCAGGGCTGCTGTACTGGGTGCTTCTTTAGCCTTGGTATGGCAACAAAAGGGTTAAAATAGCTATGCAATAAACAGATTTTATGCAACGGCAGTAAAGAATCGAGTTCAAATCCAGCTCAGAAAAGCACTGTTTTACATATAGCATTGAAGCAACCCATTGCACATGTTGAGTCATGTTGATATCTCCAACAGTCCTCTGATTAAAAGAGATAATCAGAGATTTACAGCTAAAAACAGCCAATGACGATAAACCAGACAGACTGAGGCTCATATGAGGCAATGTGCCTAAATTATAAAATAAAATACCTAAATGATGCATATTGAACCTCTATAAAGCCCAGTTAATGACTAGAGATGACACTAATCCAAGTCCAGGTATCAGTATCAGTTAAAATCAGCACACAATACTGCAAAAAAGTAGATACGTCTCATTTGTTAGGACTGAGGGGGAGTCCTACTTGATAGTAGGGTCAGTGAGTTCTTCTATGCCTTACATATGAAACCCCACCAGGACATTTTATCTGTATTCATTAAAAAGTGCACTCCAAAGATGGCTAAATGACCCTGCTCACTCATCGTGGTCCTGGAACACTGAGAGCCTCATCAGCTTGCGATAGGCCCATTTCTCACATCTCAGAGAAGCTGTCTGAATGGTAAACAGGTTAGTGCGGGGAAATGGCCGTAATCAAAGTCCCATGTTTGGAAATCAGAAGGCCTTTTGTGTGCAGTGCGGATGTATTCAATGTGCCGGCCCGCCATTTCCATGCTCTGTAAATATTAAAGGTGGAATCAGAAAAAAAGCCTTGGCTCCTTCAGATAAGACCAGGCCCAGCCCCACTTTTGTTCCTCCAGCATACAATGCAGCCCAGGTTGTTCTACACCTTTCCAATGAATAAATGAATAACTTTTCCCCATCACAAGGCCAGCTACATGCAGAGGGGCTCTGATATTTATTTCAAATGCTGAATATGCATAAACTTGAGATGGTTTACAGTGTTTGGGTGATGGGAAGGGGGGGTGTTGGGGTTACACTGTCTTCTCAAAAACTAAAACCATGAATGGGCTAATAAAAACCTGATTAATTCCCATATACACTGATATAGAGCGCTTACGAGTCTAGCACATGTAAACTCAATATTCATGGCTATAAAAGAGGAAAGAGTAACTGTGGAAGATTCAATATGCAAAGGACATCCTGGCACAGCAGTGTTGCTGGAGTTATTAAACACTGTGTCCACTCACTGTCCACTCTATTAGACACTATTACGTTGCAGGTCCACCTTGTTTGCACAGTTTGCGTTGGTCATCCTCTAGCCCTTCATCAGTGGTCACAGGACGCTGGCCATAGGAAGCTGGGTATGTTTGGTTGGTGGACTGTTCTCAGTCCATCAGTGACACTACACACACAGCACCTATCAGTGTCACTGTAGTACTGACCTGCTCTGTGGTGTAGTGACCATGACCACTGGAGAACAGGCTAAAAGTGGACTAACAAAGTATGCAGAGAATCAGATGGACTACAGTTAAAAAGTGCTCCTATATGGTGGAGCTAATGAAATAGCCGAGTGTACCTAAAAGTGATCAGTGAATGTATATTGCCCATAAGTAGTAACTCTCTAACCCTAAACTTAATTCTAATCTTAACGTCAGGACCCAAATAGAAAAGGCTGTGCTCTCAGTATAGTGTGTAAATGACAGTAAGATAGGATAAGAATGCCTGTCCACCCTCAGCTCATTCGCTCCTTATGCGCTCTATTTCCCAAATGGTCAAGCACTTGTAAAAATTCGAGCCTTTGCTGGAACGCTCTTGCAATGTAAAGCAGCTTTATAAAAACTGACATGTTTACTGCTGTTGCCATGGCATTGTTTTCCAGAGTAAGAAACAATTAAATATAAATACTGCATTGTCGAGAGGCCGGGCCGAATGCAGGGAAGTCCCTGCGGTGCATGCATTCGGAGTAAATAAAATGCAAGATTTAAGAGTTGGCTTAACTTGACCCGCGTAAAGAATCGAAGAAGGACAGCAAATGCAAAACGCCTGTGTCAAAGAGACTTTGGGACGGTGTTAAGAGTCAAGTGCACAGCACACATGCCTTCATTATGTGAAGGTCTGTATGTATAGAGAATCAGGAATTCCACTTAGAAATTCACAGCACGGCGTCAGATATTATTTGGAATTGACCTGTCCATGCTCAGTCCACCACCAAGGCATCCTTTATTTCTGGTAATGCAAGCTTTACAGAACTTATTCAACTATAGGTTTATGTCAATATGCAAAAAATATTTCACAGTAATGATGTTCATTAAGGACTGTTCTGTTATGTTGAGCAGGAATATTCAGCTGCAGTTGATTAACAGCACAGCTAGCAGGCTTATCATAGCTCAACCCTTTAACACATACAAAAACAAACAAACAAAATACAGCAAAATCACTAGATAATAAAATATAGATAATGTTTGATCTTCATCTTGAGTGTGACAACAGGGTGACATAAAGAGTTGAATATTTTATGTTTAAATGATTTATCTTATTTATAAGTTGTCTAATAAGCCAGTTTAGCCACCTTCGACTTATACAAGAGAAGCTGTATATAACAACAATTTAATCACAGTTATTTTAGTTTTAGTTATTTTAGCAACTAACCATCAGCTAAAATGACATGGTCTGAAAAACTTTGACTTCTAGATGTACTGTAGTACTGCTACTACTGTAATTTACAAATCTCACATAGTGCAGCTTTAATTCTAACACACACTATTTGGGTATTTAGATAAAACCTTTAAGATGCGCACTTACATTTCTCATTAGACTTATTGAGATTTTCCAAGCGTTTTCTAAAGCAGCGTTTCTCAGCCCTGGCCTTGGGTGTCTACTGTTCTGCACATTCTAGTGTTTTTCTTGCTTCATTTCGCCCATTTTAACTCAGTAAGATTTTGTTAATGAGCTGATTATTTGGATCAGGTGTGTTGGGAACATGGGAAACACTAGAATGTGCAGACCCGTGGATCTCTGAGACCAAGGCTGAGACCCACTACTCTAAAGCTTGTGCAGCCAAGCGGCCATTCCTAAGAGCTAACACATTTGGGGTTGGAGCATGAACAGGCAGAGCATGATATTGTTTGTTAGTGTTTAACTACTAATCCAGTTTGCACATATATTTTATTTCTACGCCTCAGTGTTTTAGCTGAGCTGGGTTCAACATCATGAAATTTCACACAAAATTACTGCATTTTTCTACAAACAAATTAAGAAAAACTGGTGTATATCTTGGACTTCTTCATGAATTTGTTACAAGCAGAGCTGATTACTGTAATAATCCTCTATCTTCTACATTAAACAATTCATTCTGTACAACTTGTACAAAACACAGCATGACAAATCCTAAGAAAATCTTATATCCCTCCTTTTGTAAAGGAATCGAACTGGCTACCTGTGTCTTTTAGAACAGATTTTAAAGTTCTGCTACTCGTCTGTAAAGCTTTAAATAATCTTAAAGTGATCTTAGATATGCAGATACTGGCCCGTCTGCAAACATCGTGTAGACATAACATATAGAAAACGCGGAGAGACTTTTTCTGTCACTCTGCTTATAAACTGTGAAGCTTAATTCCAACTTTTATTAGACAGTCAAGCTCAGTGCTCACCTTTTAGAATCTCTTATAAAATCTGTCTCTTTAGTATTTATCTTTTTTTAATTTAATTTAATTATTTTCATTGTTTTGCATGGTTTTAAATCAACTCTCATAGTTTCTTTTATGACTGTTAAGCTGGATCATCTGTCTGTAAATGTCGCGAGTGCGACGAGGGAGGCGGATACAAGTCTTTTTATTAAACATACTAAAAAATAAAACAAAAGAAACAACGAATAACAAAATAAATGGAGAAACGGGAAAGATAGAAAGGGAAAAGGACCAGGGAGATGGGCAGAGAGACAGAAACAAAAGACAAAATGAACGACAAGGAAAGGCAGAAAACAGAGGGTATAAATAGGATCACATAACAAGGAACACCTGTAAACGATGGGAGGAGACAGAGACTACAGACAGGTAAGGGGTGGAGACAAGGACAGACATGTGACCAAAACATTAGCACATGGCTAGGAACGTAAACAAAAGACGCAGGCACAAAGAAAAGGGCAGGTGTGACAATAAAGCACTAAATAAAGGAAAAAGTGTTCTATAAATCTATAAATATTAATATTATTATTTTGGAATATTCCATATTCCCAGTAAATCAACTTTGAGAAGACTGTGTTTTTCACTTTCTTTTCCGTCTTTCGTACCATCGTCACAATGACTTGCGCAGCCTTTTAAGCACAATTCTCAATAAACTTCCGTACCACTCATCTGCTGTGGAACAACAGAGACCCACTGGAGCATCTCACGCACCCACTGAACAAATTCAGGGCAATTCAAACATATCTCAGATGGAGGTTTTGACAAAGCCTGCTGCTATTTCAGCCTGCAAAAAAGAATGTGCCCTTCTCAACCTCTGAGTTCAGTCATCATTAGGAAATGCACACAGCCCACATACGCACAGCCGTTCTAGGAACACTACAGCTGAAATTACTCTTAAGCCTTTGCAAAGAATGTTGCTGGTGCATGTGAAAAAAACCTCATCTATAAGAGAATAATCAGCCACTCTGACACATGCAATGATTTTTCTGAATAAATAAAGGATTTCTTTTCGAATCTGATGCTCAGTATCAGTATTGGACCCATAGCTGCAGAACACAGCAGGAAAAATAAGAACAAATAGATTTTTTTTTAGGTTAAGAAACGGTTAACAATGAGACATTTTAAGTTACACGACTGAAAGAAACATGTTACACGTGTTAATAATCTTAAAATAATCTATAAGATAAGATAAACAGGTAAACAAATGCTGTCCTGCTGCTGTGTTGATGAAGCTCTACGGGATGTTTGATCTTCAAGGTCTCATGTATAGCAGTTGTACTGTTGTGGTCATCTCCACTGTGCAGAGCTGACAGAGCACCACACTGTTGTGTTTCTGTGTGAAACACTCCCACAACTTTAGATGCACGTGAGCGATTGTTTGTAGCTGCAGCTTGTGCTTCAGATAAATCCATGTTTTCAGTAGGCATGACCATCTTTGAGACGCAGCAAAGCACGTTATGCTAATTACGAAATTATGTGATTACAATGGTGTGTCGCCCTAGCCCTAATGTTTACACACACAAAAAGCATAACAGGACGACCTTAATAAATGAAGGGTGGTCTCTGACTTTTGCGCTGTATTTCTGAGTTAAACAAGATATCGGTAGTGTCTCCGAGCTAGCTGAGCATTTTCTACTGAAACAGGTGTGGGTGAGAGTGGGAGGTGAAACGAATGTTTTTATAGTTAATGTGTTCATAGTACTTGTCTTTGATTTTGTAATAAGAAATCAAAAAAGGTTTTAGAGTTGATTCCAATTTATTTCCATTCATTCCAATTTATTTATGGCAAAACATGAATTTTGTATTTTAAATAATAAAATTAATTGTGCTTATTCAAGGTTTCAGCATCAGTACAGGAAAATAATGTGCTATTGTGCCATCTCTGATCTTTGTACATAGCACACATACATTAAACATATAGCTATAAAAAACGCTTTGTAACATAAAATCTGCAAAACAAAGCACCACTTCACAAATGCAGCTGATAGCGCAGGTGCAGAGCACTTGGCTGTATGCCTTTAATGCATGGCCTCAGCTAAAATGCATTGAACATCAGCACTGAAGCATCTGTACTGATGGAGGACGGAAATAAGATGTTTCTGTGTGAGCGATGGCATCATAGAACGGGTTCTATCTGTCTTAAGCAATAGTATCTTCCAACCTTCATCTTGAACCATCTGGGATGTGTGGTTTTCTGAACATATTGGAAAACATAACAGAACAATCTGACTGGAAAGTCCCAGTGGAGAAAAAACAGCATCCGTTTTTTTTCCCTCTGCATTTGTTTCGGTGGTGTAGCACTGTGGCTTATTTTGATTTTCCCCCAGCCTTCATTCCTCACATACTTGTGTTTGTTGACTATGTAGCCTGCAGTGGATATTGGCAATATTATGAGTGTGTCTCGCTCACACAATGCAATAATTCCTCAGGTATCAGGTGTATATGTATGTGTGTATATATAAACATGTGGCTTTAATGTTTTGGCTGATCTGTGACTATATATATATATATATATATATATATATATATATATATATATATATATATATATATATATATATATATACCAATATAACATTAAAACTTAAGCTTCATTTACAATACAGGTGTACTTACACGCTCACAGATTGTACAGACTGTGACTTATGGACACTTACATCTGATATATTGCTTCCCTTTCACTCTGTTCTTTAATGGTCAAGACCACCAAAGGACCACCACAGACCAGAGTATTGCAGTGACACTGACGAAGTGGTGGTCTGTAGAAAGTGTATCAGATAATTTTAAAGAAAAAAAATGTTTGTATTAAAGTCTATTTTTGTATAGAGGCTTATTTTGCATATAGTCCTATTAATAGCAATTCTCAGTCCTCTGTCTAAATCTCCTGGTGCGGCCACCAATCCAAGTTAAGGGTGTTATTGGACTAATTGGTTGTTAGGACACTCTTGCTCAATTGTGATCACAGCTGAAAAACATTCTACTAATAAGTGAGTATAAAAGGGAGAACAACATTCTAGGTTAGTTTAGTATCTGAAGCATCAGCAGTTGATGGCTTGCTGACCGGCTCTAAATGGCCAGAAAGAAATAACTTTCTTTAGAGACCCGTCAGTCCATTGTTGTGTTAAGGAAGAAGATACTCCATTGAAAACAAGAACATTTCACTGTGATCACAAACTTTTGAGCGATAGTGTAGAAAAGGCAGAGCTAAGGCTAGCTAAGGCGGAGGTAACTAGCCAACATTGATTTGAGAGTCTGTGGGTGTGATTGGGCCAGTAAATGGTAATTTACATTAGACAATCAGATGCCAGTGTGTAAAGTGCTGCAATTTCGAATAAAAAAAAACTGGAACATAATGCTCTACAGGTAGCCTAAGCGGCCTGTAGGTGGAATGGAAATATTGGAACAAGAAGCTTGACAATCAGCCTGAGGCATCAGCATAACATAAGTCAGTAACACATGTGCAAGTCACACGCAAATCTCCCGTCTTAAAGTCCCAAGTTACTGTGGTGAGCTAGCAGGTCCTTGATACAAGTCAAGAAAGTTTTAAGTCATACACAACTCCAGTTTCAGTTAAAAGATAGCAGTCATAAAGCATTTCAATTCATTTTTACATAAACAACATATACTGTAGCATTTCTTCTTGGCCTCATCTGTCAGAGTGCTTCTGATATTACACTGTGTCATATATACACAAAAAGCCAGAGTCTTTGGGCCAGGAAATGGACATTGACAATAGACAATCAGATGCCAGTGTTTAAGTGCTGTACTATTTAAGGTGGAATGAAAAAAAATGGAACATAAGGCTCTACATGTAGCCTAAGCCGCCAGCATAGTCACTGCAACATTTAATGTGAAATGGAAATATTTTTTCTTTGGCCAGCCTTTACACCCACAGTCAACTCTAAAACTTCTAGTGAACATCGTAGGTCACGTCACCGTGTGCCCTGTTTGTGGTTAGTACTAAACAGACTGTACTTTACTGACTAGCGTTCATAACGAAGCTAAGCGGATTCCGCTCTCTGGTTAAACAGCAGCAGTAGCTCTACATCATACAGCACAGCTAACTGTAGGTCAGTGAAGCCATGGGCCAGGAATTAAATGTGGAGCTTATATATGATATTTGTCACTTTTTTTCAGACTATGCTCTTTTTAGAACTTCACGCTGTTTGTTTTTATAACACACTGTCGTCTCTCTCAAACTTGAACGTTGGTCTGTGTACACGGGTAACGAATACTGCAGCTGATTGATTTATTTATCGTTTCATGTTTTCTACGGCATCATATAGAATTTGTATTTTCATATACTGAAGTCTAATTTCTAAACACTGCTTTTTAGTCCTCTCAATAAAAACACAATCGATTCGAAGCCAAATCCTAAAACTACCGTTAGCTTTCATACAAATGTTCTATCATTTCATCCTACCCATCGATCGGTCCTACCAAGGCGTATTGCGCATGCGCACATGACGATTAAGTCAAGATTTTAAATTTTAACCTTGTTGTTTATGTTTTAACGTCGTTTTAATGTTAATTGTTTTCTTTAAGCTTGTTATCTAAATTTAGCCTAATGTTACTGTCTGCTTGAGTGTTCCAAAAGCGTTCATGGCAGCTTATAATCGTTGACAAAATAGCAGGGGCACAGTTTTATGACCATATTTACACTATCAATTAATCCTACCTGTGGTTTTAATGCACTTGAAGTATTATTTTTCACCAAGGTTGCACAAATCGACAAATCTGCGCCGCGGTAGGACGTTTCGACAAGGTAGAACACCGACCTAAAACACACAGTCACGTACCTTTTTGGTGGGTTTTGACGGATAAAGTTTGGTGTGGTGGTCGTGTCCCTGTTGTTTAATATGCAGAACTTGTGTGTCGTTGTTCTCTGTTTACTACTTGCATTAACAACATAATCCCCGAATAAAAACTTAACTCTGTTCAAAACAGCCGCTTCCGTTAAACGAGCCTCTCTGTACGTTGGTCTCGGCGGGTCTCCTTCGTTCTGATTGGTTGACAGGTTTGCGCGCGCTGCAATAGAAATCAACCGATCATATTTTTTAAACAAACAAACAATAACAAAAAAACTGGATAACTTTACATAAAATGAAAATATAGCTCTCTTAAGTCATGAATACCAAGTCAAGTCTTTTATCGTTGCCGTCCAATTATTTCCAATTTTGTCGATTTTTATTTTTCTACATTGTTTGAACGCAGCAGCTGCTGTTGGTTTAAAACTTTCATGATGAATGGACCAATAGAAGTGCTCCAAAATAGCTTGGAAAAATTCTGGTTCCATTGACTTACATTGAAAGTAAATTTTGTTTTTGTCCTCTCCTGTAAAGCTTTTTGGACATGGCTTTTCGTTCTTTGGACGATATTAGTGTTAGTCAAACAAATCTCAAGTCCTTATTTTTGTGATTCAAGACCCCAATTCTGCTGGATATCCCAATGTATGTCCACAGAAATAAATTTAAATGAACTTTAATTAAACAGCTTTTTAATCAGCATTTATTTGAAAATTCAGAGTTTAATTTTATTGGTCTGTTACTCCACATACTTTGTTAGCCCCATTTCACCCTGTTCTTCAGTGGTCTGGAACCCCACAGAACCCCCACAGAGCAGGTATTATTTGGTGGTGGGTCATTCTCAGCACTGCTGTGTCCGATCCAATCGTACCAGTGCAACACACACTAACACACCACTGCCACAAGAGTGCCACCACCACATAAATGAATAAGCCACGCTGACTTATTATAACATACTAATAATAAACATAGTAATGCACTTAGTAATGACCCTTAATTATTCTTACTAATTACTAAGTATTCATACCGATGCATTTCCAGTTCCACATACCAAACCACGTCCACAATCATCCTATAAATAAAGGCATTTCTAAATAGACGCGGTCATAAATAAAGAATAGTTCTGTTGTGCTCAGGTGCGTTCTGGTAAATGAAGCACAGGTGTTTGGAACAGAGCGAGTTTATGAATCAAACACCAGAATCCAAAATAGCTCGTATGATTGGTGGTGAGACTGGAGCAAATACAAAGTGGTTTGGAAAAGAGAGAGCAGATTAAAAATGAGGTCGATGCGTTTCTGCAAAACAGTTCTTAAACCGCACCTGTTCTGATGATACGAGCAGTAAATGAAGCTGCACATTGTCCATGGCTTTAATATTCAGAAGGATATTTGTTAGCATTAATGAGCTGGTGATGTCATATACAGTCATATGCATGTATTAGTGCATCCCTGGTCAACCGACATGTGTTGTTGATTTTCTATGTGTAAATAAGTGAACACATTCACTACAGGGAACACTTCTACACGTTTCATTATACAATTATGGTTTATGATTTATGAAATGTAACATTTAACATGTGATAGTACACATTTTAATTACTTCCAGTATGTCATATAAATAGAAAATCTATATTAGACCACAGACAAGGCTAACCATCACTGATTGCAGCTCCTTCTCAATGCAATTTAAAGTGTACAGCTGGCATAGCTTAATGGTAGCTTAATTTATTCAGCATTTAAAATTGTTGTCTGATCTCTACGTAGAAGGTTTGTGACTTTGGTTAAGGTGAAAAATGCTCTGATGCAGTTTCACATGCCCATTTACCCACCATGATTTGTCACTACAATAAAACAAGCTGTTATTCCTTAAAATGATACACCACAATATAGTAATTAAATAAACACAGACAGAATCTAGAATCTAGGCTGTCATACTATTTAGTCAGCTATGTTATTTAATTGGAGGTAGCTAGTGGTTAACGTTACCTGTACCAGCTATTCGCTTTCCATCTCAACATCAACACAAACTAAATGAAAGGTGTTAGTCACTGTGAAACTTTTAGTTTAAGATGATCTGCTTCAACCAGCAAACAGTGATACACCCACACAGCATGGCTGCTACTTACAGGTTACTGATGGGGTTGTGATGCTAATAAAGTTGGAGCTGCTCTTCTCTTCAGTCTCTTTAGTGTTAATTGCTGAGTGAAGCTGCTTGATACTCTCCAAGGTTTGAGAATCAGTCCAGTATAAAACTTTGAAATAAAGTGTAAATAAAAATTTGTAAATATTGTTTTGTAGGTGTTTAGAATTCTGGAATCAGCTTGTTTTACTGTCTCCCTTTGTAAATGCAGGATTTGTATCTGAAGGAGAAACAACTGTGTTTGAGGTTCACGGTATGTCTATCTATATTCAAGTTTGCTAATAAACAAAATAAATAAATGATCTTTTATGCCTTTAATTCTTCAATATATAGCACATGCTTTTAACACCCTTCTGCTTAGCCACATAGCACTTCATGACATTACTTTCAGAAAATGATTCTAATTGCTGCGTATGCACTATTCCTGAATGGCGTGTGGCATTGTTTTATCGCTGGTGGCTTGGAGAGTCACGCTAGGGTGGCCTTAGAGAAGAAATCTGCTTTTACATAGCCTGCAGCGAATGGATTTTCTCTGGATAATACAATGTTTGGGACAGTGAATTAGGGATTAGGCAGGAATGATACATTCCCACGTGCAGAATTTAATTAGAGTGGGATCTGTTTAAATGAAGGGCTTGAGTTCAGGGAGCTAAATGCAAGAATTAGTATTCCACACATGGGATTTCAATGGCAAGAAAAAAAAAGCCAATGCAATCACTTTTCATTTAGTTTACCAGCACAGACCTAACAAACGGTGATAGAAAATATCAGCAATATGTCAATAGACATTAACATACATGACACATAGGCCAGGCCTTGCATCACTTTGGTTGACTGTATAAGCACTATCATTAGACTATGATGAGCATTCGATATATACAAGCTAATTATCTGTTTCTCTCTGGGAACATGTTGGGGGGGATGTCATATTGATTGCTTCATTCGAAGAAAAAACACAATGCACGAGGCCTTACTTGATTATTTGTCGCGTGGTGATGTCACCACACAACAAGCCACTTATCATTAGTCCAACCACATCACAGGACCACATTACAATGAAACGAAAATGCAATATATGAACCCGCAATTCAGCCCACAAAGACCCGCCAGGATCCTCAGCTTACACTGGACTATCTGTTTTGAGTTCCGTTTACAAGTACAGGTGTCCAAACATCGCTCGCTGGTCAGACAAACAGAGCCCGTGGCTGCCGAGCCCTCATCGGTGCTGCTCTGGGGATTAACTTCAGATGCCTTTTCTCACTCTGAGGCCAAACAATAGAACAATCAGCCAAGACACACTGCACAGGATACATGCGGAGCTACTGGGATGGGACGCTGGGTCTAAAATGTCAGCAAACAACTGCAGAAGGACAGGAGGGGAGTTTTCACAGCGTCAGGAGGAGAGCGGACTGAAAGGCCTTTTGCTATTGTTCTCACAAAGGTCAGAGCCCATCCAGTCACAGAATATGGGAGACTCCAGCACTGAACAGGGGAAATGTATACTTTAGGGAAGAATAACAGGAACAACAACTTGATCAGGCCCGAATTCAGAAAATGAGCCATGTGGGAAAACAGTGTCAGGAAAAATTCTTTTCTTCAAACATTGTTAAAGTCATCACAGTCTAAATATAAACATTCTTACACGACTTGATGAAACAGCTTACTTGACAATAATAAAAATATCATTTATTACATTCGATTATTTTCTGGTAGCCACCTGATAAGTCTGGCAATTTAGGGCATTTCCTTGAATAATCCATTCTATATGTATTATCTCTGGCAGGGGAGGAGCTTAGCAAAATACCTGCACAAAAGCACTTGAGATTAGTTGACACTCTGAGAGATGATCCACGGCATCTGGATAAAGCCAGATTACAACTGAATAACATGTCAAAAATAGGATGTGTTGAAATTAAAAGCGTTCTGCGCACGGATCTCTTAAAGTGTAGTGAACTGCTACTACTATTAATATATTATTTTTCAGGAGGAATCTGATTGGGTACATGGCTCTAGTGGTGGGCCATATGGCAAAAGTATTTTAATCACAATGCTTGATATATATTATAATATTAAATGTTCTAAGGTTTGATTATTTGATTAGTTTAAACAGAACTCAGAATTGTAGTTGTATACAAACGTTTATATACCTCAGCTAAAATTATATTTTCTGCAAAGAAAAAAATTTAAAATTTCATTTTTATGCAAATTTTAATAAAAAAAAAGGTGCTATAGCTTAGGCACAGGTCACAATCCATATTTTATTTTCCAAAATGTCAAATTCAACAAATATTGATAAGTGAGCATTAAAAAGAGTGTCCTATGTAGAGGATGTATATGTGTTATCAAAAGACCTGATCTGACCAGGGAGCCCAAACTTTTACATATGATCATATACCAACATGCAGTTGGTCGGTGTGAAGTACATCATTATTTGTAGTATCTCCATATCACCCCTCCAAGTATGACCCTCATGATATCATATAATTTGATCAGTATACGATTTATTTACAATAACAATAAATATTGTTATCTTCTCTATGTCGCTTCGTATAAGATTTGTTAAAAATAACAATATTATTGCCCTCCCCATATGGCTCTTCTTACTATATGATGTACCATATCGATAAATATCATCTTTTCACATATCCATATATAGCTCTCATCATTAATGATTAATTCAAGATAATGATAAATACTGTCATATCACTCTTCTAATGACATAACATGACTAAACATGTGATTTATTTACTATGTTAAATATCGTCATACTCTACATGACTCTTCTAAACATGTGATTTGTTCACTATAACAATAGAAATCGTCATATTGCCCACCTCTACATGACTCTTTTTAACATGTGATTTGTTCACTATAACAATAGATATCGTCATATTGCCCACCTCTACATGACTCTTCTAAACACGTGATTTGTTCACTATAACATTAAGTATCGTAATACTCTACATGACTCTTCTTAACATGTGATTTGTTTACAATAACATTAAAAATTGTCATATTGCCCACCTCTACATAACTCTTTTTAACATGTGATTTGTTCACTATAACAATAGATATCCTCATATTGCCCACCTCTACATGACTCTTCTTAACGTGATTTGCTCCCTATAACATTAAATATTGTCATATTGCCCACCTCTACATAACTCTTTTTAACATGTGATTTGTTCACTATAACAATAGATATCGTCATATTGCCCACCTTTACATGACTCATCTTAACATGTGATTTGTTCACTATAACGTTAAGTATTGTCATATTGCCCACCTCTACATAACTCTTCTAAAGATGTGATTTGTTTACTATACCATTAAATATCGTCATATTGCCCACCTCTACATGACTCTTCTTAACATGTGATTTGTTCACTATAACAATAGATATCATCATATTGCCCACCTCTACATGACTCTTCTTAACATGTGATTTGTTCACTATAACAATAGATATCATCATATTGCCCACCTCTACATAACTCTTCTTAACATGTGATTTGTTCATAGTAATGATAAATATTGTTGTATCACCCACCCCATTTTTCACATATTTGACTTATTCAAGCTAATGATAAATATCACCATCCCATATGGTTCTTCTCATCATACGATTTGTTCGAGTTTGCGATAAATGTCATCCTATCAGCCACCCCCATATAGCTCTTCTTATCATATGATATCACCCACCCCAATATGGCTCTTCTGATTGTTACTTGCTAGATAATGATCAATATTGCCACATCACAAACCCTTCTTACATGGCTCGTCTTATCATGTGACAAGGTGGCCCACTGATCAGCGCAAAGCGATCCGGTTCCATGCAAACGTGAGCACGACGGCAGAGAGAGAATTTGTATAGCACACCCAGAAATGGTTTGCAGATACAGTTTTTAATGTATCACAACAATGAGCAACAAACATACTTGATGAACTATTTCCAGAAGAAGTTGTTCAAATACCATCTACAATAAACGTCATTTCAACTATGACAACAGGTCTGTGACAAAATAAAAAAGTTTCAAAACCATGTTATTACCGTAATACGGTACAGCTGAGACCTCAAACATTACAGTAACAAAAACTAATGAGACTACTCTCTATATATAAAACATCAATAACATTTTTGGTTTAGTTTATTTAAAGTTTTAGCCATAGGGGCTTCTTTTTTATTAAAACCTCGGGGTGCATTTCCTGTGTTACCCAGGCGTTGAGAGTACATATTGTGAAGAATATGATTGCGCCGTGATGATCCCTTTGATATCCAGAAGAACAATCCTAATTTCAACCTTTAGAAGGTGTCCTCTTATGCTTCACACTATCCATCCATAAAAAGGTTTTTTTTTTCTTTTTTTGTTTTTTTTTTCTTTTTGGCTGCTGTGCAGTTGCAACATTTATGTACAGTTATATTGGTGGACCATCCTTAGTTTTTTTTTTTTCCATTTATTTGCTTTACCAGTCCTTTGTGTGGGAAGCATTCTGGTCCATGCTAACACCTCAGCGCACGGTGCCAGCTGACAGCTCAGTCTTGTAATGCTGCTCCACATTCAGGGAAAGGCTAAAGCATGTTCTAAAGCCTTTGGAATCAGGACAGTCGCTTATGTTTTGGACAGAGGCAGGATTGCACCTTAGGAGGCCAAGATGTCTCTTATGAAACACAATCAAAAAGTGTCTTCAGGATTAAAATAAATGTTAAAATACTAAAAATCTAAATAAGAACATTAAAAAGTTCACATAAAAGAGAATTAAAAAGTGTGACATTTGCGTTTGAACTTTTAACAAAAAGAAAACACCTGTACAATAATAATAATAATAATAATAATAATAAAAAGGAAAAATGAAATGTTACTTGATTTCATCGTTGGAAACAATTTTTAAGCATGATTTGATTTAACCTGTCAAACAGTTGCATTACATGCTACTTGTTCATCTCAGAATAGGAATACCAAAAAGCAATACATTTTTGCATTTCTTCATATTAATAAATTTGTACCATGCACAGCCAACTACGAATATGTACAACAGCTTAGCTTTCTTTGTTCACGAGCCTTTTACTTTCATACAAACAGCCTTCTGTTACTTTGGAATGAATCACATTATCCTACTTTACCAAACAAGAAAAGTGATTCGTAAAAATTAAACACCCTTGACAGCTTTCACATTCTTTTAAGTTCCACAGAAAAAGAAAAGAAATAGAAAAGAGAGTGAAAAGAAAAAGAAAAAGGAAAAAAATAAAAACACAACCCAGCAAAGCGAAGCAGTTTGTGATTCAGTATTCCATATGGTAGGAAGCAGAGAATTTATGGCAAGCAAAATAATGTTACACAGTAGCAGCAAAACGTTGTTATAATACTTCGTAATGCATATATGACTAAAAATATGACAGAAAATAAAATGGTCAGTTGTATAACAGAACAACAGAAGTGCCCAGAGTACAATGGAAGTAACATAACCTATGCACTAAATGGCAGTGTATAGGGGTTAACACTGTATTCAGTCCTACAAGTACAGGGAAAACTTTTCATTATACAAAACAAACGC
>CM038727.1:11283441-11355941 GCA_021613375.1 Megaleporinus macrocephalus
AATTTAAGACAACCTACTAAATAATATTAATTATCAAAAGTTGTAAATTATGGAAATATAATGCCTCAGTTTTTCAGATGCATTTAAAGTTTAATTCCAGAGTGACTTTGCTATAATGATGGAGAACCTTATTATTAATATTTTATTTATTTATTTATTTATTTATTTATTTTTATGTAAAGCAAGCAAACTCCTTTCTAGTGTTGAAGTTTCTCCAAAAGAGTGTGCAAGTCACTCTAGTCTTGTCACTGTAGTCTTGGTAGTTCAGAGAAGTAGCAGCAGAATAACAAACACAACTTTTAAATCTGAGAGGTGTTTTACCAGATATTATTAAATGAAAGATTATTTGTGATTCTCACTAAAGCAGTTTATTCTATAAAGCCTGTGAGCCACAGACTGTACAGTACACAGCGGCAGCAGGCTATGTTTGGGTTTCACTGTTGATCCACTGCTGCTCAGTCTGCTTGAACACATCTGTGCTAAGCAGGAGAGTGAAGAGAGCAGAGCTTTAAATCTCTATTGCTCCTTTATTACCATTCAGATTTTTAGTTAAGTGCTAGATTTTCACACATCATTGATGTTTTGAATCGGTTGCAACCCCTTTTCAATGTCTTTTTTTTTTTTTGGGTGGAACATATTTTAGAGCATCTCTATGCACCATTAGTGGTGCTTCATTAAATTTATTTTTTTTATAATGTGTCTTGTCTGTTTGAATTTGATATTAACACTTGACCTGTTCTATTTCCACAGAGACGTGGCGCGATCTCCTACGACAGTTCTGATCAAACAGCTCTTTACATTCGTATGCTAGGTAAGCATCACTTCCACTGAAACACATCCATCCACAGCCAACACGGCCACCCTAAACAAAACCTCTGTACATAATGGCTCATATAACCCAGCATGCCATTTTAAACTGAATTACTTGAACAATGCACATTGTTAAAGAAGCCGCACCAGTCTTTGATAATCTCGTCAGCACACTAGTTTAGGTCCCGTCTCCACCCAGAAGCACTTTCGCCTTGGCCTGAAATTGAATGTGATTTGATTAGCGTAGATACCGCCCACTACTACCTGGAACCTCTCCAGATATTAAACAGCCTTTGTGACCTCTTTGAATGGAACAATGGTGATGGGTTCAAATCTGAATTGCGTCAAAGATGTTGAGATGGCGGCCGTAGTTGCCGGCTATGCATCTAGAGATGCTGCTTCCTTTCCATGCGACTATTTAAAGGCCAGTTTTATGGAGTATCTAAATGGGATGCTATTTGCAGTATGTCTTCATTGGGCCCCCTTCCATTGTTCGAGTTACACATTGCCACAGCTACACTAAGCCCAACAGAATACAGTGGACTGATTTCCTGGCCAATGATTAATCCCAGCCTTTGTTACTGAGGATTCTCCAGCATTAGGCTTAGCATGTCCTGAATGCTATAGTGTTTCATATCTAAATTGAACCCCTCAGTTCAGATGATGAAGAAACAGTTGTTGCACAGATCAAAGTGATTTGCATTTCCGCGGTCCTCACTTCTTCCGTGAGTGTGTGTTATGTGGGGGGGCTGCCTGAATGTATTAACTGTAATCGGCAGCTGCACAAACATTACTGTTCAGCTACCATTTTGCAGACTGTGTAAATGTGCAATAAACATAAAAAATGGTTTAATAAATAGTGCCCCCC
Source organism: Megaleporinus macrocephalus (assembly GCA_021613375.1). NCBI lineage: Eukaryota > Metazoa > Chordata > Actinopteri > Characiformes > Anostomidae > Megaleporinus > Megaleporinus macrocephalus. The sequence continues at coordinate 11,285,120 of CM038727.1, forward strand.
AAAGCCATGTGGCTAAAAGCAGTTGTCTTAGTCTGACTGATATTTTGATCGTTATCGGTGAGCAATTGAACAGTCTTTTCAGAAGAGGAAACAAGAGTTGTTGTAGTCTCTTTAGTTTTCAGAAATCTTCCTGTGAAAAACAAAAATGTCCCAAAACCTCCTAATAATGAGGTCATTAAGTTGTTCATATCCAAACATGCTATACATGCTATAGGCGAGTTTACGTTCCAGTGCGTTCATTCATTCGTTTAGTTGTATGCTGCTATTGCAACTAGCTAGTACTTTCACAGCACTCCGTTTTTATAACACCAGCTACTACATTTGACCCATCTTGCAGATTTGCAAATGTAGTTGAATGTATTCTTTTAACGTTTAAATATTTAAGATGCTCTTATCTAGAGTTTAGTAGTAGTGGTGATTTTATATTCATCACATTTTTTATCACCCAAGTTTATTTCCAAAATTTATAACTCTATAGGATAGGCCAAAAAAGGGATAGGAGTTTTATTCCAAGCAGTATTTCTATTGGTCCAATTGCCAAAAAATTTTGACTCAACATGAAGAAAACTGTTGAGTTCAAATTATGTAGAAAACGGGTATGTAGTTAAACAGGACTAACGATGCTGTGTTTGTGATGAAATATGCAGATCATTATCACAGTATGATTATAAAGCTGTACCATAATTTATTATGGTAGCAATAAAGATTATCATATTTAAACAAAAAAACTAAACTTGGAGGTTGCAGGGCAGTCTTCTGATAAAATCACTGATGACATCATGAGCAAAACCACATGGAATGCTTCGTAACAAGTGACACATTGCTAGAGCTCAGGAAGCGAGAGATACGAACCCCGAAAACATCGGCTCCTCACTAGTTGTGGGCTTTTCAACAAAAAAAGTTGACTACTCTGTGTACCCCCTACTTCTGAATCATAAACACTATACAAGTGATACACGTGACTCTATACATAAAGACTACCATCGCAGATTCTATAGCAGCCTGAAGTTGTGTGAGCGATGTGTAAGCATGTTTTGATCATGCTTAAAATGAAGGTTAATTATGAGGTTTCAAAAAGCGATACGGAGTCCTCTGTTTGAGCCTCAGTGTTCCTATTGTGAATACTTGGTGAAGTCCATCATTCAGAGATTTCCAAAAATGGCATTGATTCCCCCTCCTTAGAGGCAAAGCTGCTTAGACCCACAACACATTATGATGCTGAAGTGACAGCACCTGCTCATAGATAGGGCTGTGTATTAGCAAAACCCTGGCGATACAATACGTATCATGATCCAGCGGTCACGATTCAATATATCACAATATATTGCGATACTGCAAGCAAAGTGATATATTGTGATTTTTTTTCAATCCTACTATTAAAACAAACCACTGTATGAACAGGTTTGCCAATACTTACAATAGTATTGCGCCCTTGTGCTGCTTGTTAATGTTGGAGTGGAGCTGAAAATGGATTACAACACTGCCATCTAGTGGTCAGAGGTTTAAACACAACACGCAATGATTCACTGTCTGCCAGGAATCTGTGTTCTTGAGAATCAATACAGTATCACAAAACATAATATCCCGATATTCGATATTTTAAATATTTTCTTACACCCCTATTCATAGACTTGATCAGAGCCGTATCATAGAGTTCAGGCCGCACCGCTAACGAAATAGCCCACCACGGGCTGCTGGAGAACAAAGCCGCTGCTTTGGTTCCGTAATCGGGATGTGCCTCCTCGCCCTTTTGCTTCTCCACCTCAGCAGCTTCCCTCCTACTGCATGTCCAAGGAGCTTCAGTCTGGTTTTCAATGTGTGGTACTTCCTGTTTGCATGCGTGATGTTGTGCTACTACACTTTTGTACATTCTGTCAGAACTTTGAATGCTGTTTTTTACACTCATGTCTGTCTTTGTTTGACTGATTATTTCTTTTTTTCGATAGTGTTTTATATGTAATTGTAATTCACAGTTTTGGTATTTTGATAGGGGCTTGTGTAATATTCAAACAGCTGTTTTCAAGTAAGTAAATGTACTGGTGGGAGGCTGTCCTTATTTGAATTTATTTATTTATTTATTCACTTATTTACTGCACATTTACACCAATCAGTAGTGACTGACATGTTGGAGGCTGCCATTACTCAGTAGAAGTCTATGCAGTTTTTATTTTCTCCCAACCCCATATCCCCCCCTCCCTGCCCCCTCCCCAACACACAGTCTCATGAAAAGGCCTATTGAATGAGAATTAACAGATGTGACTTGAGAGCTTTGGCCAGCCTCATTGAAGTCCCTCTGATTTCCTCTCCATTCTGACCTGGACTGAGGCACAAGCTTGTCTTTCTTTCCCGTGTCCACCTCGCTCATGGCAGTCTGAATACTAATGCCTTCTCTTCCCGGCATGGAGCTGCATGCTCACTTCCCTCCGCCCCCGAGCCCCCCCTCTTCCTCGTTTTGGCTGTGTGTGCATGTGTTTCTGTGTGCCTTCTGTATCTTCATTGCCAGGCTCAGGCCCTGCTCCTTGGGTCAAAAAAAAAAAAAAAAAAGTTGCTAGTTGTGTATGCTAACAAATCTCTTGAGGGCCTTTGTGTTGATGCCTTCTAGGAGATGTGAGAGTGAGGAGCCAGGTAGGCTTTGAACCTGAACGAAGAAGCTCGCATCCGTACCTGGGTGTTGATTTCCGGACCTTGCACTGTAAGTACTGATGTGAAGAACTCTTCAGTCTTATGCACTCTCTCATAAGAGGGGCGTGTACAGTACATGCCATCAAAGGCCATACACAAGATAACTGCTTATTTCAGTTGAAATTGTACGAGAACATTTGTTCTGTCAAACGTTTTAGATACACTACCAGTCAAACGTTTTAAATACACTACCAGACAAACGCTTTAGATACACTACCAGACAAACGCTTTAGATCACTACCAGACAAACGCTTTAGATACACTACCAGCCAAACGCTTTAGATACACTACCAGTCAAACGTTTTAGATACACTACCAGACAAACGTTTTAGATCACTACCAGACAAACGCTTTAGATCACTACCAGACAAACGCTTTAGATACACTACCAGCCAAACGCTTTAGATACACTACCAGTCAAACGCTTTAGATACACTACCAGTCAAACGCTTTAGATACGCTACCAGACAAACGCTTTAGATCACTACCAGCCAAACGCTTTAGATACACTACCAGCCAAACGCTTTAGATACACTACCAGTCAAACGCTTTAGATACACTACCAGTCAAACGCTTTAGATACGCTACCAGACAAACGCTTTAGATACGCTACCAGACAAACGCTTTAGATACGCTACCAGACAAACGCTTTAGATACGCTACCAGACAAACGCTTTGATACGCTACCAGACAAACGCTTTGATACGCTACCAGACAAACGCTTTGATACACTACCAGACAAACGCTTTAGATACACTACCAGACACACGCTTTAGATACACTACCAGACAAATGCTTTAGATACGCTACCAGACAAACGCTTTAGATACGCTACCAGACAAACGCTTTAGATACGCTACCAGACAAACGCTTTAGATACGCTACCAGACAAACGCTTTAGATACGCTACCAGACAAACGTTTTGATACGCTACCAGACAAACGCTTTAGATACACTACCAGCCACAAAATTCTGCTAGTTGTGGCCAGGTGCTCTGATTTAGTGTGAGTGGAACATCTGAAGGCAGAAATTTTTATTTTTATGTTAATAGTTGACAAAACATGTCACTTGATCTGGGCTTATTCACTTTTGCGTAAGGCTGCATGTCCAACAGTCATCCAGTGATCTTCCCTCTGATTCAGAACCTAACTTCAGGACACATATTTAAAGATGCCAAGACTGCACTTTTAATTCCCCCACAAAACTGAATCAAGTCACACGCAGAGCCGCTGTCATGTTGCTGCTGGCTATTATCTTTACTGTTCTGGACTGTTCTGGCCTGGACGCTCCAGTCAGGCGTGGCCCCAGCAGGCACGCAGCGAGCAGGAGTTTTAACTGTAGTGCCCTGAAAGCGGAGGTTTAGAGAGGCTCGCTGCGTCAGCAGTCTGGCACTGGCGAGCACATTTCTGTCTGCATGAGAATGCACTGTTAATCAATCACCTTTCACGTTCTCTTTAATCCACTAAGAACTCCAGGCAGCCGCAGGTTATTTGCCATAACAGGTTTTCATCACTGGCTCCCTCTGTCAGCCTGGAATGAGAGACAGTTGCATGGGACCAGGTTTTTGGAGTTAAACGGCTGGAAGCCGGTTATAGATTTAACAGCTTGTGGGCAGCAGTTAAGCAGATTCGTATGAACAGTTGTTTTGTTTTTCGTGCAGTGCTCCTGAAAAGTCATTTTGTTTGTGCGTGCCCTGGAGATTTCCTGACTGTCCTCCCCTGTGTGTCCAGCCCGTGCTGAGTCGGCGGGATCGATTCCAGCCCGGAGGATCCGCAGGCTTTTCAGTTTCCAGCGGCACCTGCTGTCCTCGCGCTTTCTCCGGGGAGCACCACACCTCAACCCCCTCCACATCCTGGACGAGGACTACTGTGGCCAAGCCAAGGTCTGTTCAGAGTGGAGCTGTCATGATGAATCGATTGAAATCGTTTAAATTGAATTATTTTGTTTAAAATTTACTTTCTGAATCAAATCAGTAGTGATGTGTTGTCAGTGTAATTGAAGCTAATTAATTATTAACATTTTTATGTCGCAAGACACAGCAATAGCATTTTTGACAGATATTTTAATATGAACTACAACCTATTCTTCTTTCTTTCTTTTCTTTTTTTAACGTTTGATAGGCTATGCATGGATTCTTATGTTTTCTGTTGAAGTAAATGATTAAGGTCTATACAGGAAAACTCCACTTAATGATGATTAGATGTAAAACACACCAAGGAACTTAAAGTCCGAGTTGTTCAGAGTGGTGGTGATAGGAACCAGACATCTGACGCCCTTAAAGCCTCTAAAAGCTACATATCAGAAAGTTGCTGCTTACGAAATGGTTGGCTTACGTTTCCTGATAACCGACACATTGTTTTATGGTAGTTTTAAGATAAGCGTTTGGCACTGGTCTTAATTTTTATCCATTATAGCAGCCAGTAGGTGAAATAGTACCCAAAGAAAGCTTTGTTTTCAGATTTACCTTTACCTCACTGGCCATGCTGGACAGTAAATAAAATGGACATAGGAACCAGGCGTCACCATGTCTACAATCACTAGCACTGTGAGGGAAGCAGAGTCAGTAAGACTCAAACTAACCAGTTACTATGTAAGTCTGTGTTATTGGCCACAAAAATCATTCAATTAGGGATCTTAATTAGGGATGTCGTTTGGAAACAACTGATTTAAAAGGGATTGAAAAAGTTCAAATTGCATTGAATAATACTAAAATAAAAAAAAATCCATAGATTAATGAAAAAAATAAAAAAAAATAAATAAATATTGAAATAAGTAATATAGATAAAATACTAACTTCATATGTAAGGTAAACTAATACAAATAAATAGAAGACATTTGAATTATATTCTAGAAGTTCAGTACTGTGTAAATATCAGGAGAGATTTTTGAGGAGATTAGCAAAAAATAATCAGCTTGTATGAAAAAGAAAGTCGGAGAAAAATAACTGTAAACAGAAGCTTCCTCACTATCACTGAACATGTTTTTGGGATCACGAGAAGCAGAAAAGGCAACTTCTAAGTCTGAACTTAGGTCCTTACAGGTTTCTTTAAAACACTGAAAGTGAGTGTAGTGAAAAGAAGGAGGTTACAAATTAAAAGATTATTACAAATTAAGTGGATGAACAGGGACTCTGATTTTGGTATAATACTGTGTATTAATAGTCATAGTTTTTATGTTTCTGCTGTCAGGAAAAAACAACTTGTATCTCTGTTCTCTAGTTTTTGGTATCATGTTAGATGTCTGGTGTCCATTGCGTGTAAATTTTATGGTGGAAGTATTAAAAGAAATGACTTTGGCTGGTGATAGTCTGCTTACACCAACTTTACAAGAGAAGGAAACAACTTACTTTACTTTTAATGTAAAGTTTTCGTTTTGGAGGTACACGGTTTTGTTTCGTACAGCTGAGATTTGTGGTGTCTCCTGCTTTTCTGTGTCTTCCTCTGTTTGAGTTTTCCTCTTGTGTTCTTTTGCAGTGTATGCTGGAAAAGGTCGGATGCTGGAATTTTGACATTTTCCTCTTCGACAGGCTGACGAATGGTAAACACTAAATGCTCTAAAGGGTCTCTGAAGAGCTTTCAGCTGTCACGAAAGAGCCATTGTACATGTGTGCATGCGTGCTTGTTTCGTGCGTTATGTTGGTATTCCCCTTTTAAGAGGCGCAGTGCACCGAGCGTGACCAACACTTGCTGCTGTTCTTATGGCCAGCACTGCCATCTGCTGGCCAGATCATGCATGTGAACTTTCCTGTGGGAGCCTACTTGTAGTATCTGAGCTGAGCAGTATAAACAAAATCCATTAGCAAATTGTAAAAACATGTTTAGTGTTTAATTGTTATTGTATGTGATTCCCAGTTTTCAGTATCATGTTAATGTAATCGATTTAGTTTTATTCTAATATAAACATTTGAATGATAAATTCTGTTTAACCCACACAAATTCTTTTTCTCCTTGTTTTCAGGAAACAGTCTCGTCACCTTGACGTTATATCTGCTGAGTCATTATGGCTTAATTGAGCTCTTCCAGTTAGACATGGTTAAAGTGCATCGCTTTTTAGGTAAGTGACTATACACGTGATCTGAGACTGCACAAGTTCCCGTGTTTAAGCCCATGTCTAGTAGATCAGCCAAGCCAAGACTGCTAATCCTCAATTTTCAAACCAAAGACTTAAGCCTGAAGTGGAACAACTAAAACCATGATGGTAATCTAGTGTCCATGTGCCTTAAGTGTCCATACAGGAGAGCTGGATTCTGTGAGGGAGTTGAAATTGTTGTTTTTCAGCCACAGCTTTGTTTATTCTGAAGTTCACAGTAAGTCAAGCTGTGGCCCAAATTCACATTGACAGTAATGAAGAGCTGGATGCGAGTTGAGGGATGTTTTTGGGGTTGTATTTACAGAAAAAAACTCTGTTGGGTTGACTTTAGACGTCTAGAGCTTGTTAGCAACATCAGTCCAGTGCTGAATGACTAAATTCGGACTGACTACATCATGGACGCGAGTGGAAATTCCATTAATTTATGGCTGGAAAGTATATTTATTGTTTTAAGGAGCTGCCGGTGAAGGAGGAGTAGCCTCTTCTGATTGTTATACCGTATTAATTATACAGCATGACTAAAGTCAAGGGAGATGCTCACTGCATTATTCAGTGTTCTCTAGCTTCTAAGTAAAAGAGTCTGTTTTTAAACCTGAACTGATCTTCCTGCCTGTTTTTTCCCCACTTTTAGTTCTAGTTCAAGAGGACTACCACAATCATAATCCTTACCATAATGCAGTCCACGCTGCAGACGTGACCCAGGCGATGCACTGTTACCTGAAAGAGCCCAAGGTACGATCGCCGGAGAAACAGAGAGAAACTCTCACCTGCATGACTTCACCAAGCTGTTCACCTGATCTTCCTCTGTGTGTGTCTGTTTGGTCTGTAGCTTGCCAAGTCCCTCACTTCCTGTGATATACTCTTGGGCCTTCTGGCAGCAGCCACTCACGACCTGGACCACCCAGGGGTCAATCAACCTTTCCTCATCAAAACCAACCATTACCTGGCCGCTTTGTACAGGGTGAGAGCAGCACTGCATTCGTTTCAGAAGTTGTTGTTGTTGTTAACAATCAAATTTGGAAAGTTTTTCTTTTTACCCACAAATGTACTCAATCAGCACGATTGTAAATAGACTCACTTTGTTACAGTGTTTAACATGTTGCTGTAAAAATGGGCAAAATTGCTATGTAGCTAAAATTGGTGCCATTTAAAATTTTAGTAACTGTTCCATTTTCAAGTTTCCTAGAAATTATTTAACATTTTCAAATTTGAGGCCTTTAAAAAAAATTCCACACCTTGCTGCTTCTGCTTTTCACGTCCCCAAACACATTCAGCAAAGCTGAGGTCTGGACTGGGTCCTTGTCTTACACAGTTCTTAGGAGTCGCATCTTTTTAATAAAACTCTAGTTTTTTAACTCCTTTCCTTAGAACAGTGTCTGCCATGCAGTGTCAGAGGCCAAATAAGCAAGTCAGTTTGAGCTCCTTAACTCTGGTTTGAAGCAAGTGTGTGATGATTTAGACATGCAGTTAGCACAATGCTAGTTTGTGGGGAGTAGCTATATTCGCCTCATAGCTTTAGTGTGAAATTAAAGATGCAAACTGTAGATCATGTGTCTTATGAGTGATCGGTGGTACTTGTGCTGATGGGGGGAAAGGAGAAAATCGTGTTTTGTTTTGTTTTTTCCACCATGTTTGAATCCCAGTCTCTAACCAGTGCTGTCGTATTGACTGTATTTGTCGGTGCAGAATACCTCAGTTTTGGAGAACCACCACTGGAGGTCTGCAGTGGGTTTGCTCCGAGAAACCGAGCTCTTCTCGCATCTTCCTGTAGAAGACAGGTGCCTACCACAGCACATTCTTTCTTATTTCTAGGAGTGTAAAAATTCATGTAACGTATTGAATTGGTGATGTTGTGACGCTGAAGTCAGTTAAAATTATGGCTGATTTACACTACAGTGCAAACGTCTGCAGCAACTGAGCTCATTGTTTAAAACCCTTCTGCAATCAGTGTATTTTCAACAGATGTAAATAATCATACATACAATATAAAGTAGCATAAATATCTTATTTTGAAAGAAGTAGATCATATATTTAGCTCCAGTGAAGAACAAAGTGTAGTTCCAGATTTCTCCTGGACGCCCCAGACATTGTATGAGTGTATTCAGTTCCTTCAGCAGCAATCTTGATTTAGCTTAATGAAGTACTGAGCAGTCAAAGCAGGTATTAGATGAGAACTGTAAATAATACTGGGTTGTTTCCACAAGGAGAAGCTTGGAAAGGGTTAAATAAACACACTGACGTATGTAAAAGCACTACTTACTGTATTAATACTGTTTGAAACACAGTGCTAACTTCTAGTGATCCCTTTAATTCAGTGTGTGTCAGGCATTTTCACATTATGTGTAGTTACTGAAGTTCTTTCTCTCTCCTCAGTTTGAACATGGAGAGGCAGCTAGGATCTCTGATTTTGGCCACAGATATCAGCAGGCAGAATGAATACCTGTCCAAGTTCAGGACACACCTGGACCAGGAGGACCTGTGCCTGGGGAACGCCTCTCATCGTCACTTCATCCTACAGGTGAGAGGGCGTCAGCAAGACTCACCCAAACAGGGCAGTACTCTAAAGCTGGCTTTGTGAGGTTAGGCTTTCCTGCTACTTGAAGCTTACATGAAACTAGATTACACTTGAGAAAGCCTAAAGCATCCTGAAACATTGCAACCGTCTTAAACTTCTTGAGACAAGTTTCAAAACCCTGATAACACATCAGATGATCATGCTGACAGTCAAACTTTGAAACGATTGATTTTACTGGGTCAGTGGAAACATAAATAAACAAGTGGTTTGTTGCCAGCAAGTCAGCTAATGTTGACAGCTGTATATATTTTTTTTGTTAGTCTGCTCTTATTTGGATTATATAGCTTATTATCAAATAATTTAGCTTCCTAATGGAATAATAGTCAAGTTTATTTATATAGCGCTTTTTACAACGATGTTGTCTCAAAGCAGCTTTACAGAGTTTTGAAAACAGACAGTTACAACATATATCCCCCAGTGAGCAAGCCAGAGGCAACAGTGGCAAGAAAACCTCCCTCAACTGGAGGAAGAAACCTTGGGAGGAACCAGACTCACAAGGGGAGACCCATCCTTCTCTGTTCAAACAGTATTTACAGTTTAAACTAAACACCAAAAAAAGGAGCCTCTGTTTGAAATCTGGATAGCAAAGCTTTAAAAGCTGCACAGATAGAGGCAGACTCTGACTGAGTCTTTATGTAAAGTGGGCATGAGCTGAAACAGTCCCATCCTATCTCAATGCGGGTGCATCTGGATGGCACAGTGATGTAACTGAGGGTGTAGCAGTAGACACAGATGGACAGGTGAGCTGGGTGGGGAGGAGGTCCTGATGATCAGTCCTTCAACAGCGTTCTACAGTTTAGTCACTGAAGTTCCAGCAGACTGTGGGGAGGTCTCTACAGCCTACCGACTTATTTACTGTGGTACTCTTGAACTCCTGAATCAGCTCTTTTCTCTCTCTCTCTGTGTCTCTGTGTGTGTCTGTGTCTGTGTGTGTGATTTCTCTAATTGCAGATGGCCCTGAAGTGTGCTGATATTTGTAACCCGTGTAGGCCATGGGAGCTCAGCAAACAGTGGAGTGAAAAGGTGACGGAGGAGTTCTTCCACCAAGGTACGTTATACTCACTAAGACGCAGAGACCACTTCAGCTGTCAGACAAAACTGATTAAATTGATCACATTGTTTTGTGTAGTTATTCACAATCTCACATTTGTCTTATTTTGTACGTTTGGTTTTTCAGCTACAGAGCAGTGTTTTTGCTATAACTGTGACTGGACAAAATAGAACTCATCAGAATGTATTTACAGCATTCTTTACTATAATTAGCACAAACAGTTGTCAGTTCCTGACATCCAGAGACAGCCACAGTGTCTGCATATTCTATTGACATACAATATAATGTAATCTGTATAGTCAGTGGTTCAACGTCACCATGATTGTAGCCTCTTGTTGCTGTTCACATAGCTCTTGAGGGGAACTGGAGCTTTTGTTTGTTCAGTGCTCGTTAAATTAGATGAAGGTCTCACGCATACACTGTTTAGCATTGCCCGCTTTAAAGAACCAGTAAAATATGTTTTTATTCTAGTATAATTTCAGGATCCCAACACTTGACTCTATCGAACCAATATCCTTTATTTGTATTTACTTTACATTTAGGATCCACCTTTGGTTTTATGTACTGTTTTGTAACTTATTTTTAGTGCTCTTTCTCTTAGATATATGTGTACATTGTTTACTTTTTGCTGTTTTGATGTTGAATATTAATGCTAACATTAATGTCATGTATTTAGTTATGTGAGTGGGTTGCTATGAGCAGAAAAGTGTAAGAGGAAATATTTTCTCTCCCCCCAATAAGTTTAAGTTTTAATAAGAATTATTCCGTCGTGAAATTTGACCTCTGCATTTAACCCATCAGTGCTGTGTAACACTCAAATATATACACACACACTAGGGGGCAGTGAGCACACCCTATCCACGGCGCCCAGGCAGCAGTTGGGCGTTAGGTGCCTTGCTCAAGGGCACTTCAGTCATGTCAATACAGCAGCCAATCACTTTTATTATTTAGCCAACCAGCAAATGTAGTATATATTTTCTTATTGGCTGTTCAGAACCAACATCTCAGACAGGAATCAAATATCAGTGCTCGTATATTGTGACTTCACATTTCAATGTTAAATAACATGATTTTTGTTGCTGTGCCTTCAAGACTCCTATATGTGGTTGATCTGTTTTGTCTGGCTGCCCTGTAGTTAATAAAGCGGTTCAGACTGAAACCTATCACTGCTGAGTGAGTGGAGCCGAATTGCTGCAGGCAGAAATATATAAAGAAGTTTCTGACATCACAAAAACTAAAATTAAGAGAGTTTTGTTTTAAGGCTATGTTTGATTGAAGCAGCTACATTTATGGATTCTATCATAGTGATTTACAGTGTATGAGCAGGTGGGCTTTAACCTGCACAACTACGGATGGTTTGAGGGTCAAACTTAAAAGTTACATTAATGTTGTGACGTCTGACATCTGTGGGTGACATTTTATTTTGATAGCCACCTGTTGCTGCTCAACTTTTCCATGTTAGCTAAATATTTTACACCTCTCTAAACTTACACCTCTCACTCTAATCCTAAACGTCTCACTCAGACCTAAACCACTGTTGTGCAGTAAACTGATACTAGAAAGGTATTGTGATGCGTTTCCACTGAAAACAGTGCAGCACCCCAATTTACTAGCAGCAGTATTTATGAGTTGTGTTCAAGTGCCACAGGGGGGCAGTGTGTGTGTGTGTGTGTGTGTGTGTGTGTGTGTGTGTGTGTGTGTGTGTGGGTAAATACTGATTGAGCGTGTTTCAACATCTAGCAAGCATACCCTGACTGTGTCAGATGATACAAGTGCTCTTGTTGACCATCTATGATAGCAGACGTACAAAGCAAACATTAAATTTTGCAAAGATGTTTAAACCTATGCAGACAAAAGGAAACAACCATTTTCCTAGCAGACATGCTGACTTGTATTTAAGAATTCAAAGAGCATCCGGTTGGATAGCATAATTCAAACCAAGTCTGATTTATTTCATGGCAAACAAACATTTCCTCACCAAAGTTTGACAGCAATCAATTGTCAATAATTATTTCTGTTTAATCAGTCATATGTGGATAGATAACTTTAAAAACAGTAAATTCAAAGATATGTGATATATCAGATTATTGCATTCCACGTAAGACCTTTAATAACACTGTTCTTAATTTAATTTTGTATAATAATCCAGTTATTAGCGTTATAACTGTGCAGATTCACTTCATTTAACAGCACATAAATAATAAAGTCTAACATTTTGCAATGATATTGTCTACTTTTAATTATTAAAATTAATTTGTACTGATAAGAGTAAAGAAATTTCATGACCTCTCATCTATTTTTACATTGATTTTTTCTGATGTTTAGGCTTTTTTGCTGTGGTACTGAGAGGTTTAGGCAGGCATCATGTAGGAGTCTCAGTCGGTATCATGACAACCTTTCCCTGAACCTTAACACAACTAACCCAAGTATAAATCTAAAACTAGTTCTAACTCTCCTTCCAGTTGTAACCATATTGCTGTTAGCTATAGTTAGAACAGTTTAAGCATCAGTGAAAGAAATGAAAGGGACCATCAAAGTAAAGTATGAGCAGCCAGTTCTACCCACAGACTGAGGCTTTTCCCAGATTTATTCATGTGTCGTCTTTTGTCCTCTCACTCTGAATGTTTAGGAGACATTGAGAAGAAGCACAAACTTGAAGTCAGCCCACTGTGTGACAGCGAGACTAACTCCATAGCCGACGTTCAGATTGGTAAGGTTTTCCTGGACTGCTCACTTCTCGCACATTTAGCATAAGCGCAGTATACATGACTGTGTTTTCATCCAGTGAACTCAAGAAACAGACTGGAGGAGTTAGCTGAAGCTAACAGATTTCTTCACAGGGCGAGAAGATGGTATTGTCCTTGACGTATTGCTGTATCAGAATGTGACACTGAATATATCCAGTTTATTGGCCTGTTCATCAGGCTGCTGGCCGTTTATCAGGCTGCTCCTACGCTAACAATCAGAAACCTTCAGTAGAAACCCTTAGTAGTAAGATGCCACAGACAGTTTTCTGACTAGCTGTGAGACAATGGCTATAATCATGAGGGGTGAGCTTATCACAGTTTATCCCAGTTTAACCCAGCTCACAGTGCTGTCCTATTTATTATGGGTATATATTGTAAGTGTTTCTGAGTCAGATCTTACATGAGGAACCATGACAAAAAGGAGGATGTCAGGTTTTGAAGTAACAAGCTTGTCATTTTATTAGGATGCATGGCCGCACTGAATTCACAGGAACTCATTCTGACAAGTTCCATGATAGTTTAAAACTCTGTGCTAGAAGTTTGCTTATATAAAGTTTATATTTGTTATTATTGTACTGTATGCCTAAGTCATCATTCACTTCCCCTAGACCTGAAGGTTTTTACATATGGTTCTTTTACAAATTAATTAATTAACCAAGCGGAGTTTTGTTGGCACTCATTTTCTTCAACATAACATTTAATTTGACTCTGGTGCCCAAAATGTAACTTTTGCATGCAGCTGTATACAGATCTTTTCTATACATAGCATTAGTTGGTTCAACATCAGAGCTCGGATGTACAGCTGACTGGGACTTCACAGTAAAATCTCCTGCTTAAACAGAATATCTGCCTTAATTATGTTCAGTTTCGTCGCTAGCGAACAGTTTAAGCACAAACGTGACATGTTCAGCTAATTGTAAGCAGAACTCAAGAATACTGGCCAAGACTAGCTTTAACCATTTATACACACACAAAATATTTTTCATTGAAACACAAAAACCCTGTGTTTCGTAGTGACAGTTATAAATCTTACACACTGATTCTCAGACTTTGGGATACAAAACAGTGGGATCTAACTGCCTAGCTGCTCGCCAAGTGGCCATGTGGTCTTCCTCCCACTCGCTCTAAATGTGTAGGGATGTAACTAAGATAAGGCTCCACCTACAACATGAACTTGTATTTATAGCTTCTCATACACAATGCAGCTGAAAGTGCTTTACAGTTGAAGAGTAGAGTTAAGTAATAAAACCAGAAACACAGTTAAATAAGATAAATGATAGGTAATACAAAACAGTCAGGTAAATACAATAAATCCTAACCATATTTTAAATTCTGACCTCATTAAAAATGAGGAAAGTTTTTGGAAAATCAAATAAAATGACACTCGAAAGAAAAACATTGAGTGCTTTAAGTAAAAATGTTGTGTTCAGGAAGAATGTGCATGAGTTCCACAATTTCAAAGCCTAAAAAACTGAAGGAAGCCAATGGAACCAGTAGAAATGCTCCAAAATTTGGAATACAGGAGCCTTGGAATAAACCTCTTCCCATTATTCTGCACTGAAAGTAGAGAGCGTTTTGGTCTCCCCTATGAAGTTCTGGAAGATGCATGTTTTTCTACGGACCACGTTCCTTAATCATTTCATCGTCTCCCTTTCCAGGTTTCATGACCTACGTGGTGGAGCCTCTGTTTGCCGAGTGGGCTCGTTTCTCAGACACGCGGCTCTCTCAGACAATGCTGGGCCACCTGTGCCTGAACAAAGCCAGCTGGAACGCCATGCAGCCCGAAGTGTCGGGCAGCTCTGAGGAGCCGGAGAGCGAGCAGGAGGCCAGCTCCAGAGCCTTACCTCAGGGAAGCCCGCAATCCTGACCCCCCCACTCCCCCACCCCTCACTCACTCGCCGCGGGGACAGGACCACTCCTACAGCCAGCCCCCTCGCCCATCCCAGTACCTTAAGCCACATATGAGTTGCTCACCTCCCATCTCAAACCAACCACTGATTTATTTAATTTATTTAATTTTAACCCCTTATTTTCCCTTTGACATAGAGCAATACATGGATACCTCATTCGGCTACTGCTGCATTTTTGGGTTTTTTTAGTTTTTTTTTTATTATTATTATTTTATTTTTCTTTCCACTTTATGTCATTGTATTTTTTATTTATTTAACTTTTTTCTCTTATTTGAGGGGAGCGTTACGAATGAGAAAACTGAACTTGGCCATGTTATTAGAGACTGGGACGTGCTAAAGAGGAAGGATTCCCTCTTGTTGGGTTAAAAGTGCCATTGTCCCACTTTTGAATTGCTCCACAAGTGAGATGTAAACACCGAGAGTATTCATGACAGTTGGCGTTGTGTATTTCTTTTCTCTTTTCTTTCTTTCTTTTTTTTTTTTAAATGACTGCACCCAGAGACAGTGTGCATGTGTTCGTGTGTATGCGTGAGTGTGTCAGTGTTTATTTTTCCCTTCTTTTTTCTCTTTCTTTGCAAATGAATCTTCCTCCTTGTGTACACAACTGAAAAAAAAGACAAATGTGAAGAGCCCAGTCATTTTGCTGCCTCTATAAAGACTGTTTACAGATGTCTTTTTTTGTTGTCATTGTTATAAATGAATCATGTTGGTTCTGTGATTTTTTTGCCTTTAAGCACAGATGTGAAGAACCACTTTTACATGTTTTTGAACTGTTGTCCTACTGCTGATGTACTGAACAAACAAAAACAAAACAAAAACAAACAAGGAAAAAAACCCACAATTGGACTGCACCTCAGTCGGTCTGACATACGCCAGATGCCATACGAAACGCCGTTGTGTGTCTCTCCCTGCACTCCAGATTCAAAATCAGAAGGTCCCACTTGGACATGCAGCTCTTGCTGTGAAAGGACCAGAGACCGGCTTCCCTGACACAACCCAACAACCCCACCCACCCTCACCCCGCACCACACGCAACTCTCAACCCATACAACCCGACGGGACGACCTTCTAACCCTGAAACGAGCATCCTGACACGGGACATGTAGCTGACCAGAATCTCCATGGATTTCGCTCAGGGTCTCGCCAACCTGCTTATCTATCACCTGGGAGAAAATGAGGAAGCTAAAAGGTGCCTTTCATAGGTAGCTGACCCCTTCCCCACCACTCTGTTCAGATAGAAAGTATATAGACTCCCTTTCAGAATGTCTCTCAACCACAATCGCTCTGTCTCTTTCTCTCTCTATCTTTCTATCTCTCTGTCTATCCAGAAGACTGCTAAAACGATGCCTTAAAACTATGCACAAAGCTAAGTGACCAAACCAGCTTGTATTTTTCATTGAAGTGCATCACGTCTGTTTAATGCATTGTCCAGCCCTTTGCCTTTCGTCATGGGAGAAAGAGGAAAAAAAAAGAAGAAAAAAGCGAAAAGGTTTTCTTTTTATTTAAAATATGGAAGTTGATTTAGATTTTTAACATTGAACATTCCATCGTTTTTCGTTTTGCGTATTGTATATTTTTTGTTTTTTACTCTGTACAGATGGCGCAGTTGTGTTTTTGTGCTCCTCTTTCCGGTTTGAAAGAGAGCAGGTGCTTTTTGGTTTTTTTTTCCTTCTTATTTTAGCTGATTTGTATTTTCTGTTGTAAGTGCTGTAAGACTGTTGATTCAAAACTGTTTACAATTTGTTGTAACAGCCATTTTGGGGAGAAGACTTCAGTGTCAAGCCATTTTGTAAAGGCTTTTGTCGTACAGACTTTTTGATACGTGCTCGTTTCAGTTGCATTTTTGATGAATAAAAATTGACACAATGTTTCAAGCTATCGGACGACATGAGTCAGTTACCTTGCCTCGGCTTTGAGGGTGCCTTCGTTTCAGTGGCGACGCGATCGACATGGACACCCCAGAGAAGACAACAAGAGAGGAGCTTGCAGAGTTCGCAGTGTGTTTCTCTGGACCACAAGTCCTTGTTTCCTGAGAACTACAATAAGAAAGGTGTGTTGTTGGAGAGGAGGCACGGCAACATATAACCTTGTAATGTTTGAAGTTGGTTCGTCTTTTTTCAGTGCTCTAAATTTGTCTGTCTGGGTCTCCATTGTGAGTGAGCTTCTCGGCAAGCCCAACTTGGGCGTGCAAAGTCAAATACAGGTTTGCCAGATGGGGGCTAACAGTGCTGGTTGGAAAGGGCACTGACCTGCGGAGTTTGTTGACCTTGTCAGTGATTAGTCATCGTTGACTCTGTTGACTCGAGTTCTTACAGACCTATTTTTATTCATATCCCTGAAGTTAACAGACCTGTTTACATAACTCGTTACCCACAAAACATTACGTGCACAGAAATTGGAGTTCAAGTTTAGAGTTAAAGATTTCTATCCACCCTCGTTACACCTGATTTCCAGTCTGAATTCTTGAGCTTCTGTCAGTATATGGTATGTAGAAGTTGGAGCATAAGTCACAGTCCTACCTTCCTCTGTTTTACAATGAGGTTTGTATTGCTCTGTATTCCTCTCCCACACAATAGCAACCCATTTTAAAATAACAAAAGGTAGTTTGTACAGAAAGTTTTTATTTTTGCAGTAATATGTAGAATTAAACATTTTTACAGACCTATTTTTATTTATATCCCTGTTTACGTAGCTCGTTGAAGATCTCGTTGAAGAGATCTGCTGCACCCTCGTTACACTCTTGAGCCTTCTGTCAGTATGTAGTATGTAGAAGATGGAGCACAAGTAAATTCCTACCTTCCATTGTTTCACAAAGAGGATTGTACTGCTCTGATCCTGAAGTTTGTAGTGCTGAAGCTGGTAGTTGTTTGGTAGTGAGACTAGCTTGTATTTGATTCTTCTTTAGTCGTTGTCATTGACATGTTTAGACATGCCCACTATGCAGCAAGCGGGAGCACTATGATTTGGATTGTAAATGTGATTTTGAGTGAATATGTAAACAAATGCAACAGATTCCTTACTCACTGGACAACAGATATAGGGTGTGTCTCAAAACCTAGTGGGTGTCTATGTAGGCAGCTGTTTAAGTAGCAGCGTTCTCTCCTCATTTCTCCTCATAAAACAGATTACTGAGACGCTCTAGTTAGAGAGAGACTGCGTCACGGCTTGTTCCCGCCCACTGCAGCACGCGACCGATGTTATAGCTGGTTGCTAAGTTACCGGCCGGCATCCAAAACAATAGCCGAAGCCAAAAAATCCGCTAGCATAAATGCTAATGGCTTGAGTAGAAAACTGCAAAATGGTCAACGACTCGTTGAAAAGTTGATAATAAAAAACTGTTTTGTGTGATTATATGACAGGAAACACATTAAAACTTCAGAGAGAATCAAAATAACTTACATTTTAAAACCACTTCACTGCTCGTAGATTTGTCTGCGTTGTATCATGGGATTGCCTTAGCTGCTGAGGAAGCCTTCAATTCTTTCTTAAAATCAGGTCTAAATAAGGTGTCACAGTAGACAACATGTTTAAGGTATCTTAAGAATTGGGACAGTCTACATGTCAGGAGCGCATACTATGATGTAAAATGCTGCCTCTGTAGGAGCTCACTAGGTTTTGAGACACACCCATAGTTTGTGAGGTATTGCTGCTGTCCAAACCAAACGTATCTTTTTTTTTTTTTTTTTTTTTTTTTTTTTTTTGGTACATCCTTAGGACACGACAGCTGTTGCCATAACGTTAAAGCCACCCCTGTGTTTTATTTTACCACTCCACTAACCACATAGGAGCATTTTGTAGTTCCACAATCACAGACTGTAATCCATCTGTTTCTCTGTCTACTTTGTTATCCTATTCTTCATTAGTCAGGACCCCCACAGAGCAGGTATTTGAGTGTTGGACCATTCTCAGCATCGCAGTGACTATGATGTGGTGGTAGTGTGAGTGCATCAGACACAGTAGTGTTGCTACTGAAGTTTTTAAACACTGTGTCCACTCACTGTCCATGCTATCAGACACTCTTGCTCCTATTTGCTGGTCCACTTTGTAGCTGTAACTTTAGGATTGATGAGTCACCTGTTGCTGGAGTTTGTGTTCTCTTGCATCACTGGTCACAGGACACTGTCGGCTGGATGTTACTGCACTATTCTCAGTCCAGCAGAGACACTGAGGTGTGTAAAAACTGATCCACTCATACCAGCACAACACACACTTGAACACCACCATCATGTCAGTTTCACTGCAAACCTGAGAATGATCCACCACCAGTTTCTTAGACAATGGTCATCATGCATGTTCAAGTCTTGCCAAGTGAAGTGTTAGTTACCTAAATAGATATAGTGAAAGAAACAAAACAAAAGGAAAACTAAACTCAGGAATATACAATTTAAGGAAATAAGTGCTGGCAAATATGGGTCACTTGTTTGGCCACTATAAGAATTGTAAGTTTCATATTAAATAATTTGTATTGTAACAGTAGAAGAACCTTTCACAGAACCGTGTACAACACATTCTCCATGTACATATGCATTTAAACAAGGAAATTCTTTACAGAAATCATTTCTAAATACACAAGTCCGCTTTACTAAAGAACCCTTAAAAACTGTTCATAGAATATATATAGAAATCAAACTTTAATTTTCCACTTCATTATAATTGTATATTTTTAAATGAATTGAAGTTCAACAATAGCATTAATGTAGTATTTTTAGTTTTTAAGTGCTAAAATGAATGCTAAACACTACAATGACTGCTAACTTTCTAATAACTATGCCAAGCTTGTTTTTCTTCATCTCATGAATTCTGTTTATTATCAAATCAAGGAGGGTGGCGCAGTGGTGTAGTGGTTAGCACTGTCGCCATCTGGGTTGGATTCCCGGTCCGGGCCCTTCTGTGTGGAGTGTGTATGTTCTCCACGTGCTTGAGTGGGCTTCCTCCGGGTACTCCGGTTTCCCCCCACAGTCCAAACACATGCATGTTAGGTGTGAGTGAGTGAGTGAGTGTGTGTTGGCCATGCAATGTACACCTGTCCATAATGTACCCAGCCTTCACCCGATGATGCTGGGATTGGTTCCAGCCCCCCGTGATCGGAACTAACAGGATAAAGGGGAAGATAATGGATGGAATAATTTAAGCTCAACTAGTAAATCTTAATCTTGACTAAAAGAAACACCATTTTCACAAGAGTGTACTAAAATTGAAAATTGAAATTGAAAACTGAGAACTAATACTTCTAGGAGTTAAATTAGTTCTGTCATATTAGTAGAATCATAGCGTACACTATATTACCAACTGTATTCACTCACCCATCCAATCACTGAATTCAGGTGTTCCAATCACTTCCATGGCCACAGGTGTATAAAGCCAAGCACCTAGTCATGCAGACTGCTTCTACACACATTAATAAAAAAGTATGGGTCGCTCTCAGGAGCTCAGTGAACTCCAGAATGGTACCCTGATAGGACACCACCTGTGCAACAAGTCCAACCGTGGAATTTTGTAAAAGCAGCTGTGAACAGAAAGCAGGAAACGACAGAATAGTATTCGTTCCGTCACCTGACGTAACCCTGCGTTGCTGAAAATGTCATGTTATGTACTTTAATGGTCCTACAAGGGAAACATGTAATGTAACTTTGCCCGGTCTGGGGGCAGCACAGCATCGCCGACAGAGCAGCTCCACCTGGGGCAATTGGAATTTACGTGCACAACCAACGTATACATATTCAGCCTTGGGATTTGAACCTGTGACCTTCAGGCTGTTGGCTTACCTCCCCTATCACTAGGGTACCAGCCAAACACATTTAGACATAATAAAAGTGTGTGTGGACAGGAACTAAAAAAAAACCAGCTTGTCACGTTTGGAGAAAGAAGAATTACATATACACTACTGTGCAAAAGTCTGAGGCCACTAAGCTGATTGGTTAAAAGCCTTTATCTTGGCAATAAGTGTATTTTGACCAGTAGGAACCTCAGATATCATCAGAACAGATGTAAATAAGTTTCAGATTCCTCCTGGACGCCCCAGGCATCACATGAATTTATTTAATTCCTTGACGTATGTAAAAGCAAAACTTGCAGTATTAATAGTGTTCAAATATTTCAAAAATAAAGTGTTTTGCTGAGCAAATAAAATCTTCCTGACTAGAAAAATAGCTTTTGAAATATAATGATGTCCCCAAGTGCCTAGAACTTCTGCACAGTACTGTATGATCCTTAGCACCCTGTACACACAGTGGTTTCAAGACTGCTTTATAAAAAAGGTGATGGTGTTTATTTAGAGAAGCATTTAAGACAACCTGATGATTTTGACAGTTATTCTATGTAACGTGAGGAGATCTTGTTCTTCAGCTGCTTCATGACTTGGTCTGCAGGCTCATCAGAGTTGATGTTGCCCTCAAAACGCCTGTAAAATAAAAGATAACATCTCTATTTAGACAGAGAGAGAGAGAGATAGAGACAGAGAGATTTGATAACGTTTACTACAAAGATCAACTGTAATGTGGTTATCACTGTCCTCTTCTTTGTCTGTTGTTACCACTGCCTCCTGAATTCTGATATTGTCACTAGAAGGTCAAGCTGACTGAAAACAATTATCATTTCATTGCTGTCCAAAGAAAAACATGTAAAATTTTCATTTTCCCACATCATTGTCCACCCTTTACTTTGGCTCCAGCCCCCCATGATCGCAACTAACGTAATAAAGGGGAGGATAATAGATGGATTAATTTAAGATCAACTAGTTAATCTTAATCTTGACTAGAAGAAACACCATTTTCACAAGAGTGCATTAAATTTCTGAAATTGAATATTGAGGGCTAATACTTCTTGGTGATGTGGTTATCATTGTCCTCTGCTTTGTCTGTTGTTACCACTGCCCTCCTGAATTCTGATATTGTCTCTAGAAGGTCAAGCTGACTGAAAACAACTATTGTTTCATTGCTGTCCAAAGAAAAACATGTAAAATTTTAGTTTTCCCACATCATTGTCCACCGTTTACACTGTGTAAAAATTTCATGATAAATGGACCAACAAAAATGCTGAAAAATATCTGGTTACATTGACTTACATTGAAAGTAAAGACAGTTTTTGTTCTCTCTTGTGAAGTTGCTACTTTGGAGATAACTTTTTTTCATTGGACAGCGATTATTTACTAAATTTAACACCCTTTTTTATAGCTCCGCTGTCCACCTTAATAAAGAGTACCAATAATTGTGGAAGGTTCTTGTTGCTGTATTGTTACTTGGGACTGAACTGTAAACAGAGGACTTGGCTGTCATGCACTTTGGATGGGCTGACCTTAAACAAGCATACAAGAAAGAAAAAGTGTGATCAGAGCAGAAGGAGTATCACTGACATTAGCTAGAATAATAATGTGACTCACTTCTTAGTGGAGCGAAGTTTCACTTTGGTCAGGTCGTCAAACAGTCTATTACAGCCGGACGCTTTTGGCTGTCCTCCTGCTGGCTTGAGAGGCTTAAATGGGTAAGAGGGTGGACTCTGATATGAAGGTGGGGAAGAAGGTTTATCTTGAGGTGAATGTGGAGGTACAGGAGATGGGGGTGTCTTACGATGTGGAAACAAACGTGGAGATGTCTTTGGCGTTGATGGGTAAGAGGGTGGACTTTGATATGAAGGTGGAGATTGAGCAGTATGTTGAAGTGAATGTGGAGATAGAGATGGAGATGGATTTGGACGTGAAGGTGGAGATTGAGCAGTATTCTGATGTGAATGTAGAGATAGAGATGGAGATGGATTTGGACGTGAAGGTGGAGATTGAGCAGTATTCTGATGTGAATGTAGAGATAGAGGTGGAGATGTATTTAGACGTGAAGGTGGAGATTGAGCAGTATTCTGATGTGAATGTAGAGATAGAGGTGGAGATGTATTTAGACGTGAAGGTGGAGATTGAGCAGTATTCTGATGTGAATGTAGAGATAGAGGTGGAGATGTATTTAGACGTGAAGGTGGAGATTGAGCAGTATTCTGATGTGAATGTAGAGATAGAGGTGGAGATGTTTTTTGACATTGAGGTGTATTTTTACATACAGGTGAATATGAGGCTGTATTGTGACGTAAGCGAACAGGTGTATCCACACATATATATTTATTCTGAAGTGAAGGAGATGTTGTGCGTTCAAGTGAATGTGTTTTCTGATGTGAAGCTGAAGTTGGAGATGAAGATGAACATGAAGATGGAGTTGAAGTTGGTGATGGCTGAGGATCGGCGCTTAGCTGTGGAGCTGGAGGTGAGACAGGTTGTGGGTGATACTTCATACACTACATCAGAGCAAGTTTGCAGATACTTTTAATATGATTCAACAGGAGGTTATTGTGCCGTGGCTGATGTGATGAGGTACGAACTGATAAGATTTATTGTGTGTTCAAATTTAGACTGCAAAATTGTATACAGTAGTAAAAATTCTGAAGTGACTTTCTAGCAGTTTCTGTTCCTCAGGCTCTGCAAAGCTCTACTTCTGACATACATGAAATAGTCTCCTACATGCTTTAACACAAGAGCAATATATTCATTCATGAAGTAACTGAGGTACCAATAGCAGAAAGGTTACAAGGGTTAGTAGTAATGCTCATGGAGGCAGTTATACCAGTCATCATTTTCATTTATACCAGTTTACATCACTTGTTTATGAGTTATAATGTTATTAAATTCAAGAATTAGGAATTAATATTTAATTTAATATAACACTGTATACTCACCCCTCTTGTTATGGAGGTATATATAGATTAATATGGCAGCAAGAATGAGTACAAGGGCAGGCATGGACAGAGTCAGGCTGTCTATTTCCACAGGAAAACCAGGGATTTTCCATTTAATACCAGATCTGTGAATAGTACATAGTTTGTTGTAGAGAGAAAATGCAGAGAATGTAAAGAAAACATAAAAATTTAACATTTTTCATTAAATAATAAACTGGCTTTGCAAGATCTACAGTGCAGGAATACATAGTATATAACGGACAAAAACAGACCAACTGGCCAATTTAAAGCAAACAAATCATGCTGAAAATTGTGTTTACATTTATCAAACCCGGAAACTGCTTCAGTCCCTCAATATTAAAAGTTTGTTGAACAAGAAGGAGATTTTAGGAAAAGTCTACTCTGTCATGTCATGCTTCCCCTCCTGTTGATTCTCTGCCTTTATTTTCACTGTCCTGTCATGTTCCATGTTCTTATGTTTATTTTGGTTGCTAGCTCCTCCTTGTCTCCTCCCTCTTGCCACGCCCCTCACCTGCTCCTAGTTTGTGGCTTCTCCCTATCCAGGTGTTCCATGTTTCTTTTGTTTTATTTATACCCTGTGGTTGTCTGTCATTGTTTATGATGTTTATCATTTTGTTACTCTGTTACTGTTAATGTTTAAAACTGTTACGTTGGTTTGTCTCTTGTTACAACCTCCAAAAATTGGGATGCTGTGCAACATGTAAATATCATCAGAATGCAACGATCAGTTCAAGCCGATATTTAATTGAAAACAGTGCAAAGACAACATATCAGATGTTGAAATTGAACCAGCAGCACATTTTTAAAAAGTTTGGGAAAGGTTCATGTTGACCACCGTGTTTATTACCTTTTTCTGTATGTGTGTGAGTGTACCTAAGTGCTAACTTTAGAGACATTCTCTACTATGAATGAAGAATAACGAACCTGCTCCTCTATCCGATGAATCTTTTGAATCTTCTCAAATCTTTTAAATGGTTTTAATTGTTTTTCTGAGCTTGTTTTATAAGAAACTTAATCATTTTATCTTTATCATTTGTATTTGTGCTGTATTGTATTTGTGGAGCAGATATAAACTGTGTTTACAGATGGTGGTGGAGTGTTCCTGAGCCAATGCAGAGATTCCACTACAGAACCATGCCTGTTTATAATGCAGTGCTGTGATTTGCGTATAGAAATTCTCTGGGTTCTCTAAATCTTTCAATGCTATTATGTAGGGTAGATGATGAAATACCCAAGTTGTTTACTATTTTACATTGACAATGTTATTCTTCAGTTGTTTCCCAATTTTCCTGCATAGTATTTCACACAGTGGTGACCCTTCTGAAAGACTCCACCTCTCTGGAGCTGATGCATGGGCCCCAAATGGGTTGTCTATTGTAAGACCCTTGTGGGCCCTACATGGACATTTTGTATCAATTTCAAAAAGGGCTCATAATTTTCCAAAAAAGGTTCTACATTCGATACACTTTCTAAAATTATTTAATTGTGAATATTATTATTTTGTACTGCCATCGCTGTTTTCTCTGCAGGTTTGTTCTTGAAGTTTGGAGACAATTGTGATGTGCTGAGAGATTTGCTGATCATAATTTTGCAAAGACACAAATGGGGCAATATTTCTGACTTTAACTATAACAAAAATTAAAGGGTAAATTTGCTGTAATCAACATCGTATCTTAGTGTAAGACGAGCAGTAATGCAGAAGCTGCCTAAACATATTCGGCGTAACAGAGTCCCTGGAATTAATTCAGAGTTAAATATGCATGAAAAATGCTGTACTGGACACACAGGTTCCTCTCTAAAACCAGTATGCAGTTACTGCAAGTCAATTTATTGAATGCAGACTCGGAGGATACATCAACACTGTAAGACCTGCACATCTTAATGAAAGAATGAAGTTACCACAACTTAAATAATAAACAAGGTTGCACATTTATCTCTGTGTTGAGTCAAACTATTGAAATTTAGTTTAGTCCTCTAAGACATCTTGCATGGACTTAAATCAGTGTCACAAGAATTTGAACCTGAAATCATGTTTTTGTAAAATTTGGTGTTATTGAAAATTTGATCTGCAAAATTTTTGGCATTTCAAATTCAGGTCTTGGAATTTCAGGTAACAAATGATTCAGTTACAAAAAATTCAGGTCATAAAAATTTGGGTCGGGAAAATTCAGGGAAACATCCGGGGTACTCGGGAAGAGCAAAGAAGCAGATGTAATCAAACTTGCATCTGGCCAATAACAAAACACCTCTAAGCTTATCGGGAGGGGCGTCTTTTATTAGGAATGATTATATATATATATATGTATATAATATAAATTCTTTCACAACCTGAAATGTTTGTAACTAAATAATCTTTTACCTGAAATTCCAAGATTTTGAAATATCAACCATCATTCCTATTGGCTTTTGGTATTGTGTATTTGCATATTAGGCCTGCGCAGCAGCTGCCATTTATATTGTGCAAAGGTTTAATGGTTAATGGACCAAAAGAGATGCTCCAAAATAATAAATAACGTCGCCATTTTAGAGATACTTGCTTTTCCCTGGGCAACGACAATTTGTTTCATATATACTCAGTTCAGGACGTTATTTGTGATTAAATGATTTAAGTACTTAAATGGTTTAAGGCAATCAGTTTCTGAAAAGCAATTGAATTGATCTAACTCATCAGGGTTTGCAGTGCAGTGTGCAGATGTTTGCAATCTCTATTTTATTCTTATTACATGTATGACTGTGATTATCAGTTTTTTATATAATCATTTGTGCTTTAAAATGCAAGATGACTTAATAGCTGACCAAGGACATCAGATATATCAGATATACCTATTAGGCTGCAGTTTATTTACAGTTCTGCTGCTAATGTTTATTACTGTTCCTGAAAAAAAAAACAAAAGAAACACAAAGTGCACACACTGTACGCTTATCCTTTACATATCTTTCACAGAGAGACTCAACTTGATGAACATAGTAAGATAAACCTGTTTCTCACATGACAGTCGCTGACATTATAAAATCATAGAGCAGAACATGGAGTAACTTACGCTTTGAAATCACTCATGTCAAGATGAAGATCTGAAGCAGGCGATTAAAAACTAAAACCAGACTGTAAAACCGCCACAGCTGCTCTGTACCCAGGTCACAACTACTCCTAGCTTTCCTTTCACTTTTACAGTATATGTGAAGAAGTTCTTGTCCATCTATTTTTGTGCATTATGTTCCTGAAGGCAAGGCGTGGCTGAGTATCTCCAGATCTGGTTTAGATGATAACATGCTAGTTTATTAACTTCTTTCACGTAGAAATGAAATAATACATTCAGACAATCACATGCCGTTACAGGATAGCCTACTGTGTACAGGCTCCTTGAATAGGATTTAAAAGTGTCCAGTACAGGGGCTCATTTGATGCCCTCTGTTAACTGGTTCCATAGTGGAGGTCTGCATGAGTCAGATATTTCAATCCCGCCCCTGCTAAAAACAGCAGTGTTTGTCCCGATCCTGCCAGTTGCGGAAACAACAAAAACAAAAAACATGTGGAATGATTCAGCAGCCAACTAAACACTGTGTATTGATACATATTGATATGTTATATCACAATACGTATTGTGACATAAGGTTTACGAGTCAATGTATTGCAATATTTTGCAATATTGGAAGCAAAGTGATATATCACAATTTTTAAAATTATGCTTTAATATAGTTTAATATAGTATAATATAGTTTTTTCGACCAATATGGGTTTTTCTATAGCTGATGCCAATGACGATGTTTAAAGGTCAGGGTCAGCCGATGTCCAATATGTGTTGCTGTTTTTTTGGGCGATTTTTAGGACCGATATCTAGAAGTTTTCCGCTTTATTTGCTGCTAAAATGTCACTAATAATAACAAGTGGATGCACAACATTTCTAAACTTAACATCATTTATTGAACACTGACTTAACAAGATAAACAAAATATTTTATCTGCCCCCCCAAAAAATACAGTATGACCACATTACTGCTGAAAGAGTGTAACATACATCTCTTCATACCCGAAACTAACAAGTTATTAAGGAGTACATTAAACAAATAATTCCACACAGCCAACATGTTTACTGCAGTTACAGATGGTGCCTCACTTCACGCTAGGTTTTTATCGCGTTGTGGTAAAATTGAGAGAGAAATAGAAACAGCATGCACGGTACGAGAGAGAGAGGAAAAACGATAGACAGAGAGACGCTGATATGCTGTACTGACTGTTCTCCTTATTCTCTCTTTAGTTACGTTTGGCTCGAGTGCTGAGTAACATCTGGGAAGCTCGCTGTGTAACAGTAACGTGTTAATGTGTGTATTACACTAGAGCAGTTAGCTTTAGCCCCGGAGCTAAGGAGTAAAACGTCTACGGCCGGAACTAAAAACGTTATTGTTGCTATTAACTATTCATTTTCACTTGTTTGGATGAACAGTTCCAAAAGTTTCGACTTGGAGTCCTTCACATGCGGCAGCAGCACGTTTCACTGCACCAATAACACCGGGCTGCCCGCGGACGTGCCTGACTTTAAATCGGCGCTGCGAAACACTGATATCGGCCGATGCCGATATATAAAAAAATGGCAAATATCAGCCCGATACATCGGTACATATGAACAGATTTGCTAGTGCTGACAATAGCATTGCACCCTTGTGCTGCTTGTTAATGTTGGAGTGGAGCTAAAAAGGGAATACAACACTGCCATCTAGTGGTCAGAGGTTTAAACACACAATGATTCACTGTCTGTCAGGAATCTTTGCATGTAAACTGTTCATTAATAATCGCTACTGAGTTTTTGATAATCAATACTGTATCACTAAGCATAATATCACAACATACGATATTTCGATATTTTCTTACACTCCTATTAAACACACTGGGCATCTAGTCACTCCCTCCACAATAGAGCTGCTATGGAAGCGTACAGTATGTGCACTTTGTATAGAAAACATTTGTTACTTTTGTTTGTTTTTCAGGAACAATATTAAACATAATCAGCAGAACTGTAAATGAACTGTAACCTAATAGGTTTGTTTTCAGCTGATGTCCCAGGAAACCCACTCAAGCACGGGGAGAACATACACACTCCACACAGAACATCCCGGACCGGGAATCCAACCCAGATCATCTTACTGTGAGGTGACAGTGCTGACCACTACACCAAAAATGGGGCAAAAATAGAACAAGAAAAATGAATAAAACAACAACAGAAACTAAACTAAAGGGTGAATGTGCTGTAATGAACAGCGTTTCTTAGTGTTAGATGCCAACACACTTGGCATCTGGTCACTCCCTTCTTATTAGAGCTGCTATGGAATTCATTCAAGGTCAAATATGTTGCTGTGCCTGGTTCTTCCTTAAAAGCAGTGTGCAGTTACGGCAAGTAATTCATGCAAAACAAAACTGGAAGATATAATAAAAGTGCACAGATGTTAATTTTGTTCTTCTTACATCCACAATCCAGATCTTTCAGGAACAGTGAGCTTATGACAACAGATAAAAATGAACATTTTGGATTAACATTTTATTCCATTCATGTACAAAGTACACAGACTGCAATCTTGTCCTTAACATATCCTTTACAAAAGTGTTCTAACCTGTTTCACTCCTGACAACATTAAACTGAACTGGTCTTTGGCCTTTTATAGAACAGAACAGAACAGAACACGGTGTAACATACACATTCATAGACATCATGTTAAGGTGAAGATGTGAAGCAGCTGATTATAAAATAATAACCAACTGTAAAAAGTTCCACAGTCAGCAGATCAGATCTCATTGTTTCTTTCCTTTACTTCTACAGCACTTGTAAGGAAGTTCTTGGCTGTCTGTTTTCATGTTGACGTGGATGAGTTTCTCTAGATCGGCTTCAGGTGCTGAAATTCTAATTTATTAACTGTTTTCAAAGAAAAATTAAATGAAGAATTAAGTTAGGATAATAACATGCTATCTCAGGATAGATGTGTGGTGAAACTAACTGTGTTTCAAACTGAGCTGAACGTATTCCGACTGGATTTAGTGTTCAGCAGCAGCGTCTCATCTAAACACTTCCTCTCCATGTTTAGTCTTTACCTTAAACAGCACTATCTGACTAATGATCTGAGAGGGCTGCTCAGCTCATATCGCTGCAACAGATCTGATAAATATACTAGTTCTACACCATTTACTGATTTATAGAGTTGTAAAAGCACCTTCAAGTCTTTTCTGTGACATACTGGTGTAAGGATTAAAGAGGGTATTGTTTGATTGTCTATAGTTTGGGTCTAGTTAGAAGACCATTAGAGTAATTAATTAATGATGCTAGAAAGGTGTGGAAGGAGGCAGCGCTGAGATCAATAACTAAAAGAACATATAAAAAAAATATATATATATATATATTGTTCCAGGATCCTGACTGACATTGACATTGAACTGGAACCCCTGTCTTAAAAAAGTTACACATTTGATCCATACAAATCCACAGAATACTATCCCAAAAGTCTTCTGCAAAATGTGAAATGAGCCATTGTGTCCAAAGTGGTTTTGCCCAGTTTTTTCTTGTGAAATCATGCACATTGAACTTTACTGAGAAAAATGTCTGCAGTTCTTAAGACCTTCATCTGGGATCTACTGTGGCCCTTCTGGTTGACTCCGTGATGCGCTCTTTTTGAAATTTTGGTAGGCTGTCCCGGCTCCTGGTAAGGTTACCACTGTTTCTCCATTTGGCAATACTAGCTCTCACTATGTTTCACTGGAAACCCAGAGGCTTAGAAATGGCTTTGTAACCCCTTTCAGATGATAGATTTAAGTAACTTTGTTTCACATCAGTATTTGAATATCTTTAGATATAGCTGCCTCACACTGCTAGACACATGTGAATTGGTATGAGGATTCCACTGTGTTAAAAACCACATCTGCTTTTTTTATTGGCGTGAACAGGCCAAAACCTTCCGCAGAAAAGTAATTAAACTGTAGTATCCAGATTAGTATCCAATTTATTAATTTATTAATTGATTTGTCTGTCTTGTTCATCTGTGACTTCTAGTCATATTGTTATGCTTCTTGAATGAAAAACTGATAAAATGAGAACCTGGTTGGTTTGTGCTTATTTGCTTGCCAATATGCTAGACGTATTTTCCCTGCTGATACAAATATGAAGACACGTTTTTAAAATTTATGCACACATTTTTTATAATACTTTCCTTGTGATTTACAGTTTGTTCTCTTATTACTCTCTTATATTATCTTACTAATCCCTTATTTCTCTACTTTTCCTTAAATTTATGAATCTCTTTTCTTATTAATTCCCAAGAAAATCTCATTTTTTGCTTTTTGCTTTTGGTATGTGTTATGAGTGTGTTATAAGAGGACATTGTAGCTTGCTCAGGGAGGCATCACAACCAGCAAACAGTTGCAGCTTCCATAAACTACTACCTCAACGTTTAATAACCTGTGCTTTTAAATTATACGTAGCAAAGAAACCACAGAGCAGCCGTTTATCACTGTTTCCGTGTGCACATCAAGCTGCAGAGTTAGGAACCTTTACAAAGTTACTGGAGAAATATTAACATTAATGTTTCAACATGCTCACTCAACACAAGGCTTACATTATTAATTTTAGCCATTTTCACAATTTTATTTCCATGGTTTTTAATATTTACCATATTCATATGTGTATTAATTCTATACAGACACCTCAGGTTTTCCTCAATCTCCTGAAGATGAAGTGGAGAAAAATACAACATTCTCATTCTGACCCAAAACAATTCTCATATCGTTGCAGTCAAGAGAAAAACATGCATCGCTATTTTCATTTTTCTACATCATTTCAACCCGGCAGCTTCTGTTTACATTGTGTTTAAATTGATGATGAATGCAACACATACTTTAAAATAGCTTAAAACATATTCTGGTTCCATTGACTTACATTACAAGTAAAGACTGTTTTTGGCCTCTCTTGTAAAGTTACTATTGTGGGGATACTTGTTTTTCTTTGGACAGCAATGATATTCAGAAATCAGAAGTCATAAAAACAATCACTTATATCCATGCAGTAATAATATTCATGAAACATAAAACATCAGTAGCTTACTAAAAGAACTCTTAGCTGTCTTCTGTACAAACCAATACAGACGTGATCAAGAAAAGCGAGCTGACACATCAAACAGCCTTCCATCTACAGAAGATGTTTGAACCTGCTAAAAATAATATATCTTACAAAATATTTTACATGGCATGTAATTCTTAATAAAACTAAAGGGGCAAAGCTGAGTATTACAATGTAAAGAAGAGTCTAATAGTTATAGTGGTTACAGTGCAATAAAACTACATTTACTAGTTTAAATACAGTTTTCTCACAGTTTGAGAGAATAACATACATAAGGCTGTGATTGGGTCTAATGCAGGTCTTATCCCCATAAACTCTAGGCAACAATTCTGTTGCACTGAGCTAGTTATTTTTAGTCATATAGGCAGTCCAGCTTCTTCATGTCATCAGGATAATCGTATGTGGTTTCACGACGATGACTGTAAAAGAAAAGACAACATCTAAAATTAGGGAGAGAGAGAGTAAAGTGGTGGTGTATGAATCAGTGGGATATACAGAAATAAAATTTGACTAGGCCTGTGAACAAATGGGTAGGTCAGCTTGGTAGATACAACCTCCAAATGAACCACTGACCCACAATTGCGGATAGCCTATTCCTGACAGCCAAGCCTGCTTATTCCAATATTTTTGCCAATGAATGCAACATAACAGGGGAAACAACACAGAATAGGTAAAAACATCAACCTAATCATCCTAGACAAAAGCATACTGCCACAGACCCACAGAAGCCCTGACTGAGATAACTAGCTAAAACTAGACAACTGCAAAGACAAGGAAGAACAATTCAACAGGTAATGGTTCATTCATGTCTTACCTTCGATTTATTGGATTCACAGCATTAACATTAGATGTTTGGTTCAACATTTTTTTTAATCCCATTTCACTCTTTGTAGTAAACCAAATCTGATGGCAACAGAAAACTGATAATGACCATTTTTTCAACTTTGAATAAGTAGGAGACAGAATCTCACTTTTAAACATCACCAGTTACATCCTATAGCCACAAATTTGGTACAAAAGTAAT
Source organism: Megaleporinus macrocephalus (assembly GCA_021613375.1). Classification (NCBI taxonomy): domain Eukaryota; kingdom Metazoa; phylum Chordata; class Actinopteri; order Characiformes; family Anostomidae; genus Megaleporinus; species Megaleporinus macrocephalus. Next base: position 11,318,023 of record CM038727.1, read on the forward strand.
TAACTGAATGAAAGCAGTGATTGCTGAGCAGCGCTTGGAGGGCTGAGAAAATAAGGCAGAGCTTGGTGGATAGTGTGGGTAATGATTTGACTGGTCATACGGTCATCTTAAGAACTTGGCTTAATATTGATTTTTTCCCCATTTCATTGGGTAAATTAATGGTATGACTCATAATAGACTGGTCATTGTCCTATCTATGGTCTTCTTCTACAGTGAAGTGCAGTGTCTTCTGTTATATCACTATAAGCCAATGAACCTTTTTTTCGTGTAATAATTGTTGGTGACTGTGAATCAGGTAGTTGTTGAAATTTCGTTTTTGTCTTATTACTTAAGGCTGAACTGAAATGACAGGACTTGAACACACTGGTTGCTATACAGTGAAACAAACATATCAAGCAAATAAGAGTTTGTTAAGAGCAGGAAGGTTATGAGTAATATCAAGTTGAATTTGTAATCTCACCGCCTGGGCTGTCTACTTGCTCTTAAGCCTGGATTGTTTTTAGGCTCCTTAGTTCTCTGGTAGAGTAAAGGTAGCGAAGAAAGTGCATGTTTAGATGAAGATGGTTGTCAAGCTAGTGGTGAAAGTTTTATTCTGGATCTCTGTTTGTCTTGCTGCCTCAGAATGCTTAGAAAATCAATCCGGCCTTGTTCACTCTTGGACCTTTGAATTACAGGTTTGATTTTGGGTATCTGGGGATCTTCGTCCTTTTGGTTGTTTAGGTGCTCAGTGCTACCAAGTTTGCTCAAAAATTGAGATGAGGATGGCGCTGGGGATGAGTGTTTAGATAGTAGGTTTGCGGTTAAAGACTCATTGTCAGCACTCCTTTGACGTGAAATGATGGCAGCTGTGGGTGAAAACACACATTTCAACACATATTTTCAGCATACAATAAATCAAACAATTGAGAAATAAAACAGATACAGATAAAATGCATAAATAGTCAACAGATCTCTATATAGAGTTACTATAAACAGTCCTGCATTCATTCAGACATTGTGCATTCATTAATGTAATAGTTAAGGTAATGGTAGCTATGGTGATAAGTACATAATGATATTTTAAAGTATGCTTTATATTTTACATTTATCCATCCATCAGCTTTCACTTTATCCCACTAGTCAGGGTCACGGTGGGGCTGGAGCCAATCCCACCTGTATCCAGCGAAGGTGGGGTACACCATGGACCATTGTATGGCCAACACACACACACACACTCACACTTAAAGAATTTAGAGTGACCGATCACCTAACATGCATGTCTTTGGACTGTGTGAGGAAATTGGAAGACCCGAAGTAAACCCACTCAAGCGCGGGGAGAACATGTACCCAACTAGGATCGCCTTGCTGTAAGGCGATAGTGTTAACCACTACACCACTGTGTCCTATTTTACATTTGCTTATTACATATCATTATTTATACTCCCCACCTATGAGCGCAGGTAAAAGTTGTGATTATTCATCAAGCAGCCACTGTTGTCTCTAGTGTTGGCATAGCAACAACCATCAAAATCAAAATGATTATCTGCAAAGTGCGGACCACTAAGGCAGGGCAAGGAAGGAGAACTCTAAGAAACTTGGGGGTGGAGTTCTGGGTGGCTTCAGCTGCTGGGATTTGAAGCCCCCCCCTTGCCAAGCGAGGAGTGAGTACGATTTTGGAAGAGATGGAAGAGCTGGGGAGGTGGTGGGGTGCGAATTTCATCACAAGAAGGTGAGCGCAGAGGAGTGGTTTATATAGAGCGTGTAATGATGGAGAGGAGTGTGGGCATGGTCCTTCTCCCAAACTTCTCCCAAGTTATTTCATAACTTCATGTTTGATTACTCTTCTTGATTTTTGGTTGTGATTGAACAAGTAGGTTGAGCATTAGGTTAATAACTTGATAATCAAGTAATGATCAGACTGCATTCTTACCCATGTAGATTCCACAAATAAGCAATATGGCGATAAAAAGGATGACGCGTTGTAATGGGGTGACATCCAGAGACAGTGTTAAACCGAAAAAGGCCAAGCTCACTTTTATCCTGTGAAGAATAACAAGTTTTATTGTAAATCATTAATGATTTATATCATTAAACGTATGACATTCACAGCGAGCCTACCAAATTGCACATTATGAAGTGTTTTAAAAAACATCATCAAAAATGTATTTATTCTAAATGCAAAAATAACATGGTGAACAATTAAACACATTAAGCCTACCTCACCAGAAAGACATACAGGCTTTGCTTTAAAGCTTTACACAGTCACAGAAGGCCAGAGCAATTAATGAAGTCTAATTCAAAGGAAGAAATTAGGAGGAGATCACACAAAGATACATACATAACCTTCAGTGCTCTATAAAAGTTGTGCTAAACATGAAAATATAAACCAGTTTCATTCAAGAGCATAAAAATAAATCACTGATCTAACTGGCATTTCATGAAATATATAAAAATCTATAGTGCAACTTACGCGTCTGAAGACATTCTGCTGTGGTGAGCCACTTCAAAAGAAATAAACCAAGAATAAAGCACACACTGCCTTTTTCTCTGTCCAGAACTCCTCCCATCTTTTCTTTCACTTTTATAGGGCATGATCAACACATGGCACATGTAGGGTACACAGCAAGGTTATTGTAGTTTTGAACTTATTCATTTTTCAGCTTGTACCAATCAGCTTATAACCCTCCAATTAGCCATTTTTGCAGTTAGTAATAAGGATAAGTACAACAATAAACTACTACTACTACTACACACACACATAACCTTCTTGAAGGTTGTAAGGTGCAATGCACACTAATAGACAGGTATGTAGATGCTGGTTGTGCCAAGTAGAAAACCTGACTGACTGCCTATTGTTTCTACAGCTATGTATCTGTACCTATGCTCACTTGAAACACCCCCACAGTTCAGTGCATTAAGACATGCTTGGCCTGAACAACACCAGCGCCCATCCGAAGTAGTGTATATGACGTGGGATGTAAACAATGCTCATGAACAGTTTTGCATGTCAGGTTAAAAACACTTCACTAATATTGAGTTATTTCTCTTACTGGTATAACTTGTATCTTTAGTGATAATGGTTTATTGCAACTCAAGCCATGAAGATGAAAGGTTGCAAGACATATAAAAGCATTTCTGTGAGTAGAGTTTGGGCTACAGTGGCTGGGGATTGTTTAAAGCTGATTATTAGACTCTCACTACTCAGACTCTCTTTTGCTTTACACTTGTATCTGTCAGACTGGCCCTTATAATGAACAAATACAAAAGCTGATTCCCAGCATTTCCAAGAGTTTACCCTGGCCAAGAGTGTACCCTGACTCCCAGATGTGCTGAGTCAAAGAATCAACTCTTTTAAAATCAATTTCAAAATACTACCCTCTTGGGCATATCAATCATGTAGGGCAGAGGTCACTAATAGGCGGACCACGGTCCGGGTCTGGAGCCAGACATTGTCCAATGCCCAAACCCAAACTAGTCCCTTTAGTCGGGGTAACGAGGGGCTGGAGCCAATCCCAGGTTGCCAGTCCATCGCATGGCCAACACACACTCACACCTACAGGCAATTTACAGTGAGCCATCAACCTAACATGCATGTATTTGGACTGTGGGGGGAAACCGAGGTACCTGGAGGAAACCCACTCAAACACGGGGAGAACATACACACTCCACACAGAACAGCCCGAATATCTCATATGTGTGTGAGAATGGTCCTAACACAATATCAGCCCAGATTTAAAGTCCTGGCTGGACAACCAAGAGTTCACTTCTCTCACTGAACAAGAGAACGTGTGGAGAAATACAAGAGGAAGATAAACTGTTAAGACGTGAAACTCAGTTAACAAGACTAAACATTTTATTTCCCTTTTTTATTATAAATAAACACTTTATGATGCACTATGATGCAAAAGCATTTTAAATATATTAAAGTGATAAAAAAAAACATTTATTAAGTTCGGCATTTCAGTTCAGCATTTAAACAGTAAATATACTGAAAAATACTGAAGGGTATGTGTGATGTGTTGGTGTTTCAGTAGCTGATGGTATAAGATGCTGATACTAGGCTACTGCAGTTTACAGGATCTGGCACTGAATCATAACACAAGTTAGAAATGATGATGATCCGGACCTTGACCTTGGAATCTCCCCTAGATGGACCATGCTGAATTCTAATTAAATACCCCTCATGTAGAGCTTCTGGTCCCTCTTCTGCTGGTCCTGAAAGGCTATGATTGAAATTCAGGACAGTGTTTGGCGGGGTTTCCTACAAAAGATTTCGAAAATCTCCCTTAAGTGGCAGTGCACTCGCAAGACTATGGCAGTTTGAGAAAAACAATACATCAAATGCACTGACACCCACCACATAACAAATTATGATGTGGGCAGTAGGGAGTGGCAAACCATTAAGACTGAACTTGATGATTGGAGGCACTTGCTGGAAGGGGCAGAATTTGTGGTTTGGACAGACCATAAGAGCCCGGCCTACATTCAAAATGCTAAGTCTGAATCCCCAACTAGTTAGGTGGGTTCTGTTCTTCAGTTTTGATTTGTCTTATCCAAGAACATGAAGCCAGATGCCCTGACAAACTCCACATCTGAGATCAAACCTGAACCTATACTTACCACTAACTTCAGAGCATTCTGTAGTGAAAACTATCCAAGACACCATGCCTCAAGAACCAGATCCAAGAGGTGGTGCCCCTGGAAACCTCTATGTCCCTGCGGTAACAGGAACCTGGGTGTTCAATGAGGACATATGTCTCAACGTCTGCTCTCTAATTAGGTTAGGCCTATGCCCAAAATAAAGACCCCAAAACATGACTGGCAGGTGTGGTGCATCAACTCCCGCATTCTGTCTTATCCATGGTCCTGTGTATCATCAGATTAAATTACAATATTGCCAGCCATCCAGGGCAATACAGTAATCCTTGAGGTGGTTGACCATTTCTGCAAGACTTGAAGTGGTTAACGCCCCTGAATGGACATCCGTTGGCGAAGAGGACTGCAGCATGCAGTGAGAATCCATGGGATCCCCCAGGACCTAGTCTCTAAAGGGGGTCCCTAGTCTGTTAGTCAATTTTGGTAGGCACTCTGGCTCCAACTACTGAGGACATCAGTCAGCCTTTCCTTGGGATTTTACCTGCAGTCCATAGAAAAAAGAAACAGTAAATCAAGACTTGATGCAAACACTTCACTGCCTGGCCTCATTCGACTTTCCGTTGGTGGGTGGAGCATGCTCACAACACCCTATGGCACTATTTTCTTTTACTTTCACTATTTAAGTGTCAGTCTGGGTATCCACTGCTAGACCAATCTCTGCCACCAGAGGGAGGCAGAAATTGCTTCCCCAGGTAATCACTGTCAACCAGCACTACTATCAAGCAAGCTCTCCTTGTGCTCAGTTTTGAGTCTGCCATGGTTTAAGCTGGTGTCTGTTTCTGGCCATTTATTTGCGTCTCGCGTTTGCTGTTTAATTTACTTTGTAAGTCTTTAGGAAAGTAAAAAGGGGTTTCTTTTGTGTTTCTATTGAGTTTATTATTAGCATCATACTGCACCTTGGCCCAAATCAGATTCCGGTTGCTGGCTCACCTATATAACCTACCCAAAAAGTTGAAAAGTTGAAATAAATCTAATATATTTTTTAATCTATTCAGAGAAGAGATCTTTAAAAAATGTTTAAGCAAACATCCAACAGCTTCTCTGGAGATTATTTGGGCAGTTAATTGTTTGGTGAGGGGTGAACTTGAAATCTGCCACTTGCCAACTGATGTAACTGGGATTGTCCACAGTGAAATTGGCAGTTAGCTTACATAGAATACAGAAAACTGTGTGAAACTATCAAGATAAAATTCTACCGTTACTTCTCTCAAATAGCCACAGCAATTAAATATGAATTCCATAGTATTTTTGGGTATATTGGATATATATATATATATATATATATATATATATATATATATATATATATATATATATCCTACTGGTCAGCCATTGTGGAAGGGATTGGGTGCACCACTTCAGTTTAGTCTACATCATATTTATTCCTGTGTGATCCAGCTTGTGATATTTCTAACACTGAGTTAATGACAGTAATTCTGTTGCTGTGGGACCTCATAAGTTACAGTGGGAGAAGAGACATTGCCAATGTTATCATGATGCTCCTGTTATCAGTGACTGAAAGAAGTATTAAGAATTGATTGAGTGCAGTGATTAACTTTGATATTTCTCTGGTTCACAGTGGTTTATGCCATATTGATATTAAAGAAGCCAGAGCCTAGTGGTGATTTATTCTGTTATTTCAGACTGATGGCAGTATTAAGCTGCACTGATCAATTCTTTAGGAACACAATACAATTCAGAGAATTCCTCGTCTTCATTCCTGTGTCCTGACAGATACACCATCCTGTTTACTGCCAAAACCTAAATCCAGCTAGCCCTACCTAATTATCTCACAAACATCTTGCTTAGGCTGTATGTCCAACAAATATCAGGTGTTGAGGCTGCAGCTGTCCACCTGGAGCTGGTGCTGAAGGTTTTTCGAGGACAGAGGAGACGACTTGTAAACTTCATGTACGGACAAGCACGCTTGCATGCAGCGAGACAGTTAAAGACTTTCTGGCAACAGTTTTAACCGATGACGTCTTTTTCAGGGACACCCAGACTTATTTCAATATGACAATAGCGTGCCACATTCTGCATATGGTAACAGCAACGTGCCTGTTTAAATGATTGTGACGCAAGTGATGCATGAGACACTACAATGAGGACATGTATGATGAAGGGATGACCAAAAGTTAGATGCACAGTATAGACCACAGTATAGTACAGACCAGGACTGAGAAACACTGGGCTAAAAGATACAGCCAACATGACTGTAAAATTAAGGATGTTACTTGAATGCCTGACTTTTCCAATTGTCTTTGTTTCCAGTAGATCTACTACTACTATATTACATTCAAAAGCAAATATGAGGCACAATCAGACTCAAATTAGCACAAAACAACAAATCATTAGGTTATTTTGATCCATACGCAAGACTTTATTAACACAACAGGACAGAAAACATAAAATCAGGGGTAGAACCAGGCAGTCAGGCGTGAACGTTGGATGCCCTTGAGAGCCGGGAATACTACCAGGAACTAGGTCCTGTCTGGACAGTTCATCTTCTGGGCGTGCCAGGAGAGGATCCCTGTAAGGGAGGTAACCACTGTCTCTGTTCTGGAGAGAGCGTAAGGACACAGTTCAGTAATTCACCCTAACAAACCTCACTGCGTGGAGACCCTTGAGGGATAGACACGGGGGGTGTGCTCAGACGACAGGAGGGGAGAGGGCAGGTCTCCGCTGTGGAGAGATGGTGTTACTGGACTAATGGGAAGCCTGCTAGGCGCTGGCTTCAGGAATGGCAGAGGTAAGGTGAGGTATGAACACTCACATTCAATACCACTCACTGAGTGCAGTGTGTGGAGAGACTATATGGGCCTGCTGATGAGCTACAGGTGTATTAGTGTGTGTGTGTGCTGGGATGAGTGCAGGGGAGGGAGACCTCTGGTGGTTCAGTTATATCCTGCAGTCTGACCAAACAAATGTAGGATTTAAAATTAAGGTTAAGGTTTATTAGTCTCTTATAGCTAGCTACTGCCACTACAACTGCCCGCTATATAAATATAAGACCAAGGAGTGTAATGTTAGATCCTTGCTAATGTTATTGATGAAAATTCATACCTGTCACTGTTCTATTTCAGGCTAACATGGCAAGAAACAACAAAGAATTGGTCAGTCTTATGTCAAATAAGTTTTAATCTCCTGGAATAAAATATTAATATTAATATTTATATTAATAATAATAATATTTCACCTCGTACGTTTGTGTTGCTTTCTCTTCTGATGCTGTCTTTGCAGATAGAATCCGACTCCCTGCTGCATGCACGGTGGTTGATGGTTGATGGACAGAGCGTTCCGCTCACCTCTGTGACCTGTGAATTTTTTTGCGACTCCATGTCAAAACACTTAAATATCTTAAATCTTTAGTTTGCTGTTGTCTGTGTTATGCAAACATGTGAACGCATTAAGTTACACTTTTTTGTTAACATGTGAAACAATGTAATATTATTAAATTCAGTTCAGCAACTTTTTAAAAAGTGTTTCTCTGTTCCTTACACACCTAATCCAATTAATCAGCTCATTAACAACCACTCCTGAGCTGAAGCAGGTGTGTTAGAGTAAGAAGAATGCTGAAACTGGGAAACACAAGGCTAACCGATATCTTAAAAATAAAAGTTTGAAATGTCAGTGTTCTTAGACGATTAGTTGTATTAAATCCAGTGTGGGACAACAAATGTGTGTGGCACCATTAACTACATACACAAGACATGAAACTGCATAATCATTTCCCTTACAGAAAAAAAGTACTTAAAGTTTATTTTATTAAGTAAACCCAAGTAAAATTGAAGTATATTTCCCAAGTATACTTATATGTAGTATTACACTCGTATATGTACTATTTTAATGTTTCTTGGGACTAAATTAGCCCACTTTGTAGTATTCAAGTACATAACTAGTTTACATCTTTTGTGCTGCAGCTACACTAAAAGTAAACTTATTCATTTACTGTTAGTTTACTAGTTTGTTCATTCATCTTATAAAAAGATTAACACACACACACACTTTTTGAGTGTTGTAGGAAACGCACACAGACACTGGAAGACCATACAATCTCCACACAGACAGGAATGCGGTCAGTGTGGCTGGGAACTAAACCCAGACCCAGCTTGCTATGAAACAGCAGCTCTACCCACTGTTGTAGTTATAAGTTATAAACTGCTATCCCACTTTTAGTATATTAAAAGTACACTTTTAGTTTAGCTGTTTATAAAATGAAAGTATACCTGGATGTTTTCTTTTCTTAAGGGGAAATTAACATAATACTTATAATTTACTGCTTATATATTATTTTTTGCACTTTGAGGTATATAACCAGGTTTAGGTTCTACTTAAAATATAACTTTAACAACTTTTACTTACCTGCCAGTGGACACATATACATAGAAACTAGACATAAAAATATCTGTATCTTTATAAATCTTTATACATTTGCCAACAAATATTGTACTGCATGGCTTTTTGTACAGGGCAAGAATGCTTAAGTATATCTCACACAAAAGATTAAGTACAAGTAAAGGCCAAGCACACTTAGACTTTTCTATAATTTTCTTGTTTTTGTTTTTAAGTATAACTGTGGTTAGTATATCACTGAGAAGTACATAACAAGTAGACTGAAAGCATACTCACTTCTTTGTAGTTTTAAAGAAGTATACTATTGGCACACTTGAAGACCCTTGTTTTTGTAAGGGTAACATCTCACAACTAACTAGGTTAATTGTAAACAGGTCAGTAACATGAAAAAATATCTTCCCTGCATCCACCGGGCTTAATGGACCACTGTATGCTTTGCGTACAGTTAAAAACCAGCATTCTTAATGGGCAAGTGTGTCTTGCACATCTGAACAATATATATGGGGTTTGAGCAACATTGGCTGTCATTCAGACGAGCTCTTTTTAAAAGTAGATCATGTTTACAATGAACTACATTTTGCGCATGTCACAGCAGCACAGCTCTGTATTTAAATAGTCTGGCCTGTCTGCATTCCAGACCAGTCAGCCGCTGAAAACAGTTCAAAACTGTTGATCAGCTGAAATCCTACATCAAGCAGGAATGTAGAACATTCACTTTTAATTCAAAAGCAATCATCTCTTTAGATTCCAGACGCTTGTGTTGTCAAAGAAGAGGTGATGTAGTGAACATCTACCTGTACCAACCCTGAAAGTGCTGTGGCCATGGAATTAAAATCTTCCATCTAAATTTAGGGTTTAAATGATTTACACGGGGTTACATTGTGTTTTATTTACTTTTTGGAAGCGAGATTGTAGATTCATGAGATTTAAGTTCAGCTTTTATTGTTTTTCCAATGTTACGCAACCCCTTGTGTACCTAAAGAAGCAGGCAGATCTTGACAGTTATGTTTTGTAATATAAGGCGACTTTGTCCTTTAGCTCCTCCATGAAGGGGTCTGCTTTAGAGGGTCTGCTGTTGTTCTTTTTACCACCAGGATGACTGTAAAAATAAACACATAGTCTGTATTTAGATGCAGCAGGAGAGATGCTTCTGGTAATGTATAAATATACAATAAAGAGCTACAATTTATTTTCACAGCTTCTACAGTGCTCTCCAGAATCAATGGCACTTTCATTAAAAAATCTGATTTCTGTGTGATGTCCGGCTTGTATTGTGTGATGTCTAGCTTGTATTGTGTGATGTCAAGCTTGTATTGTGTGATGTCTAGCTTGTATTGTGTGATGTCAAGCTTGTATTGTGTGATGTCAAGCTTGTATTGTGTGATGTCCGGCTTGTATTGTGTGATGTCTAGCTTGTATTGTGTGATGTCTAGCTTGTATTGTGTGATGTCTAGCTTGTATTGTGTGATGTCAAGCTTGTACTGTGTGATGTCAAGTCAAGTCAAGTCAAGTCAAGTGGGTTTTATTGTCATTTAAACTACATACAGAGTACACAGTAAAATGAAACAACGTTCCTCCAGGACCATGGTGCAACATAGACAGTGCATACAAGACACAAGTGCAACACGAACAAACAAGTGCGGACAGACAACACAACACAGTACAGTCAACACAACACAACACAGTACAGACAGAGAATAATAAATAATTGCTGGTAGTGTGCAAATTGTGCAATGTGTAATAAATAGAGTCCAGTGAGGCAGTAAAGTTATCAGTGCAATGCTTTGTGCAAAAATGCTTCCCTTTTTTATCTGGGCTAAACGGTTGGAGAGAGAGAGAGAGAGAGAGAGAGAGAGAGAGAGAGAGAGAGTGTACATGTACCAGAAAGATATCAGTTCAGACGTTGAGTTGTGTTGAGAAGTCTGATGGCTTGGGGGAAGAAGCTGTTGCAGAGTCTGGTCGTGTTGGACCGGACGCTGCGGTTCTTCTTCCTGATGGCAGGAGGGAGAACAGTCTGTGTGAAGGGTGGGTGGGGTCATCCACAATGCTGGTTGCTTTGCGGATGAAGCGGGTGGTGTAAATGTCCAAGACGGAGGGGAGAGAGACTCCGATGATCCTCTCAGCTGTCCTCACAATGCATTGGAGGGACTTGCGGCCAGAGGCTGTGCAGGTCCCAAACCAGGCAGTGATGCAGCTGCTTAGGATGCTCTCTATGGTTCCCCTATAGAAGAGGGTGAGGATGGGTGGAGGGAGACAGGCCTTTCTCAGCTTCCGGAGGAAGTAGAGATGCTGCTGGGCTTTCTTGGCTGTAGAGCTGGTGTTCAGGGACCAGGTGAGGTTCTACGCTAGGTGGACACCAAGGAACTTGGTGCTCTTAACGATCTCCACAGAGGAGCCGTTGATGTTAAGCGGAGAGTGGACCGGTCTGGATGTCCTGAAGTCAACAACAATTTCCTTGGTCTTCTCTACATTCCAGTGAAGGTTGTTGACTGTACACCAATCTGTCAGCTGCTGTACCTCCTCCCTGTATGCTGACTCGTCGCCTTTGCTGATGAGACCCAGCACAGTTGTATCATCGGCGAACTTTATGATGCTGTTAGAACTGTGTTTCGCAACACAGTCATGAGTCAGCAGGGTGAACAACAGAGGACTCAGTACACTGCCCTGGGGTGCCCCAGTGTTCATGGTGATGGTGCTGGAGCTGCTGTTCCCGAACCGGACTACCTGGGGCCTCCCTGTCAGGAAGTCCAGGATCCAGTTGCACAGGGGGGTGTTGAGGCCCAGCAGGCTTAACTTCCTGGTGAGATTCTGTGGGATGATGGTGTTGAATGCTGAACTGAAGTCTATGAACAGCATTCTGACGTAGGTGTCCTTCTTCTCCAGGTGGGTAAGGGAGAGATGAAGGGTGGTGGTGATGGCATTGTCCGTGGAGCGGTTGGGACGATATGCAAATTGCAGGGGGTCCAATGAAGAGGGCAGTTGGGTCTTGATGTTCCTCATGACTAGCCTCTCGAAGCACTTCATGATGATGGGCGTGAGAGCTACGGGACGGTAGTCATTGAGGCAGGACACCGTGGACTTCTTCGGCACGGGGATGATGGTGGTGGTCTTGAGGCACGTTGGGACCATGTCCAGCTTGTATTGTGTGATGTCTGCAGCAAAAGAGATGCTTCTGGTAATGTATAAACATACAATAAAAATCAGCTACAATTGATTTTCACAGCTTCTACAGTGCTCTCCAGAATTATTGGCACTTTTATTAAAGATGAATCTGATTTCTTGTACTGTGTGATGTCAAGCTTGTATTGTGTGATGTCAAGCTTGTATTATGTGATGTCAAGCTTGTACTGTGTGATGTCAAGCTTATACTGTGTGATGTCAAGCTTGTACTGTGTGATGTCAAGCTTGTATTGTGTGATGTCAAGCTTGTATTATGTGATGTCAAGCTTGTACTGTGTGATGTCAAGCTTGTACTGTGTGATGTCCAGCTTGTATTGTGTGATGTCAAGCTTGTACTGTGTGATGTCAAGCTTGTATTGTATGATGTCTAGCCTGTATTGTGTGATGTCCAGCTTGTATTGTGTGATGTCCAGCTTGTATTGTGTGATGTCAAGCTTGTATTGTGTGATGTCCAGCTTGTATTGTGTGATGTCTGGCCTGTATTGTGTGATGTCAAGCTTGTATTGTGTGATGTCCAGCTTGTATTCTGTGATGTCAAGCTTGTATTGTGTGATGTCAAGCTTGTATTGTGTGATGTCCAGCTTGTATTCTGTGATGTCAAGCTTATACTGTGTGATGTCCAGCTTGTATTGTGTGATGTCAAGCTTGTATTGTGTGATGTCCAGCTTGTATTGTGTGATGTCCAGCTTGTATTGTGTGATGTCAAGCTTGTATTGTGTGATGTCTGGCCTGTATTGTGTGATGTCCAGCTTGTATTGTATGATGTCCAGCTTGTATTCTGTGATGTCCAGCTTGTATTCTGTGATGTCAAGCTTGTATTGTGCGATGTCTAGCTTGTATTGTAATGTCAAGCTTATACTGTGTGATGTCCAGCTTGTATTGTGTGATGTCCGGCTTGTATTCTTTGATGTCAAGCTTGTATTGTGTGATGTCTGGCTTGTATTGTGTGATGTCAAGCTTGTATTGTAATGTCAAGCTTATACTGTGTGATGTCCAGCTTGTATTGTGTGATGTCAAGCTTGTATTGTGTGATGTCCAGCTTGTATTGTGTGATGTCCAGCTTGTATTGTGTGATGTCAAGCTTGTATTGTGTGATGTCTGGCCTGTATTGTGTGATGTCCAGCTTGTATTGTATGATGTCCAGCTTGTATTCTGTGATGTCCAGCTTGTATTCTGTGATGTCAAGCTTGTATGGTGCGATGTCTAGCTTGTATTGTAATGTCAAGCTTATACTGTGTGATGTCCAGCTTGTATTGTGTGATGTCTGGCCTGTATTGTGTGATGTCCAGCTTATATTGTATGATGTCCAGCTTGTATTCTGTGATGTCAAGCTTGTATTCTGTGATGTCAAGCTTGTATGGTGCGATGTCTAGCTTGTATTGTAATGTCAAGCTTATACTGTGTGATGTCCAGCTTGTATTGTGTGATGTCCGGCTTGTATTCTGTGATGTCAAGCTTGTATTGTGTGATGTCTGGCTTGTATTGTGTGATGTCAAGCTTGTATTGTAATGTCAAGCTTATACTGTGTGATGCCCAGCTTGTATTGTGTGATGTCAAGCTTGTATTGTGTGATGTCAAGCTTGTATTGTGTGATGTCCGGCTTGTATTGTGTGATGTCAAGCTTGTATTGTAATGTCAAGCTTATACTGTGTGATGTCCAGCTTGTATTGTGTGATGTCCAGCTTGTATTGTGTGATGTCAAGCTTGTATTGTAATGTCAAGCTTGTATTGTGTGATGTCCAGCTTGTATTGTGTGATGTCAAGCTTGTATTGTAATGTCAAGCTTATACTGTGTGATGTCCAGCTTGTATTGTGTGATGTCCAGCTTGTATTGTGTGATGTCCAGCTTGTATTGTGTGATGTCAAGCTTGTATTGTAATGTCAAGCTTATACTGTGTGATGTCCAGCTTGTATTGTGTGATGTTCAGCTTGTATTGTGTGATGCCGCTTTTGCTTTCCATCATCAAATGTCCCGGAAATTGTGGACTGCACTGAATCTGGTAGTTCCTGAAACAGTCTATCCTCAACTTTCATTTTGGACCATATCTACTGGTGCACAGCAATGAAAGATCATTGATATTCAGCAGAATTTAAAATCTAACTTCTCAGTGGAGCGAAGTTTCACGTTGGCTATGTCTTTCAATATCCCTAGCCAGCTGGGTTTCTCTGGTTGTTCAGATATTGGCTTCTGCCCCTTTTGCTCCGTTCCAAAAGGGGGTGGGGGAGGAGGTGGTGGTGGAGGTGGACATGAAGATGAACGTAAGGGTGAAGATGGGCATGAAGTTGGAGATGGATACGGGGCAGGAATGCCACCAGGTGCTGGATCTGAGGATATAATGAGACAGGTCGTGGGTGATACAGACTCAACAGGCTGCTCTCTAGAACTGAACCGTTTACACTGGTGTGACTGTTATGGTTAATGTGGTAGAACTGTGGTGGGGGAGTAATCTGCACCGATGTACGTTGTTTTAATCAACTCTCTTCCATCTTCTGATGCACTCACCTCCTAGCGTGAAGATGATGATGCCTGTTTTTTACTAAACTGCAGGAACTGTATCTATACCCACCGAGCACCTTATACAGAACCCTATACAAATACAGTGTCTTCCTTTTCTCCCAGAACATGCCTTTGAGATTCTGTTACATGCAGACGTGACTGCATCATGTAATTCCAGCACCTTCATGCTGCAAATCTTTACAAAGAAGTTCTGTTGGGTTTAAACTGGGAAGACCACTGCAGGACCTCACTGCCATGTTTATGAAGCCAGTTTGAGACGACTTTTGATTTGTGACATTGAAATGATGGATGCAGCCATTAGAAGATGGTAAGTTGGTGCTATCATGGGATGCACATGGTCAGCAACTGTACTTGAATAGGTCAGAAATTGTGGACTGCACTGAATCTGGTAGTTCCTAAAACAGTCTCTCCTCAACTGCTCTCAAACAAGCACATCATCACAGTCGGAATTGAACCTCACATCTCCAAAAAGGTAACCTTACAAGCCAAGGAGAAACCATCCTTCACTTTTAATGGCGGTTAAAAGAAACAAAATCTTATTTCAAGTCATTTTGGCCCATTTTCTGTAGCATTCAGGTGTTGATTGATTGGTATTTATGGCCCAAAGTCTTCCATCTTCCATCGTTTCAGGTTATGTCCATGGATTCATGCCGTTGTTGCCCAATTCTGATCCCGCCATCCATGCGCCTCAGCAGAAATATAGATTTATCAGACCAGGTAATGTTTTTTAGTCTTCAAGTGTCCAGTTTTGGTGAGATTGCAGCCTCAGCTTTCTGTTCTTGGCTTACAGGAATGAAACCCAATGTGGTCTTCTGCTGTTGTAGCCCATCCACCTCTAGGTTTAATGTGTTGTGCATTCTAAGATGCTTTATCTCTGCTTACCACAACTGTACAGAGTGCTTATCTAAGCTGCCGCAGCTATTCCGTCAGCTCGAACCAGCCTGGCTGTTTATCAAGAAGGTGTAGAACTCATAGGATGCTTTTCTAATTATTACACTATTTTGAGAACACTCTGTGTGAAAACTATATTACTCAAATCACCCCATCCAGCACCAACAATCATGTCAGGCAAGAATTCACACTTCTTCCCCATTCTGATGGATGATGTGAACATGATCTGATTTAATAATTGGGTAAAATGAGGTGTAGGTGCTCGGTGAATGTACAATGTCAATACAAAAAGTCATACAAATGGTCTGTGCTCGTCATTTACCCAAGAGAACAGACACTAACCTGAGTTTGGTAAACACTGTCAGAACATTCCTGCTGGAGAAATGCATTTCAGACCCTTCATGTGCAATGCTTAGTATAAACTCTGCAGCCACGTGTTGGATGTACTATATTAAGTCAGTGTTATTCACAGTAGTGCATTTTAACCTCTGATATAATAATATTAATAAACATATAATAAGACTTTACATTTGATATTAGATATCCTCCTTACCTGTTCTGTTTTGAAGGACTTTAAATACCACAGCAACAGTAGCGAGTATCACAAGGCAAGTTGTTGGGATAGCTATGCTTTCTATTTCCACAGTCCAACCAAACAGAGAGATGGTAACTCTCTAAAACAAGAAACTCTCTAAAACAAGAAACAGAGTGTAGAGATATCAGAAGATGATGATATGTCTCCAAAAACCATTTAGGAACACTTTGTAGTTGTATGATTACAGACTGCATATGCTTCTCAGTGTACTCTGTTTCCCTGTCTTCAGTAGTTAAGACCCTCACAGGACCACCACAGAGAAGATATCATTTGGGCGGTGGATCATTCTCAGCACTGCAGGGACTCTGACATGATGGTGGTGTGTTAGTGTGTGTTGTGTTGGTATAGCAGGGCTGCTGGAGCTTTTCAACACTGTGTCCACTCACTGTCCACTCTGTTAGACACTCCTACCTTTATGGTCCACTTTGTAGGTGTAAAGTCAGAGACAGTAGCTCATCTGTAACTGCCCAGTTTGTGTTCCTCTAGTCCTTCAGAAGTGTTCACAGGACACTGCCTAGAGGACACTGTTGGCTGGATAGTTTTGGTTGATGAACTACTCTCAGTCCAGCAGTGACACTGAGGTGTGTAAAAACTCCAGCAGTACAGTGTCAGTGTACAGTACTGTGCAGAATTCAGATTCAATCTTGTGTTTAACTTCCAGTCAACAGCCATTAAGTACGAGACATACATTTTCATTGTCAGAAGAAAAGGAAATTCTATTTTGAATAAAATTACACAAAGGCGTGCTATTCGTGCCAGATTGACCACCATAACCACGTTGTCTGACTTGCGACAAATGCTGGTTGAAGAACGAGATGCCATCCCACAACAATGTGTGACCAGGCTGGTGACCAGCTTGAGGAGGAGGTACCAGGCTGTTGTGGCTGTGTATGGTTAATCCACACACTACTGAGGCTCCTGTTAGTTAAATGAATAAATTGTTAAATTGCCAATATGTCTTGTTTCTTCAAACTTTATTCATCCAGTCCACCAAACACCATACAAGTCAATGGCAGAATAAGCTGTTTGGCATTGGCAGAGAGGACCTGGCAATTTATTCCTGGGCACAACCCACATACTTTACTGCTCATCCCACCAATGCATGTTCCTTACAAATGAGGCGCCATTTAAAAGGGAAATTAACAGACTTTCCATGATTTATTACTAAGAAGCATTGTTGCAAAACAAAGTTTATATGTTTTTGTGCCAAAACTTTGCTTTAATTACAACTTTTATTTATATCAGTTGCAGTTTAAAAAAAAAATCTGCCTCCACACTTCCAAAGTTCAGTGTAATAAGTTAGTTCCATCTTTTGAGTCTCGCCAAGTAAACACAATCAATGATGTTGAAGTCTGGAGGTTGGGTTGGTCAGCCTATTGTTCTGAGAACAATAGCCTCTTCATTTTTGTCGTGTCTTATCTTTTCTAAGGGTTCCTTAAACAGCTACACATCAAATCAGACAAATAACATTATGTTCTCACAGTGGATGGAAGGACAGCCAGAAGCACAGTGAAGTGAGAGTGGAGCTTGAAGTTCTCCTCTTTCTTGAAGGTGAATGAAGATCATTAGTGCTGTTTTCTAGTGGGAACAGTTTGGGTGGTCTACCTCTTCTTCCAGGTGGCTGTTAGGGGTCTCATTTTCTCTGTAGTTTTCAATACAAATTTTTAAAAAATTCTTGTGTACACAGATGACACACTGAACACCACAGAGATTGCGAGATTGTTTATGATTTAGTGATCCCTGTTGTATAGGTATATGGCCCAGCAGATCCTACTAATTGATGGCATGCTTCCACCCGAGAACATCTGCCCCAAGCCTATGAGATAGCGATCTGGCCAGACGGGTCGAGGCTACTTGACCTGTTGTCAGCAGGACTTAAATACAGTGTTTAGACCGGGGTTTTAGAGATCACAAATTGTCTGGACCACGGTATCTTAAAAATAAAGTTTATACTCTGAACTCTCTCTTCATTCTGACAGCAAGAAAGAAGTTACAACGAAGTGTAATATCTTATATGTATATCTCCCCTAAAATATATCCTGAAAAAGAAATAACATGTACTTAATGGCTACTTAATGGTTTTGACAGGAAAGTAAATAAATGGAGGCTGTTTGATTGTAATTGGAAAACAACTTTTTAAAGCATCTTTAGATTTCTTAATAAAGACTGAATAATAATATTAATAATAACATACTAGACAAATACACATGCATGGCACCTGCTCACTCCTTCCTTATCGTTAAGTCCTTTTATGATGCATGAAAATACTTGCAGTACCTGACTAACTGGCTTTTCCATAAAACATTTATTACATTCTTATTACATTCCTGTTATACTACTGTGCAAAACTAAGAATGCCAGATATCATTAGAACAGATGTAAACAAGCAAAAATACAATACAAAGTAGCATAAATATCTTATTGTGAAAGAAGTAGATCATATCTTGTTTAGTTCCAGTTTTCTCCTGGACACCCCAGACATTGTATGAATGTATTCAGTTCCTTCATCAGCAATCTTGGTTTAGCTTAAAGAAGTACTGAGCAGTCAAAGCAGGTATTAGATTTAATTATTAGAAATAATACTGTGTTGTTTCCACAAGGAGAAGCTTGGAAAGGGTTAAATAAACACATATATACATATTCTTATTGGGCAGCAACACCATGTTCTAGTAAAGTATGAACACAATGTAATATCTATATATCTATAATTATCTATATTTATATCTAATATTAACGCTCCACAAAAAATTATTTTCTAGCTACAGTACAATAAAGCAGTTTCATCTTGCAGGGTTGAAATGAACAACTTACGCTTCTAAAGACATCCTGCTGAGGTCAAGATGTGACTCAGAATAAAGTCAAAGCAATCTCAGTGCAGAACTCCTCCTATTGTTCTTTCACTTTTACAAGTGAACAAGCTCTTCGTTACAGTCTCTCTCTCTCTCTCTCTCTCTCTCTCGATGTGTTTTGTCAAAGTGAAAACCTCCAATGGCATTCTGTGATTGTATATTAAAATACTGTATATCTCACAGTCTGACAATAGTCCAGTAAAGATATACACAGAGCTTTCTAATCAAATCAGTACTGGAAATGATTGAACGCTGTACGGGTCATATACTTCATCTTAAATACATTGAAGAATCAAATATGCTAACAAAATACCTTTTTTTTTTTTTTTTAAACAGGTTAACAGGATTATCCATTCATTATCTTCCGCCAATCCTAGCATCATCAGGCGAAGGTGGAGTACACCATGGACAGGTCGCCACACACTTACACACCTATGGGCAATTTAGAGCGACTGATCAACCTAACATGCATGTGTTTGGACTGTGGAGGGAAACCGGAGTACCCACTCAAGCACAGAGAGAACATGCACACACCGGGTCTGGCACGCCTGCTATAACGCTATGTAACTCCAGAGGGCTGGGATTTAGGACCACGTCACACACACCGACCACTGTGGGTCTTAAGTCAGCTATAAGAAGAAGATGGTATAGTATTCCCTGCATGGACATCATTGCCGGGATTGCAAAGAGATCAAAAAATGACCTTGTCAAAAGGAGTGAAGAAGAGAAAGAGGGACTGATTAAGAGACTTATTCGTTTATGAGAACTAGAAGAGATGAAAGGATGTGGGAAAGGATGCGGGTACAGAAATAAATTCATCTCACCATAACAAGTTTGATCAGTCTTCGTCATTCTCACACCAAATAAGCTTAAAAGATTGAACCTCCTGTAATAAAGCTCTGTAATATTACTTTACCGTGCAGGTCTGGGTGGTTCTTTTGCTCTCAATAGTTTCCCCCTCGTCCCCCAAAATGTAGCTGCTCTTGTGGTTTCCCACATTCACACTCAATGCTGACACTCAGTGGCCATTAACTGCAGTGACTACCATCAACTGTGATGTCATGTGCACTCGCTATTACAAAACTGCTACAGTGATTTGACTGTAGCCATAAATCTAGGGTTTGGTACAGGATAATATAGTCACCATCAAATATGAATAGGCACACTTGCAACACTCAATACAGCTTATAGAGAAAGACATGCCCTTAAGTAAAATAAGCCAATCAGCTTGCAACTTTAAATCTTTTTGAGAAGAAAGTAAGCAGCATTCACAAGTATACATTCAATGGGTTTATTCAGGAAAACAGATCTTCCAGTTTGACAGCAATTTGTAACATGCACTGTACCCGCTATACACGTTTAACATACATTCCCTTAATGCTCCTGTGTGTTCATCAGTTTAGTTCAATGTTAGCTGATATGACTTAAGTATAACACAATTTTACTATGTTTAGAACTGTTGCACACACAATTCCAACCCTCTGTGGTGTAAATACATTAACCCCCTTACGGTCTCGTACAGATGTGGAAAACTAATGCCAGAACAGTATAAATAACTAGCGTCTTGATCAGCTGAACAAACAGGTACACGATGGCCAAGCTAACGATAAAATTACTTAAGACCTAAACTTCCTAAATATGAGTATACTGGCTATATTGAAATGAGTAACACAAATCTAAGCAGTCACATTGTGTTGCTGAGGTATTAGCAGACATTATGGATAGTGTGGGGAACAAAAGGCTGAATCCCTGAATATTCCCTATAAAGTGCATTGCAGAAGTCATGAAACTATGTTATCTTCAGCCAAACAGTGCTTCGAAATGATATGTAAGGAAATACAAAGCTAAACATAGAAAACAAATATCTCTATTTTGACAGAGAATGTACTATTTGTGTATAAAAGCATTCGTTTCATGACCTACATGATGCACTACTTCGGAAATGGATTTTTATAAAAAGAATTATACTGATTTGTAGCAAGGGGGTATCTTTTCCCAGCTTAAAACAAGCAGCTACATCATTCAAGTGATCTCCTAACAAGACTAAACGATCAATATCTAAATTCCAATATAAATAAACCTCCCGTCATTATAAATTAAGACTAACATGAGCTTACAAACGGCTCTGAACTGTACCAAGCAAAAATCTGTAGAAAGTGCTCATTCTTTGCCAGATAACTTAAATCTGTACAGATTCTATAGTGTTTTGCATGTTTAAATATACCAAGCATGTCCATTAGCTCACACTTTGGTAAGTGTTCCCATTAACAGACTTAAACATGGCCTGTATTAGTGAATTTGAACAGAGCCACTTTAAAACACAAATAAAAACAAGCACATAAAAACTGAACAGTTAAATCTAACACTCTTGGTTTAGGCTTAACATTTTGGAAAGACTTGGCATAAATAAGGAAAATTACAACAATGAACTAGCACACATAGACACAACCTTCTTTCTGAAGGTGTGATACACACTAATACATAGATATGCTGGTTGTGCCAAAAGTACAAACCAGACTGACCGCTTAGTGTGTCTGTTCCTATGTACACATGAAACGCCCCTACAGTTCAGTGGATTAAGGCCTGTTGGTGAGCAACGCCAGCATCCAGTATAGCAGCCCAGAGGTTTACCATCAGACGAAGCTTCTCTTTCCAGTCGATTTCAACATGTGCTGTCCAAACTGTAGAGCAAACACAACAACAACTGTATAAGACAAAACTCTCAAGCAAGAAAGTTGCTATGCATATCAGATCAAAACACTCTTCTGCAACATATTGATGTTTATACTAGAGATGGACTGATCAGCGTTTTTGAGGCTGTAGAGGGCGGGGCTATATGCCACGGCAGGGCTACATGTAATTATTAGTGCAAGCAAGTCATAAAACATGGTGGAAACTGGTTTATTACCATTCTTAACGAGCTCATGTAAAACAGCAGAATATTTTTTAACAAAATTAACAGTAAATAAATAAAGTAAATTAAACAAATATTCTTAATACTGCAATCATTATATTTAGACCCTTAATTTAAAACGAAAAAAGCTAATTAAATAAATGCAGTAAAAACTGCAGTCATTAAACGCAGACTCTGTTATTTTAAACCAAAAACTGAAATCATTAAACGCTCTGGATGAGTCTGTGTCACATACGGCAACAAGCTGGCAGACGGACGCAACGCAAAGGAAAACTGTTCTCGCGAGGCGCGCCGCTTTAGTCAGTGTGTGTAAAATGAAAAGGTATGTTTTTCCACCTAGCAGTTCAGATAGGAATTGCAGGGAGCTGGTCGGAGGGGGGTTCAACGAAACGCTAGCTGAAAATACAGAAATTAGGCTCATTTGTTTAACGCCATTGATTGGCTCTCGGGATCGGCTAAATTGGAGAAATTTCGTCTGATCACCGATCACATATTTTGATTAAAAATCAGCTTATCGGTTATGATTTGTTTATTTAGCATTTCACACACTGAGCTGCTCTAAACTGTATTATCTGTAACTAAATACAGTTAATGAAACCCAAGATATGCGGTATAAAATGCATAGGTGCCCAATTTTTTTTTCCAAAAGGGGGCCAGATTGGACAATAGCAAAATACAGGGCTGGTCTAATATGAAAAAAAAACCCAACTAAAAACGAAACAACACAAATATACAGAACAATGAATAATGAACTTTAGATAATGAATTTTAGTTTATAGTAAAAATGTCAAATGTTACAAGGTAACTGAATTTTTTGTCTTAGCCTTTGGAAATCCTCTGATAGTGAGTTTCTCTGCAGTGAGACTGATGTGATGGTGTGTTAGTGTGCTTTGTGCTCGTGTGAGTGGATCAGACACAGCAGTGCTGATGCAGTATATAAACACCTCCATATCACTGCTTAGTTATTAGCATTGCGGCTGTAAGACCAGGGTTTCTCTGCCATCTCGTCCCCTTAATATTTATAATGTCTGTGCTCTGTTTCATAATATCTCATCATGTTTTACACAAGACACAATAGTCTCTTGGTATAAGTCTCTCTACGAAAAAATATTCTGATGTCTGTCCTCTTGAAATGACCGGTTCTCAAAGCCGACTTTTGACACGGCCATCACTGCATGCCTTTCTGCAAATTCAGGACGCCCAGTCAGAAGAATAAGGGCTCTCAAGTTTATTTAACTTTGATTGCTAACACAGCGGTGAAACGTACTTTACATGTATGCACTGCTGCCACCATCAGATGAAAGGAAAAATTACAAAGTACCGGCAGGCCACTTATAATGTATTCTTACGAGTGATGCCGCGAGCCTATAAAAATATGTCTGCAGGCCGCATGTGGCCCGAAGGCCAGACTTTGGACACCCCTTATTATCATCATTTATTATTATGCTACTGTATTATTAGTGTTTTTCCACTGTTAAGCACTTTGTATTTGTATTTTTTCTTTTATTTATGCAAAATGAAATGTTTTTGTGTATAAAATGTGCTCTACTGTCATGCTTCCCTCTGGGTCTGGAGCCTGCAACGCGCCAGACTCGCCCCCAGACTCCCACTTCCACTGACTTCACCAATCACTTAATGTTCTCCAGGTCACGGTCACTGGAGTACTAACTGTGCTCATCCAATTCTCATTATATTCTCTACAAAGACTGGTTCAGGTTGTATCCTGGTTGCAAAGTATTCCAAAAGAAGAAAAGTAAATGAAAAGAAAAGACCACAGAAAAGACCACAGAAAAGACCAAAATAAATTTCTCTCTGCCAGTACACAGTAAATTCATAACAAAACCTACAGATAACCGTTAGACAAACATCATGAAAACGACTAGACAAGGGCTTTAAAAGTGTCACACATGTGCATATGGGCATTAATGAAATGGATTAATATCAACATACTTTAAGTGTCTCACGATTTGGAAACGGGTCTTACCATAGGAGCCTCTGGGTGGGGTTTGGACTCCCGAGCCGGGAGGCTAAAGTTGCTATCGCACTCGCTGTCGCTGCGATAACGATGTGCAAACTTGCGCTTCAGTGCCTCAGCGATGAGCGCAGCAGGGTCTGCAGGTTCATTGTGCTTGGGCTTAGAGTGGCCTTCCTCGGGGCGACTGCAGAAGAGATCCAAACATCAGTTATGAGCTGCTATCAAGTCAGACATAAGCTATACAACCTACTTAGCTCTGGTACTTTAACTTTAATGAAAAGATAACAACATACATGCACCCATAGGTGGCAAAGAAGATATAGGCAATAATTATTGTAACACTATTTTTGAATCTAGAGAACTGGAGATGATTTGACTACTGTGAGTGTTGTTTTGTGAAAAAGCTCAAACAAACATCCAGCAGTTTGTTTGGGCAGTTAATTAGCTGGCCCTCAAGCCATGTCAAACCTTGGTTCATGCACCTGAAATGAGTTCTTACACTTTCCATCTGCCATCTAATGTAACTGGCACACACTATTAAATGCACAGTGAAAATAACAGCTTGTAGCTTAAACAGAATACAGAAAACTGTGTAAATGCTATGAAGGCTAATAGTGGCAGTGTTTTTAGGAAACTTAAGGACGTCAATTTAAAGCAACTCAAAATTAACAGTAGCTTGAAAAGGCCTAATCAGGCACATCTTGCCCAGGCTACAGGTCAAAGAACATATCAGATTTCACTTCTTGCTGTTCAGCAAGGCCTAGAACATAGAGATTAGTATAAATAGAAAATACTTTTGCTCATACGCACTTCTTAATGGAGCGCAGCTTCACTTTTCCCATGTCTTTCAGCACATCCAACATATTCGGCATCTCTGGCTGCTTTGGCCCCGGATCCACAACGGTCTGCTGGTCAGCCTTCTTATTGCGCCGTTCTTTAATAAGGTCAATGGCAGAGACGCTCCTCTGCATGCCAGGGCACGGTGGTGGTGGTGGTGGAGGAGGAGGGGGAGGTGGAGGAGGAGGTGCTGAGGGTGCAGGAGGACCACCTGGAGCTGGGGCTGAAGCAATTACAAGACAGATAAGACAAACTGCAAACTTCACGTATGGACATGCATACTTGCATGCAGACAGACAATTGAAGACTTGTGCACAGCTGTTTGCAACAAACCATTCGTGCAGTCACCCACATATTATATTCATTTATATATATTATAAATTATTTATTGTGTCCTCACCTATGCACCAAAATAACCAGTACAATTACTATTACTGTATAACTGAAAGTGACAGCCCCCAAATATATGTTAACTCTGGAAGTTGCTCTTACCCCCAGCATGTGCACTCAGCTCCTGGGCTTGTACAATTTGAGCTATTTGGGCTCGCAGTTTGGCTAGCTCGCTCTCCAGAACGCTGATCTTCTGAATTGCCTCGTCATTGACCGCTGTCTGGCTCTGCGGGGCCGGCTGTGCCCGGTGCATGCTGGGTAAGGAGCGCTGCCGTCGGAGGGTCGGCCGCTGCTGGGTGCGAAATGCCAAACCTGAGCATGCCTCCAACCTGGAGAGTACAGTAAACATCAGACACGACAGGTAGTTCTAACAGTAAAAAACAATATATCATCATTATTATTATTAATAGAAGAAATTATTTTTAGTTCATAAACAAAATTACCCATTTGTGCCAGACACATCATTCTCCTCCTGGTCAATCCAACCTACATCAGCTAATGATGCTACAAGCCCACTGTGTCCTCTGGAAGTACTTAAGATACTTGCTCCGGCTCCAATATTAAAAGAATCAAGCTACGTATCCAAACACAAAACAAAATAAATATTATATTTAGTAAGTAGACCAAAAAAACAAAACAACAACACTGAATAAGTTTGTTTAACATGCACACATTAGCCTAGTAAGAACTACTACAGCAAAGCAAGACTTATTTTGCCTTTAATTAGCAAAGCAAAAGCAAAAGTTACACAAGTAGTAATCGCAAAGGGTTCACCTTGAAAGTCCAACCAACTTCCTTGATGAGGTCAAGCAAACAAAACAACTGTTATCTTACAAGCTTAAAGGTTGTTCTCTTGAATTTGACTAATATATATATATATATGCAAATTGAATTAACGTTAAGCTCATTAACCCTGGCCTGTCCTTGTACAACGAACTGTTTTCCAACACAACACAACAATGTGAGATCATATATTCTCCCTGTGCCAACTCACATAATTAACATAGCGAAATCACTACAGGCAGAGTAAGATCTTTTAGAGTAGAGAATTCACTACAGTTCAGTGTTATGTTGGTGCCTCCCAGAGCTGGAACTGAGAACTGCATTGTTACGCAGACTCCAACGATTTGTTATATCACTTAAAAAGAACCCAACATAATATTTACAGCTGTGCTTTTCATAACTCTAGGTGAAGGAGGGAAATGATTCATGTCGGGATTTGCTCAACATGGGAATAATGAACAACCATGTTTTTCTAAAACCCCACCCCAAACAAAAAGGTTCCACATGGAGACGTAGCCTGTGTAAACCAGGACGGCATTTCACAAAATCACTGAAGCTTCAACGTCACACTAGACAGAACGTTTAAAGCCGTGCAACGGAGAGCACTCTGAAAGTAATTAGATCTACAATCTTTTCATGATATACCTGAAGTGATCTATTAGGCAAACCCTGGACAGGAATTTGTTAAGAGGATGACACATACATAGAGCTTATCGGATTAGTCTGCAAGGGCTGGTTAAAGTCAGAGTCTGGAATTTGTGAAGCCAATTCATTAAATTCACAAATTAATTAAACTCTTTCATAACAATAACATCTTTATTTACCCAGAACAACTTGCCTCTATTTACCCAATTTAGAGACAACCTAGTAGTGTTCTTCACTCTACTGTTTCAGTCAAAAATATTTCAAGCATTTAAGCCTGTTACTGTCTGTTGGGTCCAGGAGAGGAACATTATCCACACCTATCATTAAGAAAACTCGCAGCCAAGAGGTTACATTGTTGTGAAATTCCTGCTAGCGAAAGATGAAGTTTTAGTTTTCAGAAGAGCATCGATAGATCTGCAAAGCTTCAGCTAAAACAAGCCAAGAAGCTAGACAGTAGCCAATAAACTGACCTACAGCAGAAGGGTTCCTTAGAGATAGGACAGCTGGAAAGGTAGGAAAACAGAGAGGAGAGAAAAGTAAGGTGACAGATTTAGAATTGCATTCTTTATAAATATCAAGAGATTCTATTATGAGCATGCAACAAACCCCACAACCCTAAAATACACCTTTGTTTATGGTGAGCCCAGATCATATGACATCCACACAGACAGAAGTGATATAAGATAAACAGAGTCAAAGTAGGAAACGCAGACACAGAGTGCAAAAAAGGACTAACACAGAGAAAGTATGAAACACTTAATAAACATAAATAAACAAATACAAATAGTGAACATTCATGCGCATGCTAAACAGACCATGCTTAGGACGACAGGCTACAAAGGAAAATTAGCTGCACTGTTCTGGCTGAATGCTGAATTTCCATACTGGTTTTATAAAGTGAGATATCAGCTGGCTTCCAGATGTGTCGCCTTGTTTGAAACACAACAAGCCGTATAAACAACTAGGATAAGACTTACTGGGGCTTTATTTTAGCAAATGTTAATAATCCTTGCCTGTATGTATAAATAAGGAATGGTATATAGAATACTGTACACAAATAAGCAAATATAAAGACATTATGAATGTCTACATTAATGAATAGAGGGAAATGTGTGTGTGTGTGTGTGTGTGTGTGTGTGTGTGTGTGTACTGGGCTGGGCAACAGGGCAACATACTGATTTTAGTAATAACAGCAACCCATGTATTTCTATTTTAGATATTACATTTATATTCCTATAGTTTTATTTACACAGTGGTTTACTAATAGATATGACTGTCAGTTGCCAGTTATTACACTCAAACTCAAACAAACAGAAACTCTCAGGGCCCATATCCTGCATGTTTGCTTTTTCCTCTCTGATTCACTTACATTTGTGTGGTTTCATGTACCAAAAACAGCCATGACTCATTTTCCCATTATCCAACCTCTCTTCATCCTGTAGAACTAAAAACAGGCGTGGCTTTTTACTGTGCCTTTAAGACTGATATATGTAAACTATCGCTGCCCTGCATTGTTCGAAAAAGCATCTTCTTTTAACTTCAGCAATAATGAGCAGGGAGCAGCGTGGATCTTTTTTTTTTTTTCAATAGCGCATTTTATTTTTAAACTGACATGCAGTCGAGGAGGAAAGGAGATGCACATGTGCAGTGTAGCACCTAGACAATGCCTTGAAAATACACCAGCTAATTATTTTTTCAACCACATGATCATATAAAGCAGCTTCCTGTAAAGTCTTGTAGATACATTACAGAAATAAGAGAAGCAGTAAAGAACAGCAGGGTCCAGTGGTTCTATCTATGGTAGAGCACAAACTTTCTCTCTCTATTGCACAGAGAAGCAATGCTTCTGCACACTTTAGTTAGACACATCTTTAGACACAGATTAAACACATTTTACTGGCTATTACAGCAGATGAGATGATTCTCCATTTTTAATTTCATCTTTGTTTCGAAACTGCTAATAAATAAATGTACATAGTATTATGACCATCAATTTTCCTACCAAACTTTTTAAAATCATTTTAAAAAGCTAACACCACTAGTACAATTATTTTGTTCAACATACATACTGAAAACGCAGGTGGCCAGTGTTTTTTTTTTTAATACTGACCATAGCCACAACATATCATATTTGCTCAACCCTATGTTGTATCCCACAAACGTTATTGTTCAATTTTAATTTGATTTGTGCTAAAACATGTGCAGATCATTCCAACAAATATAAAGTTCCATCATCACCCAGCTTCTCTTATATTGATATACATTTTGTGAACTACACTCTCTCACACCCGACCTTCTGAAAATGACAAAAATCTCATTTATAGCGTATGCCATGGAAATAGAGCAAGGTCCCTCAGTAAGCTAAAATGAAAACAGAGTGAGTTCAGCGTCAACATATGCAACAATTGTAAGCTGTGTGTGTTTACAGGGTAAACAGACTTGACAGTCACAGCAAATGCACCAACACGCCTGTTCCTAGGTTAAATGCATGCACTGTATGACATTCAATAATGTAACAAAACATTTTCCACTACCATACCTGAAAGTGGACACGAGGGCAAGGGCCCAAAGGGAGGTTTGTGGCAATCCTTCTAACAATACTCCTAGATGATCCATAAGGCTTTGCTGACCCAAAAGCCTAGAAAATGGGAGTCAAGATCAGGTTTAGACACCACGTTTTAAATCACAAAATAAAAATAAAACACCAAACCAAAAGCTGAAACAGTTAGTTTTACCTACCAGGTCCATTTCTATCCTTGCATTATTATTGCTCATTCTCAGACCGAGTCAGTTAAAACGGCTCTCAGAACTGTTCTTGTTTTGGGCCATTTTAACTTAAACAACCTGTAGAAACAGTCATTTATATGAGAGACACTGACAGTTGTTGTTACACAGCTTGAAGAATCAAAGTCAATCACAACCTAACAGACGAAACCACTGGTAACCCTGCTAACCAACTCAGGTGCATAACATAAACACTTAAATAATCCTGTTTTTCTCTGCCGCCGGGTCTTTCTGTGAATAAGACCCAACTATAGCAGACTACCAATAAATTAGTGTAACATAATTTGATGATAATAAAAGACTGAAAATGACCAAACAGCACTCTCTAGCTCCATGAGGTCAGCAGTGACAGACCTTTCTCTAAACTTCAGAGCGTTACCCAACCCGGCTAGCTAGCTAGCTCAACAACAGCTAAGGATAAAACTTAAAAACACTGTGTAATAATAAAGAACTCGTTCATAAAGTTAACTTACTGGTAAGATTATTAATATTGACTTCATACTGACCAGCCAGCGTAAACGGAAACAGCCTATAACTGATAATTCAGCTTAGAACTGCGAGCTTTTTCCAGGTAGCACGGTCGTAAATGTTGCTAATGAAGTTTTCCAGAGCTATGCGCTGGCGGCAGCAGCGGAACGCACGGCACTCCAGTTATTATCCAATAGGATACGACAACCTTTAGAAGTGGGCGGGCTATTAAACACCTAGGCTTACTATTGGTGCAAAAGGAGTGAAGAGCAGCGGAGTGGACCAATCGTATTAAGCTATAACTGTATCTTCGTCACATATCCATGTACATATAAAAGGAAAACAATATTCCACGCGTGTAATGCAAGAGCAAACCTTTTGTTTACATTGTTCACAAGAATATTTGTTTTATTATTGTTAATGACTAATTAAGACCTAATGCTGCTTCTGTTTTAGTAAAAGAGTTTCCTATTGATCAGAAACCTGTAGCATATTGTCCAATCAGCGTGGACCAAATCAGGATGTGCTGAAGTGTTTCATGGAAGTGCAGCTGGAAATGGCAAAGCGAGCGTTTTCACGTTAGCTCGGTGTTTTTGTTGTTTGTCATTGACACGTTTGTTGTTATGCGTATTTTATTGTTGACATTCAGTAACGTGTCCACGTAGGTCCATACTCAGAGGCTGCTTAGATTCTGGGAGGACGTGAAGATCATCTAAAGCGAGGTAAAGCTATTTAGGTGTCGCTAGCGTCCAGTTAGCTTAGCTTAGCACAACTTCGTTTAGTTTACCTTAGCTTAGCTTGTTAGCGTTGGAAAGCAGAGCTCCTGTCCTGGGCGTGTTTCATAAGGTTATTCGTAGACAAAAGTCTGGCAGCAGTGTCCAAGGTTAACTCTTATGTTGTTTAGATTATTTGTTCATTAAACGTGAATGTGTTTGTCTGTTTGTTTTAAAACCTTTAACACAACACACAGCGAAGAGCGAGGAAAGAAGCGGACTTTAAATTACGCTGCGCTGTATCGGATTCTCAGGCTAGCCAGCTCGGTAAGGACAGCAGAGCTCAGAGTAAAGAACAGCTGGCCAACCAGCCGCCTAGCATCTTTATAGTCCGGACAGACAGAATAGCTTGCGTTCACAAGCTAAACTTTTGAGTTAAATTTCCCATTACGCCTGTGTTTTGTGCCTGTGAAGGCCAGGAGCCCTGCGTTACTGTTAGCCTACCAGCAGAGGCCCCCTCTTCTACATACAGCATCATGATATTGCTTCTTTGTTTGGTCGTGGCATTATGATTAGCACTCTTCGCTGTGTGTCCACCTTTGATTCTGGGCTGCTGACATGCCACGTAACCGTTTTCGACTCGTTTATTTTTTTCTGAGTTATTAGAAGTAATTAGATTCACATGATCACTAGGTCTGTTATGAGTTCAGATTGTGGAAATCATGAAAAAGTTAAACACATTAAAGGACTAAATTGAATGTTTAGTGTCAAACGTTTGTACAGAAGACATGCTGTATGTGCCAAATCAATATATAAAGTATGTAATAAAGGACTGTGTGCAACAGAAGGAGATGTTGGGGTTCAGTATTGCATTGAAAATATATGTATTGGTACATCCAGTAACTAATAGTTGAATAACTACAATTTTACTGGTGTCTTTTCTCTTTCCCATAGTTTCGAGAGGCTCTCTTGTGTACATGGCCCTAGGTGTGGTCACACCATGAGTGGGGAGCCAGATGCCTTGGCTGTGGTCAACCAGCTAAGGGACTTAGCTGCTGACCCACTGAACAGGCGAGCTATTGTAGAAGACCACGGCTGCTTACCGGGCCTTATCCTATTCCTCGACCACCCCAACCCCCAAGTCGTCTATTCTGCATTATTGGTGAGATCATATCAAGTGTTGTTTGTGTTATGATGCCAAAAGAAAGACGCATACGGCAGTGCCTGCTTGTAAATACATTAGTGTTGAAGTAGTCTGGATGTGTCCTGTAGGTGCACTGAGTTCATTGTGTCATACTAAAAACAACCCAACAGTGCTCAGAGGTTTCAAAGCCCTCCCCTTTAGGCTGCGTCCCTATGTCACATGATTGTCTCCTGCTGTCCAGTGCTGTCAGAATAGTTTACATTATCCAGTGGCACCTGCTGGACAGGGTCCTCCCTCAGAGTGTACAGTTCAGCCATCTAGTGGCCTTTACCCAGCCCCTTCCACAAGACAGCAGACTGGAAACAGCTGGCATCTGCTCTGTTCTCCTCTTCCTGGAGGTCTGAACAATCTCCTTAATGCTGCCAAACATCACTCCTGTGAATCCTGACATGATTCATGGAAATACCTTTGTGGTAAATGTATTTCCTGGTTTTAAAGAAAAGGAGGGGGGTGGAGGTGTTGCTGCTGCAACTTCATGGATGAATTGATTCACATAGATTTTGGGCCCTGTAATCTATTATGCTTAAGTAAATATAGTTTGGAATAGATATTGTTTTAGATATAGTTTTAGAGTAGATATTGTGTTGCTGGTTCAGATTTCTGGTTCAGTATGTATTAAATTAATAATTTCTTAAGGAACGCAGCTACATACACAAGTCATGTAAAACATTTCAGCCTAAAATCAGCATTTAATTGACTGTTTGACATGATCTGCAGTATTTTGTAGTGTTGCGTCTTTAAGCTTCTCAGAATTCACTGTTTTTGGATGTTTATTATGATTTTTGCCTGTGAATTCCTCTCACTATATTACCCAGCATGCATAGCACAAATACAGGCCATACAAGTAATCGCTGGGAATGCTTGCTAAGTAATGTTCTTTGCATTAGGTGTGTGTGTGTGTGTGTGTGTGTGTTTTGGGGTCCTTTTCACCATCAAGATACATCATCTAAAAGGGCTTTTCAGTCTTCTGTCAATCTCAATCTCTGCTTCCTAAGTAGTTTTTTTTTTTTTTTACCACAGTAAATTTTGGCTATTTGCCCTGTCGATACTAATAACCCATGACATTTTGTTTTCATCTGATTATATGCCAATTATTTTGGTCTAGCCATACAAAATGATTTACAGTAGCCATTTAAGTTATACATTAGTAAAATTAAAACCATTTAAAGTGCTATTGTAAGTTATAAATACTGAATGATTGCATTTTATAATGTATTGTGTATTGAAAGTGATCAGAGCTTAGATGCTGAACATAAATTGCTGTTCTTACAGGATTCTCTTAGTGAGCATCTCCTCCTTAAAATAGTTAATAAAAACTATGTACCTGCATTTACAGATTTGTATTTGACAAAAAGACAGTTCACACATTGGTGCCACCTTACTAGATTAGCGTGTGCATTTTATGCTGTGTGTGAAATGGATAGTCTTCAAGAGAACAACAAAAGCAATTCTTTTTAATGCTGCTTTCTTCTTTAATCTGTACTGCCCCCATGAGTGGGTATTCCTGATGAGTGAAGTGTGGTCAGTGAGGTCAAACGCACCCTTCCTTAATGATTAGGGGGTCTTTTTCAAAATCACACTAGCGTTTGCCAGTGAAACTGCTTTCATGTTAATGGAAGTCATTGTGGGAAGCGACTTCTTGTCCAAGACTTTCATAATGTAAATTTTAATGTGGAGTATCTCTGAATGAGTGGTCACATTTGTACTCACATCTTCGACCAGTAGCGTGAATGCTTTGGTTACTTTGTAGCTTCATGTAGTAACACTAATTTTACCAGTGTAACAACTTCAACCTTGTAACATTTCTGTTCTGCTGTCTAAGTAAACACATACAAGAGACTGCACACTCAGTCAGGTGACTTTTTAATCTCTTCTTTTGGTGTTTGTACTCTTTAAGCTAGTACTCTTTAAGCCAGCTTGCTTACTGCTGTGTTAGCTTATTGGAATTTTGGTATTGCAGATGTGCAACACTAAAATCTTAAATTATATAGTTATAGTGAATATATAATTACCTGCTATAATTATGTTCACTTTAATGTTATCTCTTACAACTCTTCAAAGTCATGGAGGTCTGTTTTTGTCACAAATCTTTCTGTCTATGCCAAGTTAAACCTGTTTCCCAAGGTGACATTCAGGCTGCAGATATCTAGTTTGACAGTAGGTTATGTATAAAGTCCTGTGATGTTGCCCACCCTTAATGTATTAGCATGAAAACATGAAAAACAAGCAGTTTTCCAAGTTCTTGTGTTGTACAGTTAAACACAGCGGTGTCTGGCACTGCAGTGGTGTGACTCTGTTTGACCCTTGCTGAATGTCTGTGTCCTACCAGGCGGTGCGCTACCTGGCAGAATGCCGTGCCAACAGGGAGAAGCTGAAGGGCGAGTTGGGCATGATGCTGAGCCTGCAGAATGTCATGCAGAAGTAAGTCCCTCCTTATATCTGCTCACAAAAAAAAAAAAAAATGAGTAGGCACTTTGGCTCACTTTGCGCTTTCCACAGAAAACCTGATCCCTCTCCTTTTGTTCTGACAGAAAGTGTCAGCTGGGCATAATTTCTCTGCAGAAGTAAAGCAGCCCTGTCATAATGAGCATTATTTGCTTTGAACCTAAATTAATGTGATGATGAGAAAACGCTGTTGAAGCTTAATGTTAAAGGCAGAGCCGAACGCTGTCCTACTTCAACAAACAACAAAACACGGTCTGTCATTTTTTGTTGACTGTGCTCAGCTTTGTGTTTGTGTTTCCAGTAGGAAATAATATCACTGCTGTTTTGATTACAAGAAAATCATTTCCAAGAACATCATAACCCAGCAGGTGGATTTGGACTTTCACCTTCTGAATTCAGAGCAGAGCTCTGAGCATAGGCTGGTCTTGTTGGTGATGCATTCTGGCTGTTTTGAGCGAGTGCACATATCTGTAGGCCCTTCAACAGTTGGAGACTGCTGTTTATCTCAGAGCTTCACCAACACAAGTGCCAGCAGTTGGCAGAGTGCTGTGTTTTTCCTGCTCAAAGGGCACCTCGTCTCCCTGCCCCGCGACCTGCCAGTCACTTCACTTAGTGTGGAACTCAAGGACTGGTCATAGTTCCAGTGACTCCTTGTCGCCATGTTTGGAGGGCAGACGTCTTTGACTGTAGGTTATATGTGGCCCTAGTCAGTGCGACGGCAACACTGAGAAGTTGTAGTGATTCAGCTTTGAGTCAGTGCTCAGACTGGGTTTTTTTATTTATCTGTAGGATTCATATTATCTATAAACCATATTAGATTTTGGGGGTTGCAAAACAGGAGTTGGATAGTTAGGTTTTACCCTAAAAATATTCCCTAAAAATCGCTAATAATCTTTCAAGAAAATCACTTGTTTGTGTTAATTGTAACTTTACCAGGTGTTGCACTCTTGACAAGTGGACTTCAACCAGAAAGAAAGCTAAATGAAAGTTGCTAAATGAAAATTTCTTTTTTTACCACTATATGAAAAATACTTTGACTACTCACAGATCAGATTGTTGCATCCCTAATTGTGTATGTTAAAGGTATCTTATAATGCATTTGTCCAGTAACTGCAATTATTCTATTATTTTTAAGTAGAGGGTATGTGGCTTTGGTCCACATCCCAAATCCGGTTTTACACACACGTTTACTCTCTAAGTTTTAGGCCTAGTTTGAACTGAGTTGTTTGGTGTAGTTTTAGTTTGGTGATTACTGTACACACAAATTTCGAACTGATTACTTATAAATGTAATTCTGAAAAATCTGATAGTCTTGGTTATGCAGGAATAGCCCAACTTACTTAATAGTCTGAGGACTGTTTTGCTCATTTGGTTTACTCATAGCTTGCTAGCTAACGTAATCCAAAAACTAAAAATAAAACGGCCTACCTTCAGTGTTAAGTGTTCAGTAAAGCTGCTTGATATTGTCCAAGGTTTGAGAGACTGTCTGGAGTAAAACGTGCAGAGCAAACTTAACGATTAAATTAAAGTTGTCCTGGATCTTGGGAAAGATCCAATGATGTCGGCTCTCTATTCGCCAGCTACTTTTGTGAATTTTCCATTGTACTTTACTTTAAATGGGGCTGCGTTATAGGCACCTGTACAAGCTGCAGTGATTAAGGTGAAACAGATTTGATTAAGAAGCTGGCGAATCAAACCAACATTAACTATGCCAGTTGACGATTCCTTGGAAAGTGTATGTAAAGGGCCAACATCCTCTTTACAGCCTGGAACAGTTTATTCCTGTGGTGGTCTGTTGGGCACAAGTAACTCACAATACTGATAAGCATGGTAGCAGTTTGTTAAAATGAGCTTTGTGATAACAGCCTTATCTTTAGCAGTCCCTATAACAAACTCTCAGAACATGTTGAACCCACAGAGGCCTGATAAAGATAAAATTGGGTCAGCATGGTTGATTGATATATCTTCAGTCTGGCTGATTATATTGTTAAAATGACCAGTGCAGATATAAAAATCTGTCTACTTCTGCAACTCAGTCATGTTCAGTTTTATTTGTAGGTTGATGTGAGTCTGCATTAAGTCTTGTATGTGGTAATTTGACCTGAATTTGTCTGATATGGATAAATGGAGTGGACGTGGGGCAACACCTGAACGCGTTTTGTGCATCAACATACAGTACATGTGTTTCTATTATTCAGAGCACAATTATTCTATTTTGGCCACAGACTCAATGACTTGGTGGCCCGAATGACCAGTGCAGATATAAAAATCTGTCTACTTCTGCAACTCAGTCATGTTCAGTTTTATTCGTAGGTTGATGTGAGTCTGCATTAAGTCTTGTATGTGGTAATTTGACCTGAATTTGTCTGGTATGGATAAGCAGAACGTTTAGATGGGGCATCCCCCGCTGGCAAAGCCAAAAAGCCCAGCATGAATGATGGCTCGGCTACACGTCCACTTTTAGCACATTCAGAGCATTTCTAGACCCTGATCTCTGACCAGTGATAACCCTTGAGTCGTTTTTTACCTCACAAAACTGTGCTTGCCTGTATTTTGTGGCTGTCGATGGATTTTGGCCCGCAGTCAGAGTAATTTAAGCGTAATTAAAGGGGTTTAAACCTGCCACTGTTAATGCCGTGGTTGTTCAATGGAGCAGGTCTACCTGTGGAGACTTGTTAGCATTGGGAGGCTAAGACTTTGTTCATTGATGCTTATTTACAGGAGCCACATATCATCTGTGTCCAATGAAAAACATGCATTTTGAGGTTTTTAAAAAAATGTTTTATATCATTTGAACATGCCAGTGGTCGTTTACATTGCGTGAAAATGTCAGGAAAATTTGACCAATAGAAGAGAAAATTCTGGTTCCATTGATTTGCATTGAAAGTAAAGTATGTTTTTGGTTTCTCCTGTATATATGTGTTTGTATGTGTACTGGATCTCGTTGTCATGAACAGACAAGACCAGTTTCAACAACCAAAAAAATAAGGAAAGGAATTTCATCAGTCATATTGGCAGGTCTTTATTACAGATGAAAATATGAAAACACTGTGTCAAAAATGCATCATTATCTTGTAAATTACCATCTAATCATTGCTAGAACATATAAGAAATTAGATTTTAATCAGCGGTTGAATTTGAGTAATTGTGTTGGCCTAGATGTTGAATAATGAACATTAATTCATTTGCTGTCTTTGTCACACTAGGGGTACGTCGCCGGGAGAGACCAAGCTGTTGGCTTCAGAGATCTACGAGATCCTGCAGAACTCCAGCAATGCTGAAGCTGAGCAGGCCGAAGCGGCTGCCTCATGCCGTCGTAAAGCCCAGTTCTTCCTGGGCTCCACCAACAAGCGGGCCAAGACCGTGGTGCTGCAGATCGACGGTTTGGATGACTCGGTAAGAAACTACAGCACGGAAGCTGCATCTGACAGTCCTCTCTACAAACACCTTCTCACAGCAGCAACTGACTCAATTTAGCATAGCCAGATGAACAAAAGACCCCTGCTTTAAATGTCATCGGTCAAACAGCATGGTGTTCAGATTGAGACTGAGCAGGCCACCACGTGTCTGCGGCTCGTAGACAGGTCACATTACATCAGATCACATTTACACAGCAGTTAGCATCTCTTGAAAAAATCAGTGGTTTGTATTGTGAGACATTTGGACTCTGCTGCACATAACGTAGGCCTCATTGTAAGTTTTTCAATATCAGTGTCTTATTGTGAGTAACTGAGTCTCAA
>CM038727.1:11360941-11490941 GCA_021613375.1 Megaleporinus macrocephalus
CGTTCTTTTTGCTCATGTCTTCATGTTTTCCTTTATCACAG
Organism: Megaleporinus macrocephalus; assembly: GCA_021613375.1. Taxonomy (NCBI): domain Eukaryota; kingdom Metazoa; phylum Chordata; class Actinopteri; order Characiformes; family Anostomidae; genus Megaleporinus; species Megaleporinus macrocephalus. Next base: position 11,360,983 of record CM038727.1, read on the forward strand.
ACTACAAATAGCATATATACTGGTTAAGTTGTATTCCTCTTAGATCTTCAGATATTCTACTCGGCATAGCTTCGAGCTTTGTTCAGGGCCTTGCTCGTTTTTGAGCTTGATTGCCTCCCCACTTGCCAAATGCACGATCAGTGCCTGTCATCTCTGCATGCTAACAGCAGCTCAGTACCCTGTTTATCAGCCCAGCCAACAGTGTCTTTTACCACTAGAGGTAGTCCATCAATTGGCCACGCATATCTGTTGAGCATTCCCACGAGAGCAGAAGGTGTTTCCGCTCAGGGGTCTGCGGATAGTGGATGATTGGTGTTTGTCTCGCTCTGTAAAATCTGAAGACCCTGCTTATCACAGCATGAAAATAGTCCCAAGTATGTTCATGTTTATCACTGTCTTTATTGGTATTGTATTAATTCCTGATTAGGTATTTGCACAAAAGAGGAGCTCTATATTATCCTACCCTTCAAAGAGGGGCTAATAAGGGTCCAGAGAAGAAAAACTGGTGCCCTAAAGAACCTTTCAGCAGATGGTTGATTTAAGGAATACTCCATTGTTTTTTTTTTTTTAAATGTTTTTTTATTTTAAATATCTGCTTTCTGTCTATTAGCTCTCCTCAGACTGGTTCACCCCTGTGATGCTATAGTCATCCATTGCCAGGAGAGCACAATTTGCTTTGCTTTGCTTTGTGTGGGTAGGTCCATCTACTCCATCACTCAGCATAATGGTACGCAATGCAAGTGTCTGTTAGCTGAAGTAACAGAACTTGCAGTTGGTGTTCTCCTCCAAGCACGTTGAGCTGTCTGATAACATGAAGTAAGCAGAGACAGTAAAAAACATACTCCAATGTTGTCTAATGACTTATTAATACCTCAAAAAAATCTATAGCTTTAACAGTAAATGGGAATAAAGCACATAGTATCTGATATTATCATCAAACTTTATAATTTAGTCCTCTCGTTCTGTTGGTTCTCTTTCCTAAAACAGCAGTTGTCACTATTAAAACATTGTGCATTAATTTAAAAGCTAGTAAGTAAACAGCAAATTATGTCCAAATGGAAAACAATAACAAATACTTTCTCTGAGTTATTCGCTTAGTTTGGCTGAGTGTGAATCTTCTGAATCTGGGTTTTGGTCTAGAAGTTTCATTTTGGTGTTTATAATAGAAGGCTGTTATGTAGCTTTCTTTTCTTTTTTTAATTTGAGGGAAAAAAGTGTTGGATGTTATTGATCATGGTCACCGGCTGCAGCGGACGGTTTCTTTAAAGAATCATCCACTGAAAGGTTCTTCAGGTAACTGAGTGTGTTTCTCATTTGGCGTCACTCCACGAAAACACTTTTGGCCCCTTCAGTCTTCAGTCCTTTCCTTAGTATAGCAACAAAGTGCTTAGACAGGTCTTACCAGGAACCCCTTTTTAAATTAAGTTCTTTGTATTCTATGGTAATAATGAATCTGCCTTTTGTAAATTACTGTCTATCCATTGGGTTTGCATTGAAGTGTTCCATTATGTGATCTGAGCTGTCAGTAAATTTGATCACTCAAACGTTACGATTATGAACAAAGAGAAAAAAGGATCAGTATTATACTAAAGTGCAAAATTGAGGTTATTATTAGAATTATTTTTTTGTCCTTACGCACAAGTCCTGCATCAGCGAGTTCTGTTACATCTCTCATACTGTTGCCCTCAACTTGTTTTTAAATCATTTAGTTTCTTCCCAGTGAAAAAAATGTTTTGCTTTTAGACCCCAAGTGACTTTCTGTGACATCAGGAAGGCTGTTAGACTGTAGCAAACCATAGATGTAGTAGCTTCTCATGTATAGTGTATATCTGCTGTTATACGTGAAAAGAATATCAGGTGACACAGAGTTGTTGCCTGTTCACACTAATGGCAGTTATTAAATAGATTTAAAAGAATATGCTTGTTGTGGTTTGTTTCTGCTCTGATGGCGATACAACTTTTACACACTGTTTTTCAATAACCCCAATATCTACACACTTGGAAATATGACTCTTTGAACAAATCCTATGTTAATCTTACTTTGTTTGATGTGCAATAAACACATTAAGACACTGTTGGAGTGAAATGGTTTTCCCCAGCTGCCCCTTCAAACCACAGGAACTGGTACATGTTTTAGGTGGGTCTTTGGTACACTTGAAGAAACAGACCCCCCATTGTTCTTTACATTTTATTTAAATATGGGTTTGGAAACGGAGCACAGTTTAGTGTTTTCCCACCAAGTTGTGCAAAAATCCAGCTCTCCAAATTTAAGTTAAATTCCTACTTCTGCTTCTGAATGATCTGAAAGTATTGCTTTACACCTGTATCAGAACACAGGCATTTCTACTGGCGTCCTAATTTCTTAAACTAGTTAAATCAGGGTTTGTGGAGAGAAACTCTTAAAGAGAAGTCTGGGGTTGTATCAAGCAATGGTTAGGCCATCAGCGTGTGAAAACCCAAAAGGTGTGGAGTACTGAGGACTGGATGTTTTTAAAAATACATTTCTTAATTAGTGTCTCACACATTCCCTTGGCTGACTTGGTAAACAGCGGGGGAGCTGGGGAGAGATTTTGGTATTTATGGACCTGTTTCACCCCAAAGGTTACTGTAGTCAAGATTTTAGAAAAGTCAGACACCACTTTTTATTAATTTAACTTCAGTCAGAACAGATTAAGCATTATTCATTTTGCAGTTTAAGGGATAAGTGTATTCACCTTCTATTTAAAATGCTCTGTTAGAGCTCCTTTGTCTTTAGGCCCCACCTCCCAATGAACCTGGTGTGCTTTGATTGCTCAGCTTGTTCACTTTGTTCTGATTGGTCAACTGCCAAAGCAGCATCCTGCTACAACTTGTGCACCCCCACTGTTGGGGCTGTTCTTACAATGGTGTTGGATCTGCTGTATCAGTTTAAGCCAGAGTCCGATCCTGAAAGTCAGGTAGACCAAGTTGGTAGATCCACCTTTGCAAGCTGGACTGGAGCAGAACTTTTCAGAGTGGTAGCTTTTTTTGCTCTCTGTTTTGAGTAAGGTCGTGCCAAGCTTGCCACTAGTTATGAGATGATGTCACTTTGTAACAGAGCAAAGAGCTGGTATTCCAATAAGGTGTTTCAGGCAGATGAGAGATGTGATTTCTATGGGAGAGATCATAGTCACACCACACATGTTCACACTGTATATAGTATATCTTTATACTATTTTTTTCAATGAACAGCGTTTTCAATTAAATTAGATGCATTTACCAGTGCTAAAGCAGCTGCCCATTGACTACTGTTAAGAATTTTTTGTAAACATGTGAAATAAAATGTATTTTCTATGAGCTTAAGATGGCACAGATATAAACTAGGTTTTAAAAAATGCTGGAAGTGTTTTCTTTGAACTGGCTATAGATATTCTTAAATCAGCTCTAGCTGAGCAATGGGTAAGTAAGCTGTTAATCTGTAATACTTTGCTCACGCTTTGCATGCAGTATGTTTGGTCTGTATGACCTGCAGTCATTAGTCCTGAGCACGCTCTGCTGGAGGAGTGCATCTGTATCATCTCCAGCCTGGTGCTCAGGGCCTGCGGGCAGGGGCATCTGGTCCAGGCAGCATCACCATACGAACCAAAACACTGAGGCATGCAGCAGCACGCGCAGAGATGGGGGAGGGGGTGGGCAATGTGTGTTTTCCTCATGATGATGACGACTGTAAACAGCCATGGGGCGCTCCCCACTCCATCCAAGCCGGTTACTTAGCACATAGCCAGACAGGAGGCCAGCTGTGTGTGCGGCAGCGGTTAGATCACTGGGTTTCGGCTGGTGAGTCCACCGGGAGCTGCAGTCGCGGCGGGCCTTAGAGTACGTCGCTGTAATCTGCCTTATGGCATCTCACTGGAAAACAAGCTTAACCACATTAGCCCAATTACAGCAGGGCTGGGTCGTTGTTCGCTTTCCTACTGACCATACCAGTTGGCCTGACCCTAATTCGTTTTGTAGTAGCTTCAGGTGAGCTACAGTTGGTGAACTGCTAAATGACATTGAGGAATGTAAAGTACATCCGCTAGTCACGAATGACTTGTGTGAGGCTCTTGTGTGAGGTCTTTTCTTAGAATTAATGAATTAATTTCTATATTGAAATTGCGTTGCAGCACTTTCAAACCTATCACAGGCAAATATTTCAGTCCTTTATCAGGACAAAGCAAAATAAGTCTTGACTTGCGAAAGCAGTTGGTTTCTGACACCAAAATTGTTAAACACATCTTGATGTACAAAATGAACCTTTATTCAACTTGTTTCAGTGGTGTACGTGGAATTTTTCCCAATATTTGCTTAATACAAGTCTTTTAACTGCTCAACTGTCTGCGGTCATCATTGTCTGATTCTCCTCCTCATGGTGCGCAATACATTCTCAATAGGCCACGAATCTTCACTCGCACTCCGTGTCTACAAGTTAACGCTGTTGTAGCCTGTGCAGAATAAGGCCTGGCACAGTTTCGCTCAAATAATCATAGACCTCCCATAGAGATGGAAGGATTGATCGGCTATGTCTCCAATTTAGCTGATCCCGAGAGCCGATCAATGGTGTTAAACAAATAAACCTAATTTCTGTTTCAGCTAGCGTTTTATCCAGGAAGATGAGCCCTCCGGCCAGCTCCCTGCAATTCCTATCTGAACCGCTAGGTGGAAATACACACCCTTTCATTTTCCACAGACTGACTAAAGCAGTGGCCTCGCGAAAACAGTTTATGGCCTTCACTGCATGCGCTGATAGAAAACATGTCGTCCGTCTGACAGTTGTTTACCGGATGTGACGCAGACTCATCCAGGATGTTTTTAAAATTTGGAAAATCAGCTTGTCTCGTTGGGGAACCAAGACAAAGACATTTAACACTACTAATCTGATACGGCATTTAAGAGTACACCAAGCTGCTGAATACAGTGAGTATCAGCAAACAGCAGAGCTAGCACGCGCAGCTAACACAAAACAAATAACCCAGAACACCATACAGACCAGATCTGACCGGTGCAAACAGTTGTTTTAAATTAAGGGTCTAAATGTAATGATTGCAATATTGGGGATATTTGTTTGATTTACTTTGTTTATTTACTGTTAATTTAGTTAAAAATATTATGTTGTTTCACATGAGCGCGTTAAAAATGCTAATAAACTAGTGTAGACCATGTGACTTGCTTGTGCTAATAACTACATGTAGCCCTGCCATGTCATATAGCCCCACCCTCGATCGGTATCAGCTATCAGCCAGTCGTGCTGAAGATGATCGGCGATCAGAATCGGCCTCAAAATCGCTGATCCATCTCTAACCTCCCAAAAAAAGACATCATCTTGATGGCAGCATGTGTCTCTAAAATCCCAATACACACCTCAGTGGTAGCTTCATGCTATGAGTGGTACCTTCACCGATGTTGCCTTTTGCATCTTTTACTGATAAAAGTCTGCATGGTTGCTTTTGCCATAAACACAGAGAAGTCTACATGCTTTTCTTCCAAACACAAGACATCTGGGATGCACTCAGGCCCGGAGAACTCTGCTGCATGTCTGAGTAGAAGTGATGCATGTAATAGAGTTGCATTTCTTTATGCAGCGATGGGCTGTGGTAAGTGACACCAGTCTTCTGAAATGAGCCTGTATGGCTATATTTAACACAGAAGCATGACACTTTAGCATGTAGTGTCCTCTGGTGGCTTGAAGGTCAAGCACTTGTTTCCAGCCTCGTCCTACATGGAATGGGACTTCTGAGATTTTTCCCAGAACCTTTTCACAATGTTATTAACGGTTGATGTGAAAGAGCCTGTGGTGAATACTCCTTTAATATTCATGATTCCCTCACATATTACCAGTTCACCTACTTATTGCTGGATGTTTGAAGGTTGAAACTTTTCACTCTTGTTTTGCCTCTGTTATAACTTCTTTCTTGCCATCAAAAATGAAGAGGGAGACCAGTTCAGAGTAGTAGCTTTTATTCTTAAGTATACAGCCGTGCTCTAACAGGTCTGAGAATGGTCTAACATGGTTAGACTGAGCAACTGCATAGTTTCATAGGCTTGCCTCCATGTTTCATCTGACCAATGTGACCGGTCTGGCCAAGTCATTATCTCCTGGGTTTGGGCAGCTTCCTTGAGGGTTTCTGCCATAAAATTGTTATAAAAATAATAATGTAATATATTATAGTATATAGTTATATACTTAAAATTTTATTTTGGAATTCCATCAGACATACTCAGACATGCTCCACTAGGTCTGAGAATGGTCTAACACGGTCTGCATTAGACTGAGCAACTGCACAGTCTTATAGGCTTGCCTCCATGTTTCATCTGGCCTATGTGACCCAACCCAACTCAAGCCAAGTGGTTATCTCCTGGGTTTGGGCAGCTTTCTTGAGGGTTCCTACTATAAAAAATGGGATTTGCTGAACCATAAACTTTTCGTAACCTCTGTAGCATTTGGTGTGATGACCATCTGTCACTTCGATCCCAAACTTTTTAGAGTGTGTTTAAGGAATGAAATACAATCATAATTACAAAATACAATCAAGTAGGTCAGCCACTGTTTGGCAGTTAAATAAAGGTTTAAGAGAATTAGCAAAGCACAGACTCATTTCACAAAATACCCAAATGTCTTTAGTGAAAACAGTGTAATTGATCCTGTGGTTCCAGTACCTTCCAATGAGACTCTGTTTTGAATAAACACTTGACGGAGTGCAAAGCCTGCCTAATTCCTTTTAGTAAACAGTTCAAGTTGATGGCTTTTTGTGTTCTTTTCTAATAGAGGATATTATATAGGAAGTCCTTTCCGTAGTGATCAGCTCTGCTCTACAGAGGTGGCAGGTATGGATTCTTTTAGTTTAGTGTTAGAATTTGTCTCCAGCCTTTAAATCACTATGAATGCGGAAAACACATAGACACCACTTCTCTCATGTCCTGCTCTCTTTGTTGGGAGGCAGCAGAAGGAACTCCTTCCAACAGCAGGCCTGTGTGCACCTCTTAACAGGCCAGCAGCTGGAGGCAAGTCCATCAATCTTCTCCTTGCACCACAACACCACAGCGTCCAGCAGAGTTGCACCTTCACCTCCACTCTGACTGGAAGTGCCTGACCGGCCCCATCAGCAGCCAGTGAAGTAGGTCAGCCTCCTGGAAGACCCTCCCATGGCCGGAATGCCTTGCCCATATGGAGTCGGGGCCCATATGCCCAGTACAGTAGGAGAGGTGAGTGACTGGCTCTTTGTGGCAATCAGTATTAAAGGAATATTCCAGCATCCCCCCCAACAGCAAAGGTTTATTTACTGAACAGAAAATGTATTGTCTACACACATACTTATTATAATATAGTAATGTTATATAGTATTTTGTTATATAGTCATTATATACTTTAATTTTAGAATTTAATCAGTGGGCGATTATGCAAAGCATTATTCTGAAAAGATGTGTCTGTACACCTCAGCAGCTACAACATGAATAAAGAAAAGTGACCCAGCAGCCATAACACTCCCACCACCATGTTTTACAGATGAGCTGGTATGCTTCACATCGTGGGCCATTGTTTTATTTTTTTATTACACACTTGGCACTTGCCAATGCTCTGCTACAGATTAGGCTTAGTCCTATCTGTCTGCTCAGCCTTAGTTCAGAGCTCTGCATGCTCTTTTAACTATGTTTGAGCCAAGTGAAACCTGGCCAGCCTGTTTTTGTGATGACTGGTTGGCATCTTCCAGTGTTGCCTCTGCTTATCTGTTGCTGAAGTCTTCTGTGGACAGTACTCACTGTCAAATCCACAGCTGCTTTCCGAAAAGGAGTTTCTGATCTGTAGGACAGGTAAATAGAGATTTTTCTTCATCATGGCCATCATTGGTGGAGGTTCTCCTTGGCCTGCCAGTCTCTTCATGGTTGCTAAACAGTCTAAGAACTTTGTTACGAAGTTAAAAGGGCAGTCGTGAGCTGGAGGTTAGGGAGCTGGTTCGATCCTATGACCAGACAAAAGTGCCCTTGAGCAAGGCACCTAACCCCTGACTGCCCCCTGGGCTCTGTTGTAAGGGTGCCCGCTGCGCTGGGCAAGTGTATCTGTTCACTAGTGTGTTTGTATATGTGAGTGTTATATACACTGCACAAATGGGTTAAATGCAGAGATCTTGAATTTCCCTAAGCTTGCCAGTTCCCTCTTCTTCTCAATAGTGTTTGAAGCAGTTGATTCTGGTTAGCCAAAGGTTTGTCTCTTATCATTATATTTTTGTTTCTCAGCCTTACAACTCTGGTCTTCGTGTTGACGCACAGCAAAAACTGACTCCAAAGCCTAGAACCAAGACTAGGTGCTAAATACTTGCAGTAATGAAAGTACACCCAGTAAACCTGTGAAGCCCTATGTTCCAAACATTATGTTGCTTACTTCTTTTAGCCTATTCCTATATTCCTGATCTGCATTTGGATTATAATACAAAAAAAATATTGTGGAACATTTAGTAGTAGATCTAGGAGGGATCTATAGGGAAAGCTGTATGTGTATAATATATTCTCATCCAGAGATGGTCATTTGTAAAAAAGTGTTGAGGTGTAGGTGAAATATTCTCATTCTGCTGACTGGTTATATATAGATGGCATAAAACTATATAAAAAGCCAAAGTAACCAGAAGTACTTTTACACTGTGTTGCTTAAAAGCTCGAGGAAACTTCCCCAAAGTGCTTTGCTCTCATTTTTGTGTATTTCTAATACCTGTGTTGTTTTAGTATAGTGGTTGTTGTTTAAATTTTTTTTAATCCTTTTATTATCATTATCATTCATTAATTTCCACAATTCAGCAGCTGCCCATAGGCTTTCATTATAAATGTTTTTTATAGGTCAATGGGTTTTCATTTCTTTTCTTAAGGACATTATTGTCTCTGGTAACTGATAGTATGTTACAGATGCAGCGATTAGACTGAAAAAAAGCTGAAATATTCCTATAGGAGAGCTATAGGAATATTTCTACCAGAGAAGGCTCATCCTGGAACAGGATTAGTGTCAGTGATAACTAGAGAACAGGATGTCGTACACTTTCCACCACTAGGGGGTGATAGTCAGCTGTCATATTTCCCAATGCACGACACAAAATAAGTGCATGAAGAGAGCTTTACCACATTGCACCAACAGACTGGATGGTTAACAGAGAGAGCACACAAGGCTTCAGCGCATATTTAAGCAACAGCTGTGTAATGTTGGATTAACGTTCAGCTCACTCATGAATACACGACACTGCCTGTAATGTAAATCCAAGTGTAATATACATTCCATTACTTAACCACTGAGTAGGAAACAAGGTTCATGTGGTGTGGTGCCTTAGAGAGCAAGTTACTGACCCAATTAAAAGTACAATACAAATTATTTTATTTTATTTACTATCAAAAACAACCAGTAAATTCACTTGCATGTCGTTTGGGCTTATATCTTATTTTATATGATAAAATTTAGGCAAGTCAGAAAAACATATATATATATATATATATATATATATATATATATATATATATATATATATATATAGGGATATAACATCATTTGAACATGCCAATGTCATCATTTCATGATGAATAGACTTATAGACGTATAGACTTAAAGACTATATATTTATATATATGCAAAATAAGTATTTGTAACCATTACATATAGTTACTTTCTGTGATGTAGCATTAACTGCTTCAGACGTCTGGTTCCTATCACCACCACTGTGAACAATTCAGACTATGCAAGTTTCTCCTTAATATAGTACTTTACATCAAACCACTCTAAAAGTCTTTGTTTACATCTTAATGACTTATGAATTATGCAGCAGACTTGAAAAATGAGTGTAGTTTTCCTTTAACATATACTTCTTGAAATATTTGTAAGTGTAGCTGCAATTACAGAGATTCCTATGCATTCCTATGCACAAGAAACATTTTTTACTAAACTTTTTACCCGATTTCTTCTTCTAGTACTTCACTTAACGCAGATAGCCTACAAAAGCGTTGGCACAGCATTGGCACAGGCCTTACAATCCTTTGAATCCCACAATGATATGCTTTAATTTATTGTATATTGTGGTTATAGCCACTCGTTTTGCCTTTCATCTCCTCAGATGAGGCGAGGAGCAGATAAAGAGCCCTCGCTGGCTCTCAGAGATATCCGCCAGTCTTGCATATTTGTGCATAAATGTGTCATGTGTACGGCGGGCACTATTTGCATTGTTAATGCGGTGGTGAGAGCGGGGCTGATTGTGGGCTGATAGGGGAGAAAGGTGCGTCCTGGGCGGCCGGGCCGTTTTATTCGAGGTTCAACTCGCAGTCAATGGGATCAGCAGTAAATTACATCCAGTGTGCGAGGGGAAATGATGTGACACCTGTAATTTATGTCAAATAACTTTTGAGGACGTAAAAGTGGCGAGATCGGATGCAATCAGTCTGCGGCACCGGAGCCGGGTGGGGATTTAATTGAAACATTTTTCTTTATCCTATGGTCTGATAGAGCGCGCCGCTGTTGTGTAATGTGCTCTAATGATGCACTTTAGATGTGGGGTCAGCACCTGGGATGTGAGAAGGTCATAGGCTCTTATGTCCCGGCCATGGAGACGGGATGTGACCTGATGCACCAGAGGAGATGTTCTCTACGGGACCTAGGATGTTCAAAATGATTGAAAGGGATGCAGTGATTAAAACAGTTAATACATAATAAGGTTGAAATATTTGTGGAAATTTCTATTTTTTATTGAGATGGTACACATAGTATTGCTGACATTATTTAGTTTTTGGATAGATAGATAGATAGATAGATAGATAGATAGATAGATAGATAGATAGATAGATAGATAGATAGATAGATAGATAGATAGATAGATAGATAGATAGATAGATAGATAGATAGATAGATAGATAGATAGATAGATAGATAGATAGATAGATAGATAGATAGATAGATAGATAGATAGATAGATAGATAGATAGATAGATAGATAGATAGATAGATAGGTTCGATTCCCCAGCTAAGCATTCAGAATCCTTTCTGTGTGCAGACTGCATGTCCTCCCCGTTTCCGTGTGGAGTCTCTGAATGTGTATGTCTGTGTCTCTGCCCTGTGATGGACTGGTGGCCTGTCCAGGGTGTTTTCTGCCTTCGTCCCAGTGGGCACTGAGATATGCTCCAGCACCCCCGTGACCCAGAAGGGATAGGAGGTTTAGAAGAAGAGTGATGAGAGGTTTATAATAGTTACACTATATAATATCATAGCTCAATAATATACCCACTGTGTGCATAAACTACATAACAGCTATATGGGTTGTACTATATATAGCCTGTATAGACTATGCTTGGCTCTTGTCACGCCATTCCTGTGTTACCTTCACTGGCTTCTTGTAGCTGCCTGCATCAGATTTAAGACCTTGATGCTACATAGCCAAAAACGGACCAGCCCCTCCAAATATTCAAATATATATATATATATTCAATACTATATTCAAATAGTATTGATACTATGTGGTGGTTTTACATATGTCAGTGTGTTTACTGAATCCTTTCCAAGCTTCTCCTTGTGGAAACAACCCAGTATTAAACAACTCAGTATTATTTACAGTTCTCATCTAATACCTGCTCTGACTGCTCAGTACTTCATTAAGCTAAATCAAGATTGCTGCTGAAGGAACTGAATACATTCATACAATGTCTGGGGCGTCCAGGAGAAATCTGGAACTATACTTTGTTCCTCAAACTGGAGCTCAAGATATGATCTACTTCTTTCAAAATAAGATATTAATGTTACTTTGTATTGTATTTATGATTATTTACATCTGTTTTAATGATGGTGTAAACCAAGTAATTTAGATCATTTCTTTTGGTTCATTCATCATGAAACATACAATTAATGTAAGAGGGATTTAAAAAAAAAGATAGAAGGTTTGAGATATACCGCACATGGAGTCCATGCAGACGCACAGTACTCCGTCTATGGCACGGGACACTTTGGCTCTTCCTCTCCAGTCTGTCCGCCTCCCTGCTGTTCCTCTGTGTTATTAGGATGCTGTGTGTTGGTGTGGATGTGTTACAGGCCCGCTCCTCCTCCCCCCCCCCCCCGGCTGTGCTGATGAAATGCGTGAGCACAGGAGCTGATAATAATTGTGGCTGTAGCTCATTATGGCTCCCAGATGATTTGGAGCCATCGGGGGGAACGGCGTCCTGCGCCACCTCCGCAGCCCAGCCGCGCAGCCTCGCTGACTTTAGGCACTGATTGGTGAGATGAAATATCGCCGGCGAAAATTAAAAGGTCCCCGTGTCAAAATAATTCATGATATGCATATCTTGCGCCCTGATGAAATAGCTGATATCTGGATTAGGCGGATAATAAAAGCGATCAGGCTACAGTTAAACTATTTCGGCGGCGGAGACGTTCATTTTGTCAAAGTCAAGCGCACTGGATTAAAGGGTCAAGAACCGCCGAGCGAGGGAGCGAGAGCGAGAGGGGGGCGAGAGAGCCGCGGGTCACTCAATATCCCACCTGCGATTTGAATATCCGCTATAATTGTCCTAAAACGTCCCATCAGTGGATCTGCCGGACACCATTACGGCTCTACAATATGGTGTGACATTCAAATTCCCCCCAAATGACAGGTTATTAGAAGCGGGGAACAGGCGGCATATAATTAAGCACCATAACTTTGACCTGCAATGGGAAGTGATGGCAGGGTTGTAATGGAGGGAATGAAACAGGCGCTCGGCTGGAGCGGCTGGAAAGGGGGGTGTGAAGGGAGTTCCTCTGTGAGCGGCGGGGATTATTTTACACGCACACTCCCCGGGTTTATCTTTGTAACGGCCTGTCATAAAGATGTTAAGACGGCCTGGAGATTTCTGACCGCTTCACTCAGGGGGTTATGGGATCACCTCCCAGCTCGGCTGATCGCAGTGGACGGGGCGGACGCCCTGTCTGGAGCAATAGCACGAATTCCATAATGCAGTGTGATTTCTGAGGGTGCTTCATGGACTGGATATGCTCATAAAAGAGGAGGAGAAGTGAAGCGACAGTTACGTTTTGCTGAGGTTGTAGCGAAAAGATAATAAAAAACAGAAAATTGGGGAAACGATGGCTTTCAGTGGACTTTATGCATGATTACATTCTTAAGATCTGATGTGAAATGTTCTGTTCTGGATAAACTTACTGACCCAGATATGGTGGGTGATAGGAACCAAACATCCGAGACATTTAATGCCTCTGAAAGCTACCTGATGGAAAGTTACTGCATGAAGTGATTAACAACACGCTGCCTGATGAGTGAAACATAAGCTTATGATACTTTTATTGCAAGAATTTGGCCTAAAATATTATTTACAATCCATTAATAGTGGATTGTATTGCATCATTATTCATACCGGGTATTTCAAAGCAAAACTCAACTTATATTATCATCATTACATACTTTATCTACAAGAAAAATATAGATATATGTGTTGGTTCCTCCAGTATGAACCTACATGTATGTCTTTATTTCTCTTGTAGTGACTTCTGGTTCCTATCAACGCCACTGTGAAGAAATCTGAGTTGGCACATTTGTGAACAATAAACTTGGTAATTTCACTTTAAACCACTCTAAATTATTTTGTCTATGCTTCAATGGCTGAATCATGCATACATTAAAAAAAAAGCAATTTAGTTCCCCTTTAACCCCTTGAACTCTGTAGACTTATTATATTATAACTACCAGCAATGATTTGGTTAGGGGAGACCCGGTATGGTTGTAACATGGGGAGAGTTGTAACACCACCAATTCCGCCAATCGCGGATAAGATAGGAGTCATAGGATCATTTCAGTGTTTACCCATTTCCTCCTCGATCCCACATGGCGCTTGTCAAGGCTGGAAAAAGGCTCAAGCAAATTCTATAAAGAAAAAATTATTTTGAGAAAGTACGTTTTTGAACCAAGACTATATTTTGTTTAGTACTTATACTATTGCAGATAAAACCTCATGAATTATATTACATGAAATTGTAGCTTCTCAGACAAAATATGATGCATTTTTCCCCTGCTAATTTCAAACTACTATGCTAAAACAGCTAGCTAAACAATGGCTGACAGGGGTGGGGTGGGTTGTACCACACTTTAATAAGTGCTACAACCATCCCCCCACATACAACTAAGAAAACTTTCTTGATTTTAAGAACTTTACAGAATGTTTTTAAAAACATTGCAAAGGCACGTGGGATCTGCCTGGTAAGACTGAGCAGATACTACAAATCACTGCAGAAGCTGAGAGAGCAGTGATCTTCCCAGTGTAGTTTACTAGAGCAGCGACAAAGTGTTCTCTGAAGAGCAGGAGGAAGTACTAATTGACTGATTGACTGAGGCAGCAGACCTGTATTATGAACTCACTCTACATGAGGTAAGCATATGACAGGTTATATATGAGGCGTACCTGCTCCTGAGTGAAACAGAAAGTGGAGAAACACATTGTTCTGGATTGTTCTTTTATTTCAATAAACCTCTTTTTGAAGCATATTTAAAAGTATGGCCTTTGTTTTTGCCTCTTTTGTCTAATTGTTACAACTTACCCCAGCATGTGTTACAACTTACCCCAGTAGTAGGGTAGGTTGTAACAAAGGAACACTGTGTATTTGACATCAGCTCACAAGGTCTGTGATAATCTTGCAGAGGTTTGAATTAGTGATATTTGTAGTAAACGAATGTGGGTACTTTATATACAAGTTTAAGAACCCTAGCTCAAAAATTCAGTGAGTTACAGGTGCTGAAGCAAAAAGTGTTACAACCATACCCGGTCTCCCCTACTACTATGAAACTGATATGCAAGTTATGTAGTTATGAAAATAAAGTGAGGGAGTTAAATGGGTTAACTGGTATAGACCTTCCTTGTTGGATTTAAGATACAAAAGATGACTCCACAGGTTTGAATCCATTTTCATGTGAAGAATGAAGAAAAAGTACAATTATTATGGGTGAAATAAACAAAATTGATAATTCCAGGTAGCTTAATAAAGTCTGCATAAGACATTACCAACCACTGACCTTTGATTCTGGATGACCTCCAGGACTAAAGACTTAAAGGAGCAGTGTGTAAGATTTTTTTTTAGTTTAAAACATTCCACCGTCTTGTAATACCACTTCGTACCTCAAGAGGTGATAGTGAGTTGCTGTAGTGCTGAGTTGAATAAGTCCAACATAAGAGGATGAAGAAAAAGCACTGCTGTCCTGGCGGCATATGCTAACCTCATGTCAGTCATGTCATAGATCCCGCCTAAATATTCATTTCATTTAAAATAAAAAAAAAATATATAGCCTCACATAAATCACTCATTTCTCTTTCAAAGTTTAAAGACCTTTCACATATCTTTCTTTTTTCTTTTTTTAGAAGGTTGTTCCTGTAGGTGAAGTCGTCAGTCATCAGCTGACTGTGTTTTAGCTACAGCTGCTATGAAGTGTCTGGGTGAACCCTGGTTGGCTTGACACTAACAGAGCTAGTATCTATTCTGGGGTGTAAATCTGCTAAAGAAGGGCTTCATATTATTGCATGTTGCTGGGTGTGACTGACGCGTGGCTGAATCTGGGTCTCAGAGTAAACACAACGAGAAAATGATTGCATCCTGAAAATGACAGCATGGCTATAAGCACAGCACAGTGTTGTTGGTACTGCGTCTTTGTGTGCGATGTTCACATCTGTGGCACATATAACTGACTCATCACTGTCCCCGTGTCCCCACCTCCAGGGACGTCGCCAGCACATGTACTGACTGAGTGAATTCAGACACAGCCTATATCCTCTGTAGTCTTTTTAAGCCTTCGTCATGAAACAGCAATATCACAGTTCACTCACATGTTCTCAGCGATGCTTCTTCAGTACATTCTCTACTGAAGCTGATGACACTGCTACCAAGGTTACTCTTATTTACAATGTAGCAAATAAAAAAGTGGAATTTATAGAATATAAAAAAATGAGATATAAAACAAAGAAGATAAATGACAACAAATCCAAAATTAGAATTCTAATTTAATCATACCATAAAAAACCATTAATAAATAAATGAAGTAATGCAACAATAAAACAAGAGTTTAGTAGGAGCTAAAATAATAATAATAATAATAATAATAATAACAACAATACTACTACTACTACTACTACTACTACTACTACTACTACTAATAATAATAATAATAAAAATAAAATGCACAACTAAAACATATCAGATCACACAGATATGTTAACTAGTGTCAGGCTGAAAGGAGGTGGTTAAAGACTAAGAGTTTAAAATGATTGAGGGACACCAGCGAGACAGTTTCCTATCTTAGATTCCAGCTTGCTGCTGTAGCTAAAAGCTGCTTTTTCTTAGTTGAGTAAAAACTCGTGGTACTTGGTGTGTAATCCAGTGGCTAGATTAAGTCTGGTAGGTTGTTTTTTTCTTTTTTAATGAACCTTGTTGTGATGTATAGTGGCATATGGCCAGTATATATGGCGTGTGCTTTAGAGGTCACCAAAAAATGAGGGTATATATATATATATATATATATATATATATATATATATATATATATATATATATATATATATATATATATATATATATATATATTTAATTATTTTTATATGTATGTATATATATTATACACTCTGATTTAAGATTGATTTCTGGTGACCCCTAAAGCACATATATATATATGTGTGTGTGTATGTATATATAGATTACCATAGTCTGGGATGTTGCTTCAGCATTCTTTTCTCTTTCTCTCCATCTCATTCTCTCCAAGTCCATGCTCATCAGTCTGTACTTCTGGTTCTACACTGAATGATTCACTTGCTTCTGTGTTAATGTCATTTTTCCAAACCCGCGTTTGTGTCTGTTGTGTATATTTTTTTATTCCTGCATGTCTTTGTGTACAGATATGACCTGTTTGTTGATATCAGCATTTTATCTTCCTGTACAGCTCAGACACAACAGAGAGGGAGAAGGAAAAAAAAAAACCCGCGGGCAATCTGAAAACGACTCTGCTTGTATCCTGCTCTTAAACAGACTTAATGCAATCAAAAGGTTGATCTCCTGTTGCGTAATGCTTTCCTCTGGTACATTAATCCCTGTGTGTGATGAACTTGCTGGCTGAAGCTGAAGCTCGGCGCCCACACACGCACACAGAGCGCCGTTGTGCTGAAAGTAGCGAGCACGAGCAAAACAATGTTTGATATTCACACATGATAGCATGAAGTCCGTGCCACCGGAGGCAGAGCATGCTGGCTTCATTTCCGGTCCCTTCCCTTCGAACGGCAACTGGACATTTTGATGAGCAATGGTGCCCATCTGCTGCGTACATTTCTCCAACTGGTGTGTGAATATGACGTATAGAGCGTATATTCCATTTGTGCCCTCATCCTGGCGTTACCTGCACTGCTCTCCGCTCTGATTCTCCACCACTTCACACTTAAAGCAGTGTTAAAGAGAGTTCCGTTCACTTTAGGGGGAAAGGAAATGGTACAGCATGACTAGGCAATTCATATCAGATACTGAGAGGATATTTTAGAGCTAAACGTATTGACATTATATTTTAATGGTCCTCTATAGGTGATCTACAGACATTTCAGTACTTATAAATACTCAAATACAGAACATATACCAAATACATGCATTTGTGATATAACTTTTAAGCCTCATGTTATTTAATATCAAATTTGTTTTTGATTTAATGCCTGTTAGTGATATTTGTTACATAGACGTAGCCTAGGCAGGTCCTTAAAGGTGCATTTATTTAGTATTTAAGTAGTTCTCTGATGTTCTACATAGAAGGTATGCAGAGGTGTCAAGTAATGAAGTACAAATAGTTTGTTACCTTACTTAAGTAGAAATTTTGGTTATTTATACTTTACTGGAGCTCACTTTTTACTTCTACGCCATTATCAGTACTTTCTGCTCCTTACATTTAAACATAGTCTCGTTACTCCTGTTTCATTTCAGCTTGTTTTGATTCATGTACATTTACATTCCAGTAAAGGTTATTGAAAGTTATTATAACATGTCTTTGAAGTTTGACTTTTTGCTCCATTGCAATACTTATAGACAACTAGTCATCATATCTTCTGCTCTATGAAACACATGTTAATGTTCAGTAGTTCACAGATATGCTTCTTTAATATATTTACATTGTACTAAACTACATTCATGTTCAATGGGCGTATATGTGGCTGAAACAGGAAGCCTAGTGCATCCCAACTTTATCAACATTAACATTTTAATATAACATTAAAGTGATTATGACTTTTAGAGGAATGGGGTTTTTGGGGAGGTGGGCTGCTGCACTATAGACCCCTGTGGTGCGCCCTTAGGTTTTGTCCTTAATGGCATTTTTTTTCTTACATTACTTTTACTTTTATACTTTAAGTAGTTTTGAAAGCAGTACATTTACACTTTTACTGGATTAAAAAGCTTGAGTTGATACTTAAACATCTACAGAAGTATTTTTAAACCCTAATATCTATACTTCTACCGGAGTAATGAATGTGAATACTTTTGACACCTTTGAAGGTACGTGACATTGGTTGAGGTGAAAAATGCCCAGATGTGGTTTTACACACATTTTGTGGTTTACAGTAAGACCCCACAATGATGACACAGAAGCAATATATCAAAATAGACACAACCAGGAAAATAAAATGAAGCCCCATAGAATAAATTAGGTTGTCATACTGTTTATTTAGCTATTATAGATACTTAGAGCTTACTAGTATCTAAAGTTACCTATACTAGCGACTTGCTTTCTCTTGACATCAACACAAAGTAAATGAAAGTTGTTACTCACTGTGAAACTTTCAGCTTAAGATGATCTGCGTCAACCAGCACACAGTGATAAACTCACACAGCATGGCTGCTACTTATAGGTTGCATTTGCAGACAGTTGCAAGGTTTAAAAGTCCTCTTATAAGGTCTACAGTCACCCCTGGATAGGTGTATTTTAAAGCAACAGTAAAACATTTTGATGTATTCGAGCACCTGTACACCAAAACAGATGCACACAGTCTTATTGTTTAGTTTTGTACTGGAGCTACACAACTAATGTAGTTAACAAGTACAGCATTAGCTCTGAGCAAAGTTAGGGCTGTAATCAGTGTGTTCAAGCCGGATACCAGGCGTCTGTTTTAAACTGCCTGGTTCTTGTTGGATGCACCATGTGAAGGAATTAAGAATTAAGCTTGATGTGTTCTTTTGCTGTTGTTGTTTTTGCTTGTTGGTAGTTTGTGATGCAGATTAAAACTATTTACATTCTTTACATAAACCCAACAACTGCATTCAGAAGTCACTTTATTTATACAAAACAGCAGCTAAAAATGCGATATAATAATAATAATAATAATAATAACAATAATAATAATAATAATAATAATAATAATAATAATAATAATAATAGTGGTGGAGGTGGTATAATGAGAATAATATTATAATAATTACATTTTAATTCACTTAATATCATTTATATATCTGATTACTTGCATTTTTTGCACAGTTTTAAATATTGTTGTTACAGCTGCTACCTCAGTGACTGCTATGCTCATATATGCCAGACTGTCTGCTAATATGTCACAGTATGGTACATCCTTCTTTGCACAAATCTACCTGTTATCAGTCTGGTGTACTGGCAGACTTTATATATAGTGCGCTCTTTTGTCTGCAGTCACCATGTGGTCCTGGAGGAACGCTGTTTTGTGTCGCTGTGTGCTGGGTTTAATAGCTGAAATGACAGTAAAGCCTCATGAATCTTAAATCATGATAATGTGGCAAAACCCATTTAATTGGTTGTTTGAACCAGATAAGCTGAATCCATAAAACATATCACCGCTGTCCAAAGAAAAGTACGTATCTCTAAAACAGTAACTTAACAGAGGAGGATAAAAACCTTAACTTTCAATGTAAGTGAAGGTAAAGAGGTTTTATTCCAAGTGATTTTGGAGCATTTCTATTGGTCCAATCATCATGAAACCTTTACAGGACATAAAGAGCAGCTGTCATTATCATATGATACAGAAGATACATGCATAATCAGTCATATGTGTACAGCGTTTTCACCTTAAAGTCCATCTGTTTATCACTAGAAAGCACGAAGGCCCAATTTTCCATACAGCAATAAAAGTTTTGATTCACATTTAACGTTGCTGTGTGAACACAAGCAAACCTCGAACCACTCAGGCATGAAGTTTGCAACGCTAATGATACATAACAGATATAAACCTTCTTTATTTGTTAGCCTTATTAGCTTCGTAGCTCCAATGCACAACTGAAGAAGCAAACTTTCCGACACTATACACGTCTTGGCTGGTTGACTGCATTCTGGGGGGGGGGCACTGTATAAATTGGACTTCTTGCTGGAATACCACTTTAATTCTGTGTGCTGCAGGCCTGCCTATTGTGTGCTAGTGGCAGGGCTGCTGAACAGAAGGTCTGCTGTCTCTGTACGCTCTCTCGGCTAACCCACCCTCACCCCCTTTCATAACGATGGCAGATGGCTCCCGATGAATCCTTCATAATCATGTCAGGACGGCTCCTCCGATCCCAATTCATCTCTTTAAACACATTTCATCAGACAGAGAATTACACAAAGATGAAGGCGGCCACCAGACAACAAAGGCACACAAAGATCGGCACGGCGAGCAAGTGTTCCATGGCTGTAATACCTTTTAATCAGGCGGAGAGGGTCGGGACGCTTTCATATACATTTCGAAAAATGGATGAAAATAAACAACAAATATCTTTTTCTTTTTTTGCCTCCTTCCGAGAAAAATTGCAGTTTTTTCGTCTCCGCTGCCGATTTGCAACGCCGAGTATTGCAATTTCTCTGCCTCTTCTTGTCGCCCCCTCCCCACGTAACGCCGTTAATTGTGGATCAGGTGAAGTTTGTTTCACCTCATTTCAAGGTCATGCACCACTAGGACCATTTTCCTGACTCAAAGGGCACGTAATTTCACACCAGTGTACTCCTCATTAATCCCTCCTGAGTGGGTGCTTAGGAAGTTCCAGATCACAGATTTGTTTTGCCCTGTTTTCTGAGTCGCTAACCGCACCCCCCTTCCTCTCCTTCACTGGCACGTTAACCCTTGCTCTCTGCCCCATCATCTTCCCTCCTTTGCCCCACCTCAGCCCTCCCTCCAGCCTCACATTGCCTGGTTTCGGTAATGTGTGAAGGGGTTATGGGGTGAATGACTACCACTATGCAGGTTAGACTGAGCTGAAGGTAATGATGACAAATGCACCAACTATTTTACGCGAGAAGATAATGAAGGTGCTTCAAACAGCTGTAAGTGAGCTACCACCAAAATTGAACAAGGCCTACTGGCAGATATGCAGCGATTCATAGACAGAGAATGATAAAATTCACTACTGTGCAAAAGCACATTGCTTAAAACCCATTATCTTAACAATAAGTGTATTTTTACTAGCAAGAAAATTAGATATAATTAGAACAGATGTAAATTGGCGTTGGCAAAGTAAATTTTCAGATTGAAAGTACTTGCTTAGCTTTTAATACATTAAAAATGGGCACACTTACCTAAAATTACTAGCAATTACGTTATTTGTCATGCTATGTAATATTTTATAGAACAGCACCGCCACCATCAGTTTGACAGAACTCAGAATGTTCTAGTTATTTTCTTGTTTTTGTACATTATCCTTCTCTCACTACAGCATCCAGCATACACTGCACACATACACAGCACAGTCACTGAGAATGATCAGGGAAATTATTAAGGGCTAATAAATACATCACTGCTGCTGGCGAACATCGGCGATACAGAACTAACGCCAGCTGGTCTGTCGGTGATGGTGTCTTTGAGATGGGGAATTAAACAGCTAGTGAAAAACAAGCTCAGCTTATCCTCCAGAATCTCCCTGAAAATACTTGCAGATTTGACTTCCACGTTTAAGATCATTAGGATGTGTTTTTTCTGCTCTTTACACTTAAAAACAATTGCTTAGGCACTGCTGTGATGAGTAGGCCAGCAAGCATCTTTACAACAGATGTAGCGACGGTTGCACTTTTCCTTCTGACCAGAGTATCTGTTAATGTTGTTCCAAGTGTTTTTGGACCCTCCATATTAGTCCATTCATCCAGAATATTTATCACAATATAGAAGCAGGCTGGAGTTTACAAAGTGTCCAAAAACACAAATAAATGCAGGGCTGTATTTCAAACAGGCCTTTGTAGATCATTAGTAAACTCTTAATAGAGTGTCAGTAACACGTCTACAACATATCAGGTAGGGCTGTGTATTGGCAAGAACTTGGCAATACAATACGTATCGCGATACAGCGGTCACGATTCAATATATCGTGATATACTATGATACTGCAAGCACATATAAGTGATATATTGTGATTTTTCAAATCCTACTATTAAAACAGGCTGCCCAATAGATTACAACACTGCCATCTAGTGGTCAGAGGTCTAAACACGACGCACAATGATTCATTGTCTGCCAGGAATCTGTGTATTGATACTGTGTTTTTGAGGATCGATACAGTATCACCAAACATAATATTTCGATATTTTCATACAATATTAGAATGTAGAACTATTTGCAGTGCCTATTTGCATCTGTGCAGTGAAACACCCACATACACACACTAGTGAACATACACACATGCCCAGAGCAGTGGGCAGACCTATCTACAGATCCTGGGGAGCAGCTGGTTTTTAGTTGTCTTGCTCAAGGGCACTTCAGTCATGTGATGTTAGTCCAATCCCAGCGGCATTGGGCAAAGGCGGGGTACACCATGGACAGTTCGCCAGTCCATTGCATGACCAACACTCACTCACGCACTCACATCTATGGGCAATTTAGAGTGACCAATCAGCCTACTATGCATGTCTTTGGACATGTCGGAGGAAACCCACTCACGGGGAGAACATACAAACTCCACACAGAACGGCCCGGACCGAGAATCCAACTCGGACCGTCTTGCTGTGAGGCGACAATGCTACCCACTACACCACCGTACTAACCACTACACCACCATACTAACCACTACACCACCGTACTAACCACTACACCACCATACTAACCACTACACCACCATACTAACCACTACACCACCGTACTAACCACTACACCACCGTGCTAACCACTACACCACCGTAATAACCACTACACCACCGTACTAACCACTACACCACCGTGCTAACCACTACACCACCGTACTAACCACTACACCACCGTACTAACCACTACACCACCGTACTAACCACTACACCACCTTACTAACCACTACACCACCATACTAACCACTACACCACCATATTAACCACTACACCACCGTAATAACCATTACACCACCATATTAACCACTACACCACCATACTAACCACTACACCACCACACTAACCACTTCACCACCATACTAACCACTACACCACCATACTAACCACTACACCAACATACTAACCACTACACCACCTTACTAACCACTACACCACCGTACTAACCACTACACCAACATACTAACCACTACACCACCTTACTAACCACTACACCACCGTACTAACCACTACACCACCGTGCCACTCTGTTGTGATATGTATAATTGGTATATTATTAAGTGCTACATATAAAGTAATGTGTTGCTTCCATTAAACAAAACCCAACCCTGGCCCTAATACTAATCGTAACCTTAACCTCAACCCAGAATCTAAACCTAATCAACACATAGTCCAGTTGATCTCCAGTTACGAAACAGTAAATACAAACCAAACCAAAAAAGCGAAACTCAGCAGATCATAAACAAATAATATTTAGGCAGTTCATTAAAGCTCTCCTGATAATCTGCTGAATGTATTCAGATGCTGCCACATCATAGTTGTGTTTACTGAACCTAAACAGGATCCAAGCACCAAGATCAATAAATAAACAGTACTGTATTCAATACTGTGTTTCCTAGGTGTATCCTTGCTTCCACGTCTAATTAATACAATTTTTGATTACATATAATTTCTACACCCCTACTGTTTATTTTTACATTTCTGCTTGCATTGTGTACCAAATCTACTAAAAAGTATTTGTTTATAGATTTAAATGTCACTTCTCCGCCGCGTGCTTGCGTTGCGAGCTTGATTTCCACTTTTCATTCAGTTCCGTCAAACTTTTGTTGACACATGAATAATTCATGAGCCAAACTGCGGCTCTTTCATTTACATGAAATAACAATTTGCAAATTTATGGAAACCGCTAATTACTCCCCTTATTTGCCATGACTATGATATTAAATATTCATAAATGTGTGATTATTTCTCTGATTTGTCTGGGGTTTGGTCTCAGCACCGTGTTCATTAAAGGAAAGCGGAGCTGCACAGTGTGCGACGTGAATAAAACACAACAGGCTGAATGGAGACGTTTGGAATTGCTTTGTTGCACCAGCGAAGCCAAACGGCGTTACAGGGAATTCACAAAAACCCATCAACCCCAAAAGGCTGACTTCTGACTGTAACTGTGCGTCGATAGCTTTCACCGTTCCTGTTTTGGACCACTTGTCACCAGCCCCATAATACCCTCATCCTCAAACTTACTGTCTAGGTTGATTGTGCTCACTTTGAGAGTTCAGGCCACAATTAGAGGTAGTGTCACTTCGTTTTAAGTTTGTAATCATATGCACTTATCTTACAATGACTGCAGGAGTAACACTAATAGATTCTGAGTAGTGTTTTGGTATATAGGTATCCCCGGCCTCTCTGCTGGAGGACTAACTGAAGTTGACAGCCTATACGGCGCTGGCTCTCTCCCTCCACGGGCTCAGCTGAGCTCGGCTGAAACAGTGGAGAATTGGGTCCCAGCTGGGACTCTTCAATGAGGTCTTCCCCCTGTCACCACGTCTGGAGGTAACACGCGCGTTTAACCTTAAATTTACGACTTTGTTATATCAGAATTAATTACCGATACTTCGCCCGAACCGAAATGGCGCTGACGAAAACACTGAGCACAGGCAATTTAGCTCTATTTGCACATTAATTTGGGCCCACCTGTGATGCTCAGTGTGCTAAGTAGCTACATCAGTTTTCATTACAGCTCTCACTGAGTGGATTTAGTTGAATTACGGTATTAATTATCAAATCCGCTAGCTATCTGAGTGACTAACGCTTCGCAGAAGCCGCCTGCTCTTCTTGAAGACACGTCGCGTTCTCCTTGACGTGACCCTCAAAAACCTGGAATCGGAATTGCGCCGCCTTTGTGGAACGATGCCTTCATCACTCAAAAGTTTGGGCCGTTTAAGCTGCCTAATGAGTCTCTGACCTCGCAATGACTTAATTCGATTACAGTTCTGCAAGTGCATCATTACTTTTGTGCGTTAATATTCAGCTCTGAGGACCTAATTAGATCTATTTTGTGACCTTTAGCACAAATAAATTTTGAGGTAAGGAAGATTTCTCACAAAGATATAAAGGAAATAATCTGACCTAGGTTGTTTTACACCCAGACCACACTCTGCTTTGGTCAACGTGAGCAGCTCTAACCAAGACATGGAGACCTCTTTAATTAAGTCGCTTCAATGTGCCTAAGATTTGGCGCAAAGGCCGCCGATCCCGATTCATAGACGGGATGAAATGTGGACAGGGTTGGGAATCGAAGAGGGAAGGGACTTCATTAAGCCCTTGGCTGGGGTTTTCATGTAGTAAAGCACTGTATTAATCATAATCACACAACACCATTAGACTATGTCATTCTATTAAAGAAATCACATTATCATACATTTCATTAATTAAAGTCTAACCTAGTCAATCTACTCCGAGGAGGGCCACCTCTAAGGGGCTAAAAGCTGGAGGGATGAGTGCGCGTGAGAGGAGGGCATAGGGCAGGGGCACTCTACTCGCTCTCTCCGTCTCTCTCTCTCTCTCTCTCTCTCTCTCTCCCCAAAGTGAAATAAAAAGGCGAGCGGATTTGCATGTACGGGCCTTTCAGAACGGGGTGTCTGCGATGGAGCCCACGGGCGGACGAGTGTTCTCTCAGCGCCGTAAACACGCTGGGCGCGCAAGAAGGGTGAACGGACAATTAGATCCCAGGTCAGGCGCGGCAGAGGCCAACGAGGCTCCGGAAACACCGCTGCTGCTCATTGGCCAGCCACGTAGCACTGGAGTGGCCTAGATGAGTGGCGCCTGTCATGGACACCCTTGTGATGAATCTTAAAAGTGTGCGGAAATGGGAGCACTCACTGCGCCCCCACTTACGGCAACGAGCCCACCATTACCCCAAGAGCAATTACCAAGAGCAGATAACACCTCACTCAACCCGCTGGAGAGGCCATGGCTGCCGTGCGTCGGTAGGAGTAGAATAAAGTGGCTTTGATAATGACGAATGCCAAAACCAGTGATGTGCATGTCAACTAATCTTGCCAGCTTGTTTATACACTCTAAGTGAAAAGGGTTCTATGTTGTTCCACAACAAAGGTTCTAGAACGCACTAATAATAATTAGAAGAAAGTGGTTTGGTGGTCTATAGAACCTTTTAAAAAGGCTTTCAATTCAAGTATATGCAGCATTTATATACAGTCATGTGTGGTGCAATTGAGTATTGGCCCTCTCAATGGTTTGTTCCACGACAGTGCCAGAGCCATATTTGGCCAGGGACCCAAGTGACCCGAGCATAATTGTCTCTCCATCTATGTATCACATGCTAGCCTATGTGGACATCTGCTAGCCAAGTAACAAAATGAACAGTTTTCTATTCTCCTTCAAATGTGTTTGGAATTTCTAATGATGTAGCCTTAGCATTGAATTTGCATCAGTTCAACAAGAAGTGGTGGGATGTCAAGCGACTCAAGGAAAGCATGCACTGACCTTCACCCCCCATATTTGACCATGGAAAAGCAGCAATGAGTAAATTGATGAAAAAAATTGAAGACAAATTTTAAATAATTAAACAAAGAAAGAAATTAAAAAATGGATATAGTTGAGCAGTGGTTCTCAAAACTCAGACGGTCCATGTGTTGGATCTCTGTGCATTGTGGTTTGGATTGTAGTAAGAATTGTCTGGGGGTCTTCAAGTACTAGTTTGTGAATGACTAAAATATATCATTCATGGCATTTGGCAGACACTCTTATTTACATTTACATTTATGGCATTTAGCAGATGCTCTTATCCAGAGTCACTTACAAAAGTGCTTTGTGTTCAGTCAGAGTATGTATCAAGTGCCAGTGCTGATACCTAGAAAACAAAAATAAAAAGTTAGACACAGAGCAATGCCTAGCAAGACAGGAATATCTACAGAGAAGAGAATAAACACAAGACTACATACAGTATAAGTGCAATACTTAGCCAGTGTTCCTAGAAGATCAAGTGCAATTATGGTTTCTACCAATGCTTTAGTAGATTAGCGCTTATAAGTGCTTCACAAAGAGATAGGTTTTCAGTCTGCGTTTGAAGACTGTGAGAGAGTTCGCTGTTCGGACAACCAGTGGAAGTTCGTTCCACCATCTGGGTGCCAGGACAGAAAAGCGTCGTGTGGCATGTCTTCCATGAATCTTGAGGGATGGTGGGTCAAGCCGAGCCATACTTGAAGCATGGAGGGCTCGAGGTGAAGATTGACTTTTATCCAGAGTAACTTGCAATTTACAGGAAATGTTAGGAGTCTAGCTCAAGGACTATTGTGAGGTTCTTCTCCAGGTGAGATGCTTAGATGCAGTATGGTGGGCAGCAGTGTTACCTGCCATATAATACCAACTCCCATAGACACCTTAATCAAAATACTAACTATCATAAACTTGTGGAAGCAGATGTAGCATGGTTAGAATGGCTCACATAAACAGAACCAAGGTTTTAAATATAACCATTTACTATAAATATAACCTTTTACTAAAGAACACTTTCGTTTGAAGAGTGAGGAATAGATACAAGCAGTGCTGTAAATCTTCCTGTCAGTTCATTTACACTTCCACTGTGAAATCAAAGAATATCACAATTTGATTTTATTCAGCGACTGTGGTTGAATTAAAAGTTATATTAAGGAATGCACTAATGTAAGCAGTATTTTCAGCACTGACGTTTGTTTCTGATGATATTTTAATTTGTAGCAGATTGGCATTAGCTACAGATCTGAGAAGACATCAAAGCCACCGAACGCCTTTAATGTATATATGTATAGACATAAATGAAACAGAAACGTGTCTGACAAACCTGTTCGCACAACATATATGGAACCTAAGCTCTCAGTGCTGCGTATTATATTTCAGTCAAACATATTTTTTCAGTTTTGAAATTCAAAATTATTACTATGATAATCTCTTCTTACACCTCGTGTTTTTATTTCTTCCGCCACAAGTGGTTGCACAAAGGAAAAAAAAAATGAAAGCATCGTAGAATGAGGGGCGAAGCTGAAAAAATCTATGCTGAGCGTTTGCCAAAATGGATTTGGAGTATTTATACACACTGATTTGGTCAGAAATATGTAATAATCTTCCAAATACTAACACCTAAGGATATTTGGCAGCAGTATCAGATTTTTCATACTGAGCATCTAATTTGCAAAGCCAAGTTGTTGGCAACTAAAAATACATCCTAACACCGAGTTACACCGAGTTACTTCAGTCCTGATAACATTTATATGAATGCACTTGAAGCACAGCAACCCAGTGCTTTGCATTTCACATAAAATTACTGACGGCCTCCCGCAAGTTGATTTGGTCAAAATTTGAATGAGACAGACCCGCAGAGAGTTCTCTCCTCTCCGCCGTCTCTCTGGGCCTGATTAGCGTGTGTACTGTATGTTCCGTCATGCTGCAGTGTTGACCTGTGCTGTCATCTCCCTGATTACCCCCCTGATTCACTTTCCATGTTTGGTAATGTGCAATCAATCATAATCAATTAGCCAAAATGTTGAATCATTAAAACCATTATCATTAATTAAAATAATTATCACTTTCTGCCAATGCTTCATTACCACTGTCGTCTAATGTGGCTATGGCACACCAGACTTTCTCTCACTCTGCCGCCTTCTCGCTCTTTTGGAGGGACGGAATTATCAGGTAGTATTACGCATGGACTGTCATTTCTATACACAGAAGATACACACTTAGCCTGTCTTGTGTCTGAGTGATTCACAGCACAGTGATTGCTCTCAATCGGATTAATTACTAATTAAAATATAAATATTAATGTTATATTAATATTAGGGCTGTACAATATAGCTTTTGTTAGCTGGCTTTAAAAATGGCATAGCAAAGGCCTAACAACATCTTAAGAACCACCTGGGATACCGTAAGAATGAGCAATCATTGGGCAAAAACGTTTTACATTTTTCTTTCACTTGTGTTTGCACACTTGTGTTTAACCCATCCATGTAGTGAAACACCCACATATACACACACACTAGGGGGCAGCAAGCACACGAGCCTGGAGCGGTGGGTAGCCCTATCCACGGCACCCAGGGAGCAGTTAGGTGCCTTGCTCAAGGGCACTTCAGTCATGTCCTGCTGGTCGAACCAGAGATCTTCTGGTCACAAGAGTGAATCCCTAACCTTCAGGCCAGGACTGCCCCTATTGTAGCTACTGGCAGTGCAGGTGCAGGGGCAGGGGGTTCCCACGGCGACTCAAGCCCTATAATATTTTTCCTAGACCCCACATAACTTGGACCCCAAAGAACCCCTATGGAACCCCTATTTGCCCTTGATTGGCAATGTAAGGCTTTTGTCAAGCGCTGGAGTATATTGGTAGATTATCAAAGCTATGGATGAATTATGGGTCTTATATTGTGAGTTATGGATGTTTAATAAAAATAAAGTGGGCATCACCTCTATTGCTAGTTATGCCATTGGTCTCTCAGACAGTTAACTAAAACTGAAACTATGACTATAATGAGAACTAGGAATGGAAACATGTGCTTGTTATTTGTAATAGAAATAAAAGTGACGGCAAAAACACAAAAAATAAATCTACAAAAGGAAATAAACGAGGAATTACTGAAAATGATTTTTAAATCAGTGCGTGAATGAGAGTTAAGAGGCAGATCTCTTCTGTGTTTGTCCATCTTTAAGGAAAAGCTGGGTTTAACCTACTATTGTGACTAATTGTACTATTAATACCTGCTTTCGTATTTCAAAATAATTACATTTCAGAAATTAAAAACACCCTCTTCAGGTTGGAACTTATCTCCTGCCTCAAGTAGAGGGGTTTAAGTATCTCGGGCTCTGTCCTGGTGAAAGTCTGTTCTGGTGAAGGTCTGTCCTGGTGATGGTCTGTCCTGGTGAAGGTCTGCCCTGGTGAAGAGAGAGCTGAGCCAAAAGGTGAAGCTCTCGATTTTCTGGTCAGTCTACGTTCCTACTCTCACCTGTGGTCACCAGCTTTGGGTAGTCAAGTCAAGTCAAGTTTATTTATATAGCGCTTTTTACAACGATGTTGTCTCAAAGCAGCTTTACAGAGTTTTGAAAACAGACAGTTATAACATATATCCCCCAGTGAGCAAGCCAGAGGCAACAGTGGCAAGAAAACCTCCCTCAACTGGAGGAAGAAACCTTGGGAGGAACCAGACTCACAAGGGGAGACCCATCATCCTCTGTTCAAACAGTATTTACAGTTTAAACTAAATACCAAAGAAAGGAGCCTCTCTTTGAAATCTGGATAGCAAAGCTTTAGAAGCTGCACAGATAGAGGCAGTGTATGACTGAGGCAGTCTCTGACTGAGGCAGTCTCTGACTGAGTCTTTATGTAAAGTGGGCGTGAGCTGAAACAGTCCCATCCTATCTCAGTGCTGGTGCATCTGGATGGCACAGTGATGTAACTGAGGGTGTAGCAGTAAATGGACAGGTGAGCTGGCTGGTGATGGTGGGGTGATGGCCCGATGATCAGTCCTTCAACAGTGTTCAACAGATGGGAGGACAGTCATTTCCTCAGGAATAGTAAAGAGAGAGAGAGTTAGTTGGGCTCGGGAGTAAGACTGTAGAGAATATGAATATTCTGAATTTTAGAGTGTGGCTGGCGACTCCGGCAGATCTAACTATAACAGCCTAAACTAAAAGGAGAGAACCAGAAGGTAACATGGACATGAGAGCACCCTGAGAGACTGGGGTCCCCCCACTCCACCATCAACAAACCTGTGTGATCGCGTGAAGTGGTGGAACAACAGCACCAACATCTCAGTTTACCATAAACCTCTGTGACCAAGAACCCCCAGATCTCCTGCCTTTATCTAAAAGAGAAGATTAATTACCAAAAGGTAGTGACCGAAAGAACGAGATCGCAGATACAAGCTGCCTAAATGAGTTTTCTCTGTGGGGTGTCGGGTCTCACCCTCAGAGATAGAGTGAGGAGCTCGACTATACGTTGGAGGCTCAGAGTGAAGCCGCTACTCCTCCACATCAAGAAGAACCAGTTGATGTGGTTTGGACATCTGGTTAGTATGCCTCCTGTATGCCTTCCTGTGGAGGTGTTCTGGACATGTCCAACCGGGAGGAGACCCTGGGGAAGACCTAGGACATGCTGAAGGTATTATATCTCTCGACTGGCTGTCTGGGAACGCCCAGGGGAGCTAGAGGAAATCTAAATCTATTCATGCACCCTTTAAACAAACCTGAACTGAGATCGAAATAATAATAATAATAATAATAATAATAATAATAATAATAATAATAATAATAATAATAACTAAAACCAAAAAATACCTAACTAAAAAACAAAAAATACCTAACTAAAAACCAAAAAATAAAATAATAAAAACTAATTAAAGTTTCCAAACCACATTGTCCCTCTTGTTTTGGTAGGGGGGGTGGTTTGAGGGGGAGGTGAACATGTTATTGTTTAATATTTATATTTAATATTTTCTCCTGCTTTTGCCCTGTAATGCAAAATGCTAAATAAAACTAAGCTCAAGTTCAGATAGTTTCCAAATAAAAAATAATTATAATAGAGAATAATTACATACTGCCTGATTTTTATATTTATAAAGTCTAAACAGTCACACATGTACTAACGTGTTTAGTAGTATATGTTAGTATATGTTTAAGCAACACTATGTAGGATTTGGTGATTTGGAGACCTCTCTGGTAGAAATATCTAATTGCAAGAAATATGAATAAGAACATTTTGTTGCTCTGGTTTTATTTATATGCGCCCTTTCCAACAGATGTCGTGACACAGCAGCTGTACAGAAAATCCAGGCCCAAGATAAGGAAACCCGGAGAGGAACCTGGCTCAAAAAGGAGAACACTTCCTCCTCTGGTCAGCCAAGGATAGCAAAGTAAGTACAAAAGTAATACAATACGAATAAGATTTACAATTATATGTATTATTGAATGTAGAGAAAAATAAGAAAACTGTTCATCAGAGTAGCAGTGAAAAACAGATCAGGCAGGAGGAGAAACAACTGAATAGTTCTTGAAAGCAGGAGAAGAACATTTCTGCAAATCAATCCCATACAAATGGATAAATCTAAGGCTTTTTTTTATTTGTGTCTCGATGAAGGAGTGTGATGAAAGACTCAAAACTTGGTGAACATCGAGTCGGGCCTTCTTCGTAAGCCTGTGCATGTGATGGTAATATGTAAAGACATATGATGAGGTTTGTTGAACTCATTCAAAATTGACACATGTACACCATATTTTAGTGTGTTCTCAGTTATACTACTTTTTTCAGTTTTGACAACAAATATTACATGACAAGTAAAGATACTTTTTACTAATGCTGGCAGAAGAATACCATATCGTCGCTGTCTGAACTTTACAGGAGAGACCGAAACCCTACTTTACTTTCAATGTAAGTCAATGGAACCAAGCTATTTTGGTGAACTTCTATTGGTCCATTCATCATGAAATTCTCACACAAAGTAAACGACCATTGGCATGTTCAAAAAATGTAGAAAACTCAAAATCAACAAAAATGGAGATTTTTTTTTGGACAGTGATGATATATAAATTCAGTTTAAAAAGAAGTGGTGGGATATGAAAACCTATATTTGTCTGTGGGAAACAAGCAATGAGTAAATTGATGAGAAAACTGAAATAAATAAAGAAATAAATGAAAAAGGGATAGAGTTGAGCAGTGGTTCTCAAACTGGTCCTCAGAGACCCTCAGACAGTCCATATGCTGGATCTCTGTGCTTTCTGGTTTAGATTGGAGTAGAAATGTAAACTGCCTGGGGGTTCCCCAAGTTTGTGAATGACTACAATATAAAATATTTACACCTATGGCATTTTGCAGAGCCTCTTATCCAGAGTGACCTACAATTTACTGGACATGTAGGAGTCTTGCTCACAGAATAGTGTAAGGTGCTTCACCAGGCGAGGGGCTTGCACGCTAAACTGCATTGTGGTGGGCGTATGATACCAAACACTGTAGACACCTTAAGCCAAATAATACCCAAAGTAAACTTGTGGAAGCAACTGTAGCATAATTAAAATGGCACACCCAAACAGAACCAAAGCCTTTAATTTGACTGTGTGAGGGGGTTAAGGGTACTTTTACATACAGCTGTACTCAAAATACAGAATCACTGCCATTGTGGACACTAATGCATCAAATCTATTGCTTATGCAATGCAGGAATAAGCCAACAGAGGCTCATCATCTATCCCTCATTCAGGTTTGCTGTACAGGACTATAGGAATAGCTTTCTTTTCTAAGACCAGTCCCTCTTCTAATAAGATGATTGTCTTAACCTTATCTTATTTAAGATGTTCCATTGGACACATCTGATCTGAAACACGGCCCTTTGTGTAAAACTACACCGCAGTGTCTCTTTGACATTGAGTCTCCCTCCGTCGCGCTGTCAGGGGAGCGTATCATCTCTGCAATAATCAAATGTTACACCACTAGCTCCCTGCTCCCTCACGCTTGGCTGGGGCTGCCTCTTTCTCTCGCCCCCCGATGCACATCCATATTTCCTAAGGAGAGCCGGGGAGAGGCCATTAATGATGTGTAAACATCCGGGGAGCAGCCCTCAGGGGAGAGAGCGAGAGAGAGCAGTCAGGAACAGCAGTAATTCCATCTTTCCGCACGATTGTCAGCACGCTTCTCTTCTCCGTTCTCAGGGCTTAGACCTGGAATAGACCTGTCATCATAAAAGTCCCAATAATTGCTCATGTCAAATTTTACTAAGGGCCTGGGGGGGAGTGGGCGCATTTGTGTGTGTGTGTGTGAGTTCCTTCATGCTCATCCAGTGAATAGAAGTCTTTAACAGCTCGGTTCACGGGCCCAGGGGAATCACTCAATGCCACTGAGCTAAAGCAGGCGTCTCATTGGGGTCACGCCGCCAAACCAAATGGACCCAAACATTGTGAGAAAGCCTCTTTAGTTAAGCAAAAAAAATGAAGCTAGCATTTTCCGCTTAGCCTTGATGTAGTCAATCAACCCAGACGTGTTTGGTATCCGACGTTTGCAGATTGCAGTACTGTGCGGAGGTCAGAGACTGCTGTTCTTAATTTTAGGCCCAGTCAAAATAAACATTAAAGCAACATTATGTAAGAAGAAAAGTGTATTTCATGGAGGAAACGCTAGATGGTTGTGCAGCGTGAGCAGTGTAAGGAACAAGGGATGAATAAACGACAAGTAGAGGAGTGCAGGTCAGTGTGTGTTTGGGGACCTGCCCTGCTGTAGGTATAACAAAACTGGAATGTTTGTGTGGGCTTGAAAATGAATTGGACCCTATGAGAGGAACGAGGGATGGAATAAAGGACAAATAGATGAGTGCGGATAGATATGTCTGTGGATTAATACTTGGGGACCGGATGTGAGTGAGTACATGCAGTTTGGTGGCTGTAGGTTTAACCAAACCATAATGTTTGTGTGGGCTTGAAAATGAATTGTACCCTATCAGAGGAATGAGGGATGGAATAAAGGACAAATAGACGAGTGCGGGTGGGTATGTCTGTGGATTAATACTTGGGGACCAGATGCGAGTGAGTACATGCAGTTGGTGGCTGTAGGTTTAACGAAACCATACTGTTTGTGTGGGCTTGAAAATGAATGGGACTCTATGGGGACAAAAAGAAGGATGGGGAAAAAACGACAAACAGACAAGTGCGGGTCAAACCAACACTGCAGTTACGGTTGGGGGGCTGCCCTGAGTCGGTGTATGTGAAACAGTGTCTGCCAGTTGAGCAGAAGTTTAGTAGTTCACGTTGGCATATGGATGCTGAAGATTTTTATGCAACTGAAATCACACGGGTAGTCAGCACATGGAGGGGAGTTCAATTCTAAATATTCAGCTTATCAACAAATGTGCATGTACAGATGACCATGACGGGGGGCCGACATTTATATTTAGGACAATGGTGTAAAAGTGTATTTACAATGTGCAACTGTAGGGGGACCCCAGGAGCAGAAAATAAAATTCTTGCATAAATAATGCTGTGAGAACTCATTTCTTAGCTTTCAGTGTGTCCAGTCTCCTTCATTACAGCTTCCATTCTTTGCTTTTAGTTTTTTAGAGAAATCTGCAGGGATATATTTTCAGTCCATTCCAATCCCAAGCACATTCAGTGATGTTCAGGTCTGGACTCTAGGATGTTCAGTCTGTTGTTCTAGGAGCACCAGCAATAACAAAGTTTCTTTTTTCTTATAAGTTTTTCTATAAGTGTTTTGGAGGTCTAACAGGTCTTGCGTGGCTGTTAGGAGTCCCATTTTTGTATCTTTCAAAAATCAGTTTCAAAAATATATCAAATGTACAGACAAAATGTAGACATCCAGTTGGCTTTTGTTCATGTTTATAGATAATAGGGTCAGAAACCACCTAAACAACAATGGCTAATGTTTTTGATGCTTATTTCAGATACCATGTCTTGGCTACATATTGTAGCTGTCCAATGAAAAACAAGTATTTCCAAAATTTCAGAAGAGACCAAAAACATACCTTACTTTCAGTGTAATTCAATGGAACCAGAATTTTTTCCCAGCTATTTTGAAGCATTTCTATTGGTCCATTCACATTGAAATTTGCACACAATGTAAACAACCATTGGCATGTTCAAATGATGTGGAAAACTCAAATTCGACAAAAAATGGAGATGGACATGTTTTTCATTGGACACCAACAATATGCAGTCTAGGCAAAAGTGTCAAAGTATCTGCTTTTCTATAAAAATGCAAACCTCCAACATGGATAGCACACAGCGCGGCTAACACTGAGCTTTGTGCATCTCCGTCACAGACCCTCCAGCATGTGCGTGGGGGTGGCTGAAGGTGGCATGGCAGAGTGCCTGTGCTGGGTGGGGGTGCTGGCTTGGGGGTGCTGGAGGGGGGTTGGGCTGAAAGTGTGGGACTGCTCTGCCACCCCGTCGCGGAGCTTCTCCTCGGTGCTATGGAGGAGCCCATCATGCGCACCTGATTGCATTACTGGCGAGCGGTCTGCGGGAATGAGCGTAATTGCAGCTCATTATGAGCCCTGAAGTGTGACAATGCCTAAAACAGAGATTGCTTTCCCGCCTCAAAACTATAAAGAGGCTACGCATCCCGGCTCCTCTAAGCCCCTGCATATTAAACGTATGAGAGGAGAATTGATCGGACCACGTTTCATTAGCGTGTTCGCAAAAATCTTCAAATGCGGGATTTGAAATGGATATGCACGAGAGCGTGGATGTGGAAAAAGGAGAAATAAGGCTTGAAGACGACTGCTGATGCTATTTTTGGAGCATTTGTATTGACAATTGTATGTCATACAGCATCAGAAATGACATACAGAAGTCTATTTTGAAAATTCAAAGAGAACTTAGTCAAAATTTGGAGAGTGAATTTTCTACTATCGCCATCATATCTACTTCAGCATAGTCTTATTTTTGCATTTGAGACCTAAACATCAAGCTGGGCCTTCTCTTTGAACCTGTGCATGTGATGACGTTAAAAAGGAAGAACACCTGACCTGGAAAACTTGTTTCAGGCTTTACGGTGCGACTCATATCCACTACCGAATGAATGCAAATATAAATAAGAAACTTTTCAAGCCGAAGCTCTCTTACCGAAACCCGTAGCCTCTTTGGCCTGCCTGTAATGAAAGGCTTTCATTGGTGTTGAAATGAAAGGCAGGAAATGGATATGCACGAGAGCGTGGATGTGGAAAAAAGGAGAAATAAGGCTTGAAGATGACTGCTGATGCTATTTTTGGACCATTTGTATTGATAACTGTATGTCATACAGCGTCAGAAATTACATACAGAAGTCTATTTTGGGGTCCTTAGCTAACATTTGTAGGATTTGGAGGCGGACATGCAGAAAAACATGTTGTAATGTAATCTGTTGATCATGACTGTGAATCTGTGCTCTGAAAAAAATTCAAAGAGAACTCAGTCAAAACTTGGTGAGTGAATTTTCTACATATCTAATTTAGCATAGTCTTATTTTTGCATTTGAGACCTAAACATCAAGCTGGGCCTTCTCTTTGAACCTGTGCATGTGATGACGTTAATAAGGAAAGACACCTGACCTGGAAAACTTGTTTCAGGCTTTACGGTGACTCGTATCCATTACCGAATGAATGCAAATATAAATAATAAGCTTTCCAAGCCGAAGCTCCCTTACCGAAACCCGTAGCCTCTTTGGCCTGCCTGTAACGAAAGGCTTTCATTGGTGTTGAAATGAAAGGCAGGCCTTTGCTGGCTGTCATGTCATAAAAGGATGCAGTCGGAGAGCGCAGACATGATTTCATGGCTAATGATTCCCACACTAATATCACTGTGGGCTGCAGAGAGGATAACCAAGTTGAGCTGTCTTAGCTCAAATGATTCAATTAGGCCAGCTGTCCCCATTTGTCATGGCTCAACTCGCTTTTAAATTACCTTTCCAGAGCGCTTACGTGTCTCCGCATTGGATGTACCAACCCGACGATTCCTGGGGACAGGAAAAAAAAGGGGGGGAGAGCGAAAGAGCGGAGGCAAAGTGGTGAAAAAGAGAGCGAGATAACAATAAGCACGTTATCCACTTTGATGCTGGCAATTATGGAGATAAATGTGACTTTTGCTGCTGATCAGCTGTGTTTGGTGGAGGATCCTCAGTGTGCAATAAGGGAAGTCCTTCAGGCGTACCACACTGATGGGCAAGACGGAGACAGTGCTGCTACGCACGAACAGCAAGGCAGCGAGCAAGCAGGGAAACAGCGTAAGGTCAGGAGCAGCAGAACAACACGCCGCTGTGGAGCAGACCACATTCAGATCATCTCGATGGTTCTCGATGATTTGTTTTCCACGACTAATTGCCATTAACGCTAATTTAAGAACAATTACTCCTACTGTTAATTGAGATTTTAATATGGTTATACACATTTATGGTAAGTGACATTATCAAATTTGATTACTGTTGATGAGACAATATGAGGCTTGAGAGCAGTACACTTGCTAAGTGACACTAAAACACGACGTTTCTGCTTCTGTAAAAAAAAAAAAACGCTCATTCTAAAACGTTCGATCATCCACGCCTCCGAGTAGCACTACAGAGTGTAGGTCGAGCCCATTAGCCCTTTCCATTGAGAGATCTAATGGTCTGTTTTCTTCAGCTACAGTAGGTAGACCATCAAATCTTCACACTCGACTTAAAATCTGTCAGCTAATAATGTAGAGGCACAAAATATTTTTCCTTCAGCATCAAGCTTAGCAGATTAGCTGTTTGGCATATTTAACTGCTACACCATAAAAAAAACTAGCTTTTCAAATGATGAAATTATTATATCATAAATCTGTCATTATACGTTTCTTTTTTCTGATGAGTACAGTTTTGGTGGTCTAACAGGTCTTGCATGCTTGTTAGGAGTCCCATGGTTGCTCTTTCTTTCTAAAATCAGTTTCCAGTGTAATCGGGCGAAAGCGGGGTACACCATGTCCGGGTCTGATTCCCGGGCCAGATGACCTGGATCTTCTCTGTGTGGAGTTTGTATGCTTCCCCCGTATCTGCGCCGGCTTCCTCCTACAGTCTAAACACATGGGGTGTGTCTCAAAACCTAGTGAGCTGCCTACATGCCTACTTAGACACGCACTAGGTTTTGAGACACACCCATGTATTCAGGAGAGTTGGAGATGCTAAATTGCCCCCTAGGTGTGAGTGTGTGTAATTGAATGTGTATGCCCTGTGATAGATTAGAGATATGTTCAGGGTGTATCCTGCCTT
This sequence comes from Megaleporinus macrocephalus, assembly GCA_021613375.1. NCBI lineage: Eukaryota > Metazoa > Chordata > Actinopteri > Characiformes > Anostomidae > Megaleporinus > Megaleporinus macrocephalus. The sequence goes on from CM038727.1 coordinate 11,400,006, forward strand.
CTGCCCACTGAGTGATGGGATAGGCTCCAGCACCCATATTTAAAAAGAAATGTGATTAAATAATCAATTTCTTAAAAAAATATATCCACTTATATTTTTAAGTAGGTTTATGTAATCAAAACAGCCATGATACGTTTGTATATGATGACACAACACTTCTTATAACTTCCTTGTGAATGGGCCAAGCTAAACTACTATAAGCTGTATAGGTGGATATATGAATACATTGGCTATCATGTCATGACATCACAAAAACAATGAACTGATAGTTTTCCAGCTTAGTTTCCATATTGGCTGTATGTATATATATATATATATATATATATATATATATATATATATATATATATATATATATATATATATAGTAAATTTTCTAATAGGAGAATCCAACCAATGGGCGAATGAGGATTAACAGCATATATATTGGTTGGATTCTCCTATTAGGAAATTGACTCATGCACACTATCCTAACAAAGCAGCCAAAGGAGCTGAATGTAGCTTGTCTGCACCCTGAAGGCAAGAAAAATGTTCTTCTAAAGGTGTTAAGTCTCCAGTACAACAACACATGCCTTTGGAGGTTTCGCACATGGTGTCTTAATTATTTGGATTAAGCAGCACTCACTGATGTGCAATCTGTCAGAGCACAGCAGACTCAGTGCAAGTCCAAACACAGGCATTTATTTAGGCTGTATTTACAAAGTGCATGTAGACCACGTTTTTAAATACACAGAACCAAGACAAGAAACCGACAAACACACCAGCGACAAATCTGCTGCTGTTCCAGTGAGACGTATAGATAATGAATGGCTAAACATCACAGAGCTGATGTAGACATGCTGGAATATAACTCACCAGCACTACTAATGAACAGAGCTACACATAACAGTGTGGAACACCTCTGTTAACCTCTTTTTCCAGGAGCTTTGGAGGACCCTCGCTGTGTATCAGTTTTTTTCAACCATGCTGATACCAGGCATTTGCACATGTAGACCCAGGGGGGCTAGAACCCCTACCTCTTTGTCTTCACACTGTATAAATGGTTGGTTGGAGTGCTTAATAACTGTATTTTATATCATCCCCACTGTTCTTTAAGATCTGTTACAGTTAGCCTTTCCCTGAGAATAAAGCCTGTGGGTCGTGTAGGATTCTATAAAATTCATTGCTCTTGGACGATCCCTCTGGTGCAGAGGGACCACCCAACCTGCCCACATCACAATAGCTCTGAAAGCTCTGAAAGCTCTGGAAATCCCACCAATAAATCAGCGTTAAGAAAGTGTAGAATTCCTACTTTGTACATCATCTCCACTTAACATATAGGTGCACTTACAGACTCTAGTCCAGGGGTGTTTAATTAGAGTTCAGTAAGGTCCAGTTAGAGGAGATTTCCTCAGGCCAAGGTCTGGACCGCCATCATTTCTAACTTGTATTATGATTCAGTGCCAGATCCTGTAAACTGAAGTATCAGCATCGTGTACAATCAGCAACTGAAAGACAAACTTATATCACATACCGTTCAGTATATTTCAGTAAATGTACTGTTTAAATGCTGAACTGAATGAATTATTTATAAATCTCCAAATACATTATAAAAACAGGGCTACATTAAAAAAACAGAATGTTTTGTAAAAAAGTGCATCTTAAGGTGTTTATTTATTGAGAAAGTTAATAAAACTCGGTCTTCTTGTTAACTCAGCTTCACAGATTAACATGTTGGTTTTACAGACAGTATTCTCCAAAACTAGACGAGCAGGTCCATTCCAGAACCGTTCCTATTAAAGAGTCACTTTTCTGTTTTTAGAGCTCGTTATTCTTTCTGACTCGCTTTAGTCTCCGGCTGCTGCTCCTCGCTTCGTACCACGCCTGTGTGCACGCACTGCAAGCCCCAGCGTGCAGAGATCTGATTGGCTGAGGAGCGCCTTCAGTGATCTTACAGCGCACATTGGTCTCTCAGAAGACAAGAAAAGCTCCACCGCTTAAAATAAACACAGTCTAAATAAAATCATTCTCAATAGTTTATCGGTTTGAATCCACATTGGACAACGTCTGGGTCCGGATCCAAACTGCAGTCCGCCTATTAGTGACCCCTGCTCTTGCCAATCTCTCTGAGGACCCCCACAGAGCCAGAGCAGGTACTATTTGTGTGGTGGGTCATTCTCAGCACTGCAGTGACACTGACATGGTGGTGGTGTGTAAGTGTGCACTATGCTGGTGTGAGTAGATCAGAAACAGCAGTGCTACTTGAGTACACTGTGTATCCTCACTGTCCACTCCACTGGACAATCCTTCCTCGCTGGTCCACCTTGTAGATGTAGAGTCTGAGAGTAGTTAGCTCATCTGTTGCTGTACAGTTGTGTTGTCTGTCCTCTGGTCCTTCATCAGTGCTCACAGGCTGCTGCCCACAGGACACCGTTGGCTGTATGGTAGTTTTGGTTGGTGGACGATTCTCAGTCCTGCAGTGACACTGAGGTGTTGAAATGCTTGTCTGATCCACTCACACCAGCACCACAGCAGTGTCACTGTAGTGCTAAGCATGATCTGTTCCTGCTTTGTGGTGGTCCTGTGAGGCCCTGACCATTAAAGAAAAGGGTAGCAAAGTAGCCAAAGAAAGAGAATGACTGCTATGGTAAGTGGATCTGAGGAAAGGAACCAAGAGTGTAGATACAAAGCGAAGTACTGAATGAAGTAGCCAGTGGGTGCATTCATTAAAAGAGCCACACCTCTGGCTCATCATCATCTTGGCATGACTCTTGATAATGTAAATAAATTCAAAGAACCGGGAGAGTCTTGGTTTTAAGTGTCAGCTGGTTGCACCTCGAACTGCTTCTGCAGCCTCTGATAGTATAATGCATGAAACATTTGTTTCAAACGATGGAGGTCAGCATAGTATGCGTCATGCATCTCAGTCAGAACTGAAGTCATCTCTCTTGTTACCACCTTGTCACTGCTTGAAGTTCTTGACAATGACAACTTCTGCTGTATGTCCCGACACCAAAGGTGCTCTGCCAACAGCCCGACTGTCACATGCTTCAGGTCAGTTTCCAGCGTTTGCCAGTTATCCGGCTATTGGGCCGAATTAGCATCCGGATTTGCATAATACGTAACGCATGGCAAACTTCTGCACACAGACGAGTTGAGCTTTCCGCCTCCGTTCTCAGGCATCCCCCTTTCTCGGTAAAGCGCCACAGTGGTCCACGTGTCGCTAATGCTTCTCTGTCTGCCTCCTGCAGCCGGAGCGCTCAGTTCGGCCGAAGAGCCTGGCTCACCGCGCACTCCTCCCTACCTGCAGCATCAGGCCGGCTGCATTATGGAGGCTGAGGCCATGCCAAAACACAATTTGGAACGTGTCCAGCACTTCATTGGAAAGTAATGGTTTTCACTGAACTGAGTTATGACCAGCTGTTTGCAGACAGTCTGTGACATACTGATAGAGCAGAACACCGTATGTTGCTTTCCAAATCAAATGATACAAGGAGTGTGACAGAGTGGAGAAACATCTGTCATTAGCAATTTTCAGCACGCTCCACTAATTCTGGACAAAATACGGGTAATGAAGTTACCGCAGGAAACTTCAAATACTGTCAGCGCAACAAGGCTATAAGAAGCCAGCGCTCATGAAGGCCTGTAATCTAATTCATTTGTTGTAAGAAACATGCAGAAGGGCTGATAATTGTTTTTGATCATCGTGTTTTAAAATGCAAATGACAAATGTTCTACTTTAATCAAAGAACAAAAATCAAGGACAGGAGGGTGATTTGTTCCTTTTATTGAGGCGCCCTCCCTTTTTCGTTCTCGCCATCAATGGCCTGAGCGAGAAACACAAAGGCCTGGCATATGCGTGTGCCACTGCTCGCTCGACTGGAATGCATGAAAACACGGCGACTCTCTGTTATCTACAAAAGCGACTTCCCGCTGCTAATAACATGTTTTGAATAAGAACAGCCATATTGTTATGTGAGAGAGGCACGACACGATCATCAGATTTATCTGTAAACTCGTTTTTTAAACTGTGTGATTGGCACCCAGCTGTATTAGAGGCTACTTTCATGCAAATGAAAAATATCATTTATCATTATTGAAGGTCTGTAATCTAATTCAGCTGACTAAAGTGGTTAGTGTATTAGTATAACTGCCTTAAAGCTGGCTTTATTAAAGGAAAAACAGAATATTAGAGTAAATATAGAGTTAGGGCAATATGGTGTTCCACAGGGCTCTGTTGTAGGCCCTTTACTGTTGTTTTATTTACACATTTTTTGTGATTTTCAAACTAAATCTCAACAATATTCTCTTGTTGGGATCTGTTTAAACTTAGACTCCGCCAGTACAAATACAACTAGTCACTGTTATATGGCGCTCATGTTCTTAGGCACAGTGAGAATGGCGAGGCCAAAGACTTCCTGCCGATGGATCCAATGAAGACAAATCTCACGCAACAGTTGTTGGAGTAAGACACGTCAAAGAACAGTGGGCGTAATGAAGCGTTCCGGAGTTGGTTATACAAACAAGAAGGGCACATTTTGGCAGTGATCGGTGGCAGAAGGACTATGAAATTATGTGTGTTCATTTTTTGTTAATTATTATGGGTGCCACATGTTAAGCAGAATGTTCTACTGCTGTGGATTGTCTGGAAAGTAAGGGAAAAAAAATCCGCACAGATGATTATGGGTGAGTGAATGCAGCAGGGAACAGTTGGACTCTGTGATTATAAAGAACTACTGTTGGAGCCTTGCCCCGTCTTTGATTCCTCGTATTTCCCTTTGTAATAATGCGCATCATGCGGCGCGTGTGGGTGAATAAACTGGCAGGACTGAATTGACAATAATCACCCATAATGCTCCAGGGATGAGGCGGCCCCTCCTGGGGACAGCAGAAATCATTAATATGCAGACGCCCACAGTCCTCATCTGCCATCATCTCAGCCGTTTTGTATGCTTTGCATTTAGCTGTCAATTTCCGTGGTTGATACAGGGGTAAACGATTGCTTTTCCAGAGTGGAGGTTTTTCTTTTGTGTTAATTATATTTGCACAGAATTTCCTCTAAGCCGTACACCAATGCCGCCCGACACAATCAGTGCACAGGGACAGTAAAGTGTGCAAAGTAAGGGATTAAAATGCACTTTCTTTGATGAATTGGCAGAGATTAGTAGACAATTTAGAAGAGAATATCAGAACCTTACAGAAACAGAATCAGTACTTTCCAAGACCACTCTTCATTTATTTACCCTGTAGTGTCCTTCTCAGTCTTTTGTTTGAGCACGTTTTGAGTTAGTATATCTTAATGAAGAAAGTGTTGAACTTAACCTGTTTGCGCCATCTCTACCAATCCACATCTATCTTAGGCTTAAAGAGGTCTAGAGGTCAATGAGTGTTTTAATAGATAGTCTTTGTTCAGCATATTGTAGTTTGAGAGGTTTGATAAACAGAATTTATGCTACAGGTGGATATGCTAAGCTAATGTAATTATTAATAAATGAATAAACCTAGTTAGAATTATTAGACTTATTAGAAAATTAGAAAATGCTAGAAAAAAATAGAAAAAAAACATTGTTTTTTCTTTTCTTGGTGAGGACATTAAAGGGTTAACGGGAACCTATTATGATGTTCCTTAGTTTCCCTTTCCTTTAGTGTGTTGTAACTTTGTTCATGTAAATAGCCTCTAATGTTCTAAAGCCCATAGTATAACACTTTTCTCTCTTGCCTGAAACCCTTATTAAAATTCCAGCCCTTTTCTCTGTTGCATGGTGACATCATCTCGTAAAACAATCCTTAAGGCACAATCTGTAGGATTGGGACTTGCAGCTACAGCTTTTAACCCACTCTGACTGCTGACCAAATAGAATAGGATGGCAAGCTGACCCATCAGAGTCCACTGGGCTCAGCGGGAGGCGTTGCTTAAAGACACAGGTGCTCAAACAAAGCACCTTTCAGACAGAGGGGTGATGTACTGTATCAAAAAAATATTGTTTTTTTGGAGAAACCGAAGCATGCAAATCTGTTCTAGTAGACCTCAAAGTAAAATTTCAAAACTTAAATGATTATAATAGGTTCTGTCATGTTTTATATAAAAGGTTACACATTCTCTCTAAAGTGTTATCCAATCAGAAATGACCTGCACATAATCTTTGCTATAGTAAAAAGACAATGCTCACAATAGAATGCACGCAATAGACCCCCTATGGATGCGTCTGCTGCAGCTTGGTGTAAGATTTATTTAGGTGAATATATAGAAGAATATAATAGAAGAAGACCAACTGTCATCGGTCCTGATCCTTCTGGACCTCTCTGCAGCTTTCGACACGGTGAACCACAAGATCCTTCTATCCGTCCTCGCTGACCTGGGAATCGTGGGCTCTGCATGGAAGTGGTTTGAGTCCTATCTAGAGGGGCGGTCTTACCAGGTAACATGGAGAGGGTCTACATCTGCTCCTTGCAGGCTCCTTACTGGTGTCCCTCAAGGCTCAGTGCTAGGTCCTCTCCTCTTTTCACTCTACACCCGTTCTCTTGGTGATGTAATTACCTCTCATGGTTTCTCTTACCACTGCTATGCTGATGACACTCAACTAATGCTTTCCTTCCCACAGTCTGATACTCAGGTTTGCAGTCGTATCTCTGCATGTCTGACCGACATTGCTTCATGGATGACAGCTCATCATCTGAAGCTCAATCCCAGCAAGACTGAGCTGCTGTTCATCCCTGGAACTACAGGTCCTCAGCAGGATCTTGCCATCTCATTCGAGAACTCTTTGATTGTTCGGTCTAAAGATGCAAGAAACCTTGGGGTGACTCTGGATGACCAGTTATCTTTCTCAGCGCATATTACGAACCTGACTCGGTCATGCAGGTACATTCTCTACAATATCAGACGCATCCGACCCTTCCTCTCTCAAGAGGCCTCCCAGGTGCTCGTCCAGTCTCTTGTCATTTCAAGGCTGGACTACTGCAACTCTCTCCTGGCTGGTCTTCCTCTGCAGGCCATCAAGCCCCTACAACTGATCCAGAATGCAGCAGTACGGCTCGTCTTCAATCTCCCCAAGTACACTCATGTCACTCCACTGCTGCGCTCCCTTCACTGGCTTCCTGTAGCTGCTCGCATTCAGTTTAAAGTTCTGATGCTTGCCTACAAAGCCAAGAATGGACCAGCTCCTCCTTACCTTATGGCAATGGTCAAAAGTCGAACCGCACCTCGAGCCCTTCGCGCTTCAAGTACGGCTCGGCTTGACCCGCCATCTCTCAAGATTCATGGAAGACATGCAACAAAACGCTTCTCTGTCCTGGCACCCAGATGGTGGAACGAACTTCCACTGGCTGTCCGAACAGCGAACTCTCTCGCGGTCTTCAAACGCAGACTGAAGACCTATCTCTTTGTAAAGTACTTATAAACACTATATACTAAAGTACTGGTACAAACTGTAATTGCACTTTATCTTCTAGGAGCACTGGCTAAGTACTGCACTTGTACTGTATGTAGTCTTGTATTTATTCTCTTATAGATGTTCCTGTCTTGCTAGGTATTGCGTTGTCTTGTTTCTAGGTATCAGCACTGGCCCTGTGTTTATGGCAGTGTTTGAGTATAAGAGTGGTTTGGACTTAGACCTGTTTGTACTAGATAGAGATTCATACTCTAACTGAACACTAAGCACTTTTGTAAGTCGCTCTGGATAAGAGCGTCTGCTAAATGCCATAAATGTAAATGTAAATGTAAATGTAAGAATATTTAACCTATATATATATTGTGGCTGACCAATGAAATACATGTCACTCCATTTTTGTTGATTTCTAGTTTATAGTTTTCTGCAAAAAAATTGGTTCCATTGACTTACATTACAAGTTTTTTGGTCTTTTCTCAAAAGTTGGCATTTTGGAGATTTTTTTTTTGGACAGTGACGATATATATATATATATATATATATATATATATATATATATATATATATATATATATATATAGGACATTAAAGGGTTAACGGAAACCTATTATACTGTTCCTTTGTTTCCCTTTCCTTTAGTGTGTTGTAACTTTGTTCATGTAAATAGCCTCTAACGTTCTAAAGCCCATAGTAGAACACTTTTCTCTGCTGCCTGAAACCCCTCATTGGAATTCCAGCCTTTTTCTCTGTTGCATGGTGACATCATCTCGTTAGGGCACAATCTGTAGGGGTGGGACTTGCTGCTACTGCTTTTAACCCACTCTGACTGTTGACCAAATAGAACAGGATGGCAAGCTGACCATTCATTACAAAAAAAAATAATTCATTACAGAAAACAATATATATATATATATATATATATATATATATATATATATATATATATATATATATATATATATATATATATATATATTGTTCTCTGTAATTAATGATTTTTATAACATATATGACCACATACTTCATATAGTTTTGATAGTTTTGTATGTTCTGATAAAGTACTTTGGTATTTTGATGAGTATGCAGAGTTTGCTGTTGTTCAATTACACATTTTTACTGGATTACTCAATTACTTACCAAATAATCATTAATCAATAATCATTACTGATCTAATCGATAAAGACAGTGACAGTGTTGCATTTTTAGCCTTTCAAAATTCATGTCTGCCAGCAATTGAGCCGTTTCCTATAATGCACTTGCGTTTAACTGTCAATTGGCTTACTTGATCCAGTGGAAAGTGATGCTTTTCATCACGTGAGTGCGGAGTTTGGCCTAATTCAGTGAAGGATATGCGAGTGTAGAGGATTAGCTCGTCCTCGTTCAGTGCTCAGACGCACATCAGTGCAGTGCAAACCACAGTGTTTACTTGGCTGACTTGCTGTTGCAGCGCTTCGTAATTGATTTCCCCAGATTCGAGCAGCCAGCAGTAACGAGCGCTATCCGTCCCGCGCACCGGGCTCGTTTTTCGTCCGACAGAAGCTGATGGCATTAAGTGCTCCTCCTCCTCCTCCCCGCCGCGTTCCGGGTGCCCCCTCGAGCATGTTGTCATTGATAACTGCTGCAGGCTCGCCCGAGCTTGGCTGGGACTGCTCTTGGCAGCGTTGCGCATTTGCTTAGAGATATCACACTCCATCATGCGACACGAAAAGCTTTGTTTTTCTCCTCTTGACCTTCGCCCACTCGTCTGCCTCCGCCGTCCATCTGTCCATGTATCGGAGTGGACAGAGGATGGACTCGTCCTGTCCCCCGCAAACAGGACACTTGTAATTGTCGAATGACGCGTAGCGTGTTCAGCTGTTCGCTGAGAGCCGTGTGTGGTTTTAGTTGAGTTTTGTTAAAGAGCTGCAGCTTTCTAAGCCATTGTTTAGGACCCTGCTTGTCTGGTCAGAGTGTCGGCAAATAAGAGAGAAATGGGCTTTGTGGACAGAGGTGGACAAAGCGTTTCATGATCTATATCCAAGGCTGGACTGGGAACTAAATTTAGCCCTGGACGTTTTTCCAAATCGGCCCACTTATAGAGTCACAGTGACTCCAAAGTGATAACGCCCAGATAGACAGTGTGACTGGGAGAGCTGAGACCCCTGAACTGTCCTCCCTCTCCCATCTCTCGTTCTCTTCAAGCTTGAATCGTGTTTTCTTGACTAAAACTCAAAGAATAGACTAAAAAATATCATCTAACATATTTATCACATGTAAATACATTCTTTTCTGTTGATAGTTTCATCTATCTTACCACTAAAGTTAATCAAAATAATCAGAGATCATATAAAAAAGCAAAGTATCTATTCTGCACTTTCCATTTGGGATCAAGAAAATTCTTTCCATATATTACACACAATTATAAATATACCAAACGGTTCTATTGGTTTTTTTTCCATCTTGACTCAATAAACTTCCAGATGCTGCTAGAAGTAAATCCTGAGCTTTTAAATTTGTCTGCTGTTAGTTGTTGTGGACGTATTCCAGCAAACGTTGTAACAATGTTGTCTACTTAATGCAAGGTTCCTACAGTGTTGTCAAACGGTTGTGCTTTTTAACATTTACATTTACATTTTGGACATTTAGTAGACGCTCTTATCTAGAACGACTTACAGAAGTGCTTAGTGTTCAGTCAGAGTATGAGTATCTCTATCTAGTACAAACTACTCTTATACTCAAACACTGCTATAAACAAGGGCCAGAGCAATACCTAGAAAGAAGACAACAAGATATAAGGTTAGACACAGTATCGGTGCAATACCTAGCAAGACAGGAATACTACAGAGAAGAGAATAAATACAAGACTACATACAGTATAAGTGCAATACTTAGCCAGTGTTCCTAGAAGATAAATGAAGAGTCTCAAAACCTAGTGAGATGCCTACATAGACAACATTTTACATCATTGTATGAGGCTCCTGACATGTAGGCTGTCCCAATTCTTACATACCTTAAACATGCTGTCTACTGAGAAACCTTATTTAGACTTGATTTTAAGGAAGCATCGAATGGTTCCTCAGCCACTGAGGCAATCCCATGATGCAACGCGGGCAGAACTTTTTCCCAACATGGCGGACATAAGCAAAGCTACGAGCGGAGAAGTCATCTTCAAATGTAAGTTATTTTGATTCTCTCTGATGTTTTAATGTGGTTCTTGTCATATAATCACACAAAACAGTATTTTATTATCAACTCTGTAACAAGTCATTCACCATTTTGCAGTTTTATACTCGAGACATTAGCATTTATGGTAGCAAATTTTTAAACAAGAACAAGCCGTGATGCAGTCTATCTCTAACTAAAGGGTCTCAGGAATGTGTTTTATGAGGAGAGATGAGGAGAGAACGCTGCTACTTACACAGCTGCTACCTATACAGCCTACTTACACACTCAGTAGGTTTTAAGTACAGTTATGATTCATATCAATTATTCAGTTATTGTCGATGTCCAAAGAAAAACAAGTATTTCCAAAATTGCAACTTTACAGGAGAGACCAAAAACAGTTCTTACTTTCAATGAAAGTCAATGGAACCCAGCATCTTTTCCAAACTATTTTGGGACATTTCTATTGGTCCCTTCTTCCTGAAATTCTTACACAAAGCTGTCATGTTTAAACGGAGTGGGAAAATAAAAAATAGCTGTTTTTTTGCGACATTATATTGTCTACTTTACCAAATTCTATGGAGTTCTATGCAGATATAATCGAATGAATTACATTTCAACATTGTGGGCACTTAAACAGTATGTTGTCACTATGCAGTCTTAATGTTGGCACAACGTAACTGTGTATGCGGGGATGTTTCTAAATAATAATCAATGTTTTTATTCACAGAATCACTGCTTAAAGTTTAATCTCCTGAACGAAACTCTGCACTTTCAATTCTATTTAACAAACAGTTGTCAAGACAGAGTTGGCTTGTTCTGAGGAGCAGAGCCTTTTACCGCCATATAAAATGACTTCCTCTGCCCTACGTAGTGCACTAAGCTGGACAGGAAATGGAAGAACCTCCCTGCATTTACAAACTTATATTCCTCCATTAATATTCAGGAATAGTTTAGATAACTCCTTACTTAACATTTAATGTCTCTTAATTGATGTCTGTTATTAAGTAGTGCTCTAGAAAGGGAATAAGCTTCATTTGAGACAGGGCCGATACTCTCCTCTCAAGTGGCAGACTGAACGAACTGGCTAACTTAGCAAGCTGGCTGATGGAGTAAAGGCTCTGAACTCTGAACGTACCCCATCTGTACTTCAGCCGTTCAGCTGCTCACAGTCAGCTCACAGACGCTTCTCTTCAGCCCCTCCTTTGCGCTTTTTTGATGCTTTCTCCATTTTGTTACTAAACTAATGTTGTCACAGTGGTTGTGTGAGGCAGCATTACTGTTATTGGTTGATTGGGTGACGCATTAAGAATACGGTGGGCCAGTACACACTTTAATAATAAAATACTTTCATCAGGTTCTATTTTCAGCTCTCTCGGCGGCCCACACACGGAGCGGCCCACCGGGATTTGTGCTGGTACTCCCGATGGCCAGTCCATGTCTGTATCCTGTTTGTTTATCTTTCCTTTCAAAGGCTGCATACCACACACCATGCCAAAAATGATTGTTGTGATGTCAATAAGACCAACACATTTACATATACTGTACCTTTACATACACCGTCCAACAATAACAGACTGTAGTCCACCTGATTCGCTGCATACATGGTTTATCACCTTTTACCCTTTTCTTTAATGGTCCAGACCCCCACTGGACCACCACAGAGCAGGTATTATCAGGGAAGTAGATCATTCTTCTCAGCACTGCAGTGACACTGGTGTGTTAGTGTGGAGTGTCCTGTGGGCAGCGTCCTGTGACCACTGATGAAGGACTAGAGAATGACCAACACAAACTGTGCAGCAACAGATAAGCTATCGTCACTGACTTTACAGCTACACGGTGGATCAGCAAGGTAGATGTCTAAGTGGACATGAGTGAACACAGTGTTTAAAAACTCCAGCAGCATGGCTGGAGGTTAGGGAACCAGTCCGGAAGGTTGTTGGTTCGAGTCCCTGACAGGTCATGATGGAAGTACCCTTGAGCAAGACACCTAACCCCCAGCTGCTCTTAGACCATTGTGTAAAGGGCTGCCCCCCATTTCAGGCGAGTGTGCTTACTGTCCTCCTGGTGTGTGTGTAAGTGGCTGCTTCATGTGGAGGTCAAATTCCTGTGTGTGCAAACACAAATGGTCAATGTGTGGTATTGTATATTGTATGGTATTGACTGAGGAGCCAATTGATACAGAGAAGCCAATCAGAACAGCTCATTCTGCCTATATATCATTCTAAATTAGGCAAGGGACAACAGCTTGCCTAATTTGAAGGTATAAGGAGAGGCCGATAAGGGTCATCCTTAAGTGGGCCTCCACGGAAAAGGAGATTACAGACCCTTGGACCCTTGAAAGTTTAAAGAGCTTCTATTTAATGGAAATGTTTTAGAGCAAATGTTTTAGAGCAACTTAGAAACTCCTACTTACTATGTTTTATTAACTTACTATGTTTTATTAACACAGTAACTATATGATAATATTTGTATCATATTATCTGAGATATGTGGCTACAGTACTAAACACTAGCTTTAGTTAAAACAGTTACAGTAGCTGGTTAGATAGCACGCAAGCTAGCTACAGCTATATTAGCTACCTTGACCAGCATTAGCATGTGCTACACATTCCCAGAAATAGTCATGTTTTACCCAAAAACTAGACATCGAAGGCAATTAGTTAAATGACAAACCAGCCAAACCTGTCAGTGCGTTGGCTATAGTGGTAGAGAAAAGACTGGCCTGTAAACAAATACAAGTGAACAGAGGAGCTGCTGTCTTTCTGGCAAAAAGCACTATAATATTGTAACATTGGTGGAGACTAAAAAGACAGATGAGGAGTACTGGGTTTAATAAAAGTCCATACTGATGAAAACAAATCACAAAGCAAATGTCGGACGAAGGTAAGGGGAAAACAGACGGTATGTAATAAGACAGAACAGGCACATGGGACTGACAGGACATATACAGACAGACGAGGACAGGCAGGGCGTGACAAATATCTACATTTCTCAACTATCTTAATAAGCTATTTATATATTTGATTGTTTATATTTGATATTAATGTACATGAAATGTGTAGAATGTGTTTTTACTTTGTGGAAATTGCTTTTTCTGTCTTTGTCCACATCATTGTAGCTTTCTCTTGCGCTCTAGGTCAAAACACAGCAACTCATTTATGTTGAAATACTGGAAATATATCACATTTTGACTTTAAGTAGCTACTTTCCTTTCTTCAAGCTACTCTTTGTGGTGGCTTCTCTTTGGAAAACGTAGCCAGCTAATCACAATCAGAGTCATAATATGTCAGTCGCTCAGCTAAGACATGGAGCTTGTTTAAAAAATCAGTTTGGAGAAAAACGCCAATGTAGATGGAAATCTAGATTATGGGAAATTTCCTTTATATGTTTTCTTATATAAACTCGGTCTCTGCTTTCATAGCTAGCTAGTATCATTACTAATGTTAGCTATTAATAGTCTGAATAGGCTGACTAGTTAGCTCTCAATAGCATGTTATAATACCTAAATGCAACAAATAGTTCACTCTAAGCTGTGAAGGGTACTTGTCTGAGATCGGCTTAGGATTGTGCAGTGGTACGTACAGCCCTGAGCTGCACACGATTCAGGCATCTTTGTTTCAAGCTTACGGGGTTTATGACAAGTGACCAGTATAGCAGCCACGTTGACAAATATGGGGTCTGCTTGTCTATGACTATCATGATGAAAGTAAACAGATGGTGATTTGAAGCCTAGTGGTCAGTAACTGGACTCTCAGCAAGCAACTTTTAGTGTTGTTTCTAGATGCTAGTATTACATCTTGGTTGATATCAAACATCCTCGTTATTCTACAGCACGTTTTTATTTACAACAATGTACTATTACAGAATATTTTATAAATAAAGTGAAAGGATTGTCTTGTAAATCCATAGAATCTGTACTATAGTTTAAAGGAGCAATTCATAAGATTTTGATGGGGGGGCTATACCATACCACAGGGAAATGCACTGGCCCTCCTACTCCGTCCTTAAGAAACTTCAAACTCCATTGCTTTACTGTCCAAGAGCATCTCCGGTAGCGCAAAGCCATGAACTAGTTTGTCCACAAACTAGTTTATTTGTAGTTATATCACTTTTTTGTTTGCTGCTGAATGTGGATTCTTGCCAAGAGCTTTAGCCATCATTGCCTTTACATTTCTATCTGCCTTTACATAAAATCGATAATAAATAGATAATATTTATTCTAAATAGATTGTTGATTAAAGTCTTTGCTGCTGAATCTGGCAGTGGTGCTAATGTTTCTCATGCCAAGAGCTTTAGCCATTATTGCCTTTACGCCTCCCTCCATTGGCTACCTGTCTTTAAATGATGTAACTGTGACCAGGACCTTCAACATGATTGACAAGCTGTTGGAATACATCATCAAGGCAGCGCTACTTCTTCATCCTCTCATGTTGGACTAACAGAATATGACACTACAGCCACTCACTGTTGCCTCTTTATGCAATATGGAGTGTTACATGACAGGAGGGAGGGGCTAGATCTCTGCAGTATGATACCTAGGTTTGATGACGTTCTGTCAAAACTGTCATTTTCTTTACCCTCTTTTAATACTTTTAGTGCATTTTTGAGTGTAAACATTTTACATATTGCTCCTTTAACGTAATCTTCTATTCAGAGAGTGGAGGACTTGCCTGTGAACTGAATATTTTGTGGGGTTTTTTTTAATAGTCAAAAGATTTTTAGTAACCTTGATTTCAACAGAGCATCACATTTCTCTCAGTCCGAGGCAGCTGGAGCAGCGTGGCGACATGCAGGCTGCCTGTCTGTCAGGACGGGCAACATCTCCCTGCCTAAAATCAGCTGACATTGATTTGGGAGCATAATGCCTGATTATAGGATGGGTGACAGATAAATTTTGATCAAAATCAAAGCACAATTAAACATTTCATCTTCCTAATTACTGGCTGTAGATTTGGCCTGATGACCATGTGCTGTAGGAAATCAGCAACCATCACACATTTTAATGGGACACAGCTGTCTTACAGCTTAGTTATATTTGCACAGAGCCACAGAACTGTAATTTATGAGGGAAAAAAAAGAGGAGGAGGAAAAAAAAAGGGGAACCGAGTGCCAGAAAAGATTTCAAATTCATATCCTATAATGAGGTTTTGGATTCGTCGCTGGTTGCTCTTTATGAAAGATCTATGTGGCTGCCCTTGAAACAGTGAAGCTTTATTATCCGGGTGCTTGATGTTGAGTTTAATTATGATTCAGATGAAAATACCTGCATCTGAAAGCTACGAGGGACCTCTTTTTTTTTCATTCCGCCGTGCTTGTCTTTACCCTTTTCTTTTTCCTTGTGGCGCACCTATGTGTACGCGTTAATTCTGATTGAAGTCCTTTTTGTTTAGAGTTGCCCGTAATTACAATTCGGAGAAATCAAAGTCTGCACATTTCAGTGGCCTCAGACAAAGGAAAGATTCTGGTCCTCAGAACATGCGCATTGCATGGGCTTGGAAAGGCTTGTGGGGTTCACACTGAAGTAATCAGGCTCGCCGCTCCGTCTGTGCCAAAGAATTAGCCTGGGAAATTCACCAAAATGTGGGAACAGCTTGGGAACAGATTGATGCAGCGGGGTGAGAGAGGCTGAGGAGTGTCTGCACTGTCGGCCCATTCCAGAGCAAATATACGGAAAAGCTTCTCCTAAGTAACTCAGCTCTTCTCCGTTAGGCTCTCCTCACAATCTTCCTACTGGAGGGTCCTGAGTGGCCCTGCTTGGCCTGATGCAATTACCAGCAGGTTTGGGTTCCAAATCCACCACAGCACAAAGGATAAGTGGATTAAAGACTGTATGTACACTGAAACCGTGGCCAACCAGCAGATATCATTGAATATTCAATTATAAAGCAATAGTTTGGCCAACGTTTTCCCAGTTAACCAAAAAGGAGTTGACTGGCCAAGACGAAGAAGTTTGCTTCTATAGTTTTTACAGAAGCTAGTAATAATGTTGGTATTGTATTATCTAAGATATGTGGCTACCGTACTGAACATAACATCACAGTTAGTTACAGTAGCTATTAAGTTAGCATGCAAGCTAGCATGAGGTCAGCTATATTTTTTAATAGACTTCTTAAAGCTATATTAGCAAGGTAGCTAATGTGCTACACTTTCCCAGAAATGGTTGCATTTTACCCATAAACTAGACATGGAAGTTAATTAGCTATGTTAATTAACAGTTCCGCCCAGCCTGTCAATGCGTCGGCCATAGTGGTCAGAGAAAGGACTGGCTTGTAAACAAACACAAGTGAACACGGGAGGTGCTGTCTTTGAGATTACAAAGCACTATAACATGTACATTTATATATTTGAGGGTTTATATTTGAGATTAACGAAAACGAAATGTGTGGAGAGTGTTTTTCCTTTGTGGAAATGCTTTTTCTGTCTTTGTCCACATCATTGTAGCTTTTTCTTGTACGCCAGGTAAGAACACAGCACTTAGAACTAATTCATATTTAAAAAAAATACTGGAAATGTATCAGAATTTCAGTTGAAGTACCTACTTTTCTTTTCTTCAAGCTACTCTTTGTAGTCCCTTCTCTTTGGGAAACCTATAAAGTGTGAGAATCACAATCAGATTTATGATATGTGAGTCACACAGCTGAGACAAGCAGTTTTTATAAATCAGTTTGGAGAAAAACGCCAATGGAAATCTAGATTATGGGAAATTTCGTTTATATGATTTCTTATGAGGTCTCAGTTTTCATAGCAAGCTTTTATTATCACTAACGTTACCTATTGATAGCTTTGGGACTTTATTGCAGCAAAAATCAAGCCACTTTCTGTCATTTTACGTTGTAACATTCAGAATTGAACAGCTTGAACAACATATATGAGCTTAATTGAGCCTCAGACAACACAGTCTATCCTTTGTTAATGATGTCAATGAGCTGCTGGAAGTCATGCTGTGTATGCTCAAAAAATAATTTCAAGAGTCAGAGATGTCAGGCTCAATTTTGTATGAGTTTTTAGACCACATACATGTATAATATTACATGTACAGTCTCTGAAAGAACGATCGAAGCTCAATGTTTTGTTCTCAAATGCAATGCAAGTCAGCATTACACCGATGCACAAATGATTGCAATGGCAGATCATTTACTCACGTCCTTAGAAGATCCTTTATCAGTTTTGGCTGAACACTCTTTTAACGTGGTTAAAAACACTCACTTGGGGAACAGGGTCCAAAACATAACCCATGTTATAATAGTGATACCTTTCCACCAGAGAGGTCCCCAAATCCTACATAGTGTAACTTTAAGAAAACACAAAAGAACTTATGCGTTCAGGCTCAATTCATAGTTACATTTATGGCCAACAGATAAAACACACTGGCATCTTTACTGACATGGTTGTGTGCAGTCCATGAAAATGATGGTGGTTCAGGTTGGACCAAACTCACTGAGATCCTGTCCAAGTGACCTTTTTGACATACTGTTATCTAAAAAAATGGACAATGCTGCAGACAAAACTCTGACTTCAACGTTGCTGGTACTGTTTTAGCCTTTTTTATAGATAGCATTGTCAGTCAGTGTCAGAAATTTTAAAAGCCAATTTGCTACTACTGTCTAATTTGTTACTAAATGCTTGAGCTATAAGCTTCCAGTCCATGATGGCTACATTAGTCTTGTTGCTGTACCGGAAAACTGGTTAAATGTACGTATTGCTTAAAAAACATGGCTCATGGAAGTGATCAGACAAACACCGCAACCATAACAGAGATATCTGTTAAAAAAAATTAACCTATATGAAGAAATCTGTCCAGAACTACATTTATCAGTTTTTTTTGAGTCAATACGCTGAACTCCCTACAGGAAATGAAAGAAACAGCAGCGGCCAATGTGCTGAGTGCAGGCTGGCATGCTGTAGGCAGTGAGTGCGCAGAGTGTTCAGAGGTTAATCTAACTGCTGTTTTCTGGGCGACACCTTTGGTCCATTATGGCTCTGTAGCCGCCGTGCTCGTGGCAGTTTCTGTGGCCGCCTATGGATTTGCACTTGGTCTCTGTTCAGGTAAATATGGTGCCCTGAAGGGGCAGTTGACCTTCATTCAGTGGGAGCTATTTTTGTGTGAAGATTGGGTTAAACCCATTAAACCATTAAGCCATTTTTTGGGTTTGGCTTCATGATTCCTTTTTGTTCTTTGCAGGCAGCTGCCAGTTTTAGATGCTTGGTAGAAGTAGCATAATGATTTTTTCCCCCAATGTTGATTCAGATATTGAAACTTTTGTATTATCTTGTATTATCAGTGTATTCTTTTTTAATACATTTGCTTGTAAATGCTTGTGAATTGCTTCCAGGAAGCCTCATCATCATACCAGGAGGACACCAAGCTAAAGTAAATGTCAACAGGGTGACTATCTAGATACCTTACCTGTGTTTGGCTATTAAAATTTAGCTTTAGTGTCCACTTTGTGGTCTGTTCTCTATATGATGACTGAGGGCTCAATGGCTGTATAAGTGTAATGCATGCTAGTATTGTAGAGAAAGAACCGATGAACTAATAAAAAACATTACAATGATAGAAAATTGTGAAATCTTTCAATGTGATGTACTTGAAGTAAACAAATATAGATAGATAGATAGATAGATAGATAGATAGATAAATAGATAGATAGATAGATAGATAGATACTTTATTGATCCTGAAGGAAATTTAGCAGCCAGTAGCAGTTTCACAGAACAAAACAAAGTACAAAACCCAGTATAAAGAAGAATAAAGAATTCCAATAGTCAAAAAGAATATATACAAGAGCATATGAAAACAAAACTATACAACCTGACTGTAGGTAAAAAAGGTAGTGCAGTAATAAATTCCCGGCCTGGGTCGTTCTGTGTGGAGTGTGTATAATATGATTTATAGACATTAAAGGTTATATGCTGGATTGCTTCTTTTCTTTAAGACCTGCTATGCTTTGAATGAGCTGTTTTATTAAAGCTACCGCTCAAACAAACACTACTGCCACACAACAACATGGTCTATACAGAAACAGAGTGATTTCACAGCACATGGTAAATGGTAACATAGAGAGATTAACAATTACAGTAACAAGTACAAGTGGGCATAGGTAGACAGAGTAAACCTGTGATTTGATACTGGACACCCAGACCCCAGCAGCGAGCATGCGGGAAAAGGAACAGATGAGAAACGAGTCCAAAGACTCCAAAGCACTGAACTAGTTTTTAGACCTCCTGTTATCGTGTGTGTCTGAATGCCCTGTTTCCACTTTGAGTTCTGAAATACTGGGTCCCCTCTCTGAAGAGAATGTTCATTAAATAGCTGTTAAAATTGTATATATACACCATATGTTCTTACATTTCATCTTTCTGAATCTTCTGGGAATTTATAATTAGGTTTTATTGTTCTAACTAGCGCCTTTGCTTGTTTTTAAGTGTATTTAAACTGTGCGGGTTAATTTGACCCATAACATTATAAATGTTGTTTTCTGTTAACATAATAAAGGAGGTTTAATGCAAGTGCATCTGGGAAGAAAACCTGCATCAAAAGTATTTATTAAGTGATGCACGCCTTCTAGTTTTCCTCGACAGCCACCAGAGCCGAAGATATAGAGATACAGCCATGATTGAATTACACTAAATGGCTTTTATTGAATTTTGAAAGGGCGACATGGTGGTGTGGTGGTTAGCACTATCGCCTCACAGCAAGATGATCCGGGTTGGATTCCCGGTCCGGGCTGTTCTGTGTGGAGTCTGCATATTCTCCCCGTGCTTGAGTGGGTTTCCTCCAGGTACTCCAGTTTCCTTCCACAGTCCAAACACATGCATGATAGGTTGATTGCTCACTCTAAATTGCCCGTAGGTGTGAGTTTGTGAGTGTTGGCCATGCGATGGACTGGCAAACTGTCCATGGTGTACCCTGCCTTCAAACGACGCTGGGATTGGCTCCAGCCCCCCTGTGACCCTGACTAGCATGATTAAGCAGCAGACAATGGATGGATGGATGAATTTTGAGAAGCTACAGATTGCAGTGATATGGGAAACTTGGAGGGATGTACTGAGAAAATCATTACTGTGGGGAGAATTCTTTAAAGTTGGATGTTAACTTGTTCCTCCTATTAAGAGGCATATTCGCAACGTTTTATTCAGTGTTTCATGAAGCATTTTTGTTTGTCGTTCCTTCAAATTGTTTATTGGGACCCAAATCGCCAAGAACATTGAGAACTGCCATGCTGGACGTATGGAAAATGTTTTAGTAGGCAACGGTTGTTGGATTCTATGCTGTTTTGCACTCGCCTCTGGCAAAATGACAATTATGGTGAGAAAACACATCATTGGCCGGGAGTTGACCCCTACATGTTGGAATTGATTTGTTTGGAATCGACTCGTCACCACTACTCACTTACTCGAAGAGTTATTTTCACAGGGTCAACAAACACATCCTGACATATGAGATTTGCATATTTCATAAAAGTAACTTGTAATTCATCACTCAAATACAGTTTTTAGAAACATGTTTTAATTTCATATTGTCTTGTAAAGGAAGTCCAACGCATTGGCGATTGGCGCTCTAGATGAGTGGATTTTCGTGGATGATGCCTGCAGTTCTAGAATAAACCGTTATGTATGCTCACTTCAAAGAATGTGCAGTTATAACCCTCATTAAAAAGATATTCTATTCAGAAAACATGGAATTAGAAACACGTAATACTTTACTTTAAGCCTATACTTTTATATTTATACTTGAGTAAAAAAGCTTGTACATTAATTTTTACTTCAGTAAAGAGCTGGTGTTCTACTGCCACCTCTGCTAACACAGATAAAGTGAACTATTCGGAAGGGCCGCTTAGTGGTCAGCGCTGAACATAGGGAGCTGTAATGGGGTTTCTGTGTGCCATAAGTGCGTTTGTGACCACAGGCTTGCTCGTGTCACCGTGTGCACTGCGATGAAGCCTGACGAGCGGGCTCATGCTCACAGATAGCCGGCTGTTGTCCCAAAAATGCAGCACATTGCCATGTTGCCCCGAGCCAGAGAATCAGGAACAGTAAAGGACAGCGACGTGCACAAGGCTCCATGCTGTTCTGCCCCTTTCAGCTGGGCCAGGCATGACTTTCCTTGAGAGCAGAATGAACTAATTAAAGCCGCGTGGCTTTTACAGCCCCACACTGTATTTTGTGCCTCATGATTTTACTGTGAGAGATTTTATTATTGCTCTCTTCTCATGGATCGTTTCTTCTCATGGAATGTGTTAATTCACACAATTGTGGTGAACCTGCTCTTCTAGTGTTGACTTAAAAACTAAATGTGTGCTTTCTTTCTAATTAGGTTAATCTTGTTGTTAATCAGGCAAACAGTAATAGGTTTTCCCCATGAATAATGTTTCAGTGACCCATAAATGACCATAATATTTCACCATATTTCTCCCCTCCCTACGTAAACTGGGTGATACTAATCTTGGGCAACACTTCCGTAAACATTTCTTATGGAAATTTCTTGCTTTCTTCCTTTTCTGGCCCCATAACCTAGTGAGCTAAAGCTAACTTATGCCTGGTTCACACTACACGACTGTTTGAGTGGTCAGCTAGACGCTGCTGTTGACTCACAGTCGCTGACTGGCCTAAATATTAAATATGCTATATATTTGGTGAGTGTCTGCGATTAGTCGGTGAGCACTTGGCGAGCGTCTTTCAGCCATTCACACTACACAACTGAGTGAGCGCAGAGTGGTGGCCGATTTGCCCCCGAGCAGAGGTTTTTGTCAGCGATCTGCAAAAAACAGTCGGCAACTGAAAAAAAAACAGGCTAAATCGTGTAGTGTGAACTAGGCATTAGCATAGCCCGTTCAGAAGTTTCTCCATAATTAATGTTGGTCCATTCCTTCATTTACGTGTTATCTGTTGGCCTATTAATCAGCATGTCTGTCTGTTCCTTTGGTTTGCATGTCTGTTCATCCATGACTTTCCTGGTCCAGTTAGTATCACATAAAAGCTGTATAATGATAAAATTTTACAATGTGTTTTATTTCAACTTTGAAATCAACTTTGGAAAAGTTTGAATAATTCTAGCTGTAACACTAGAACACGGCACGTCAAGGATAAAGTTAAGGTCAGTTAGAGAAGCTCGCTCATTGACTGGTTTGGCTTTTACATATACTACTCTGTGTGTTGAGTTTTCATTTGTGTGTCTGAGCTAGTCCGTTAGTGATGTGGAAGCAAATCTTTGCTGAATTAAAAAAAATAGTAACTATAACCAAATTAGGCTGGACTTGTCAGAAATTTCACAAACTAATAAATTAATACACAAATAATTTAGGTTCAGGACCACACAGCCACGGATGTTCTCACTGCAGTTTCGTTCTGGGTCTGGAGGTGATTTTCTAAGCAGTGATCGGTTCATGTCGATAAATCAGACAGCAAAGCTTTGTGACTCAATAGTGAACTTTGCCTCGCTCAGACGAAGTCAGTTCTAAACAAGCATGAAGAAATATGAGTTGACGGTACACATGTCTTTATTCTCGCCGTACATCTTCTTCACCCTTCTGGTCATCTTCTAAATATGCTAAGGACTTTGGGCTATTGTTTTTCATCAGACGTTGTTTGCATTGTGAATCCTATAAGGATATTCAGCCTCTTTTTTGCGCATATGAATTAAAATCAGCAGACATTTCCGCTTGATGTCGACTAGTCGCTATTCCCTTCATTATTGCATTAACAACATGGGCCCTTCAGCAGGGGCGATTGTAGGCTTAGAGGTTTAGGGATGCTGAGCACCCTAATAAAAACAACTCATAAAGAAAAAACTACATTTTAAAGTCATTTCAGACTATCAATCCAAAATCAGTGACGGGAAAGACAACAACAAATCTTAGTTCACAAAGCTTAGTTTACAAATGTATTAAGACATTTTATTAAAAGTAAAATATAATAAAGAATAAACTATATTTATTTTATCTAGGAGAAAAATAAATAGATCCATATCAATTCAACACATTTTTCTCATTGAATATTGAACTTCTGTAGGCTAAAGGTTGACCAGATGAGAATGAGATAAATTCAGGGCATGAGACTTGGAGTGAGTGAGTCATGACATAATAATTAGAATAATTTAGATCAGACACACCAATTCTAATAATCAGTTATCAATATTATTCTGTACATTCTGTAACATTAATTATCTAATACACATACAGACAGCACTACTCTAGCACCTTAGCTTTAATAACACACAGACTAACCAACAGCACAGCAGCTATAGCTTCTCTCTCCTTTATAAACAGTAAACAGACCACCTGCAGCTCCATTAGCCTGCTACATTAAAATAAATCGTTAGATAGTCACTCCTAGCTAACAATAACAGCATAACGAGTGATCAGAAATATGGGTTATGGTTAGAGCTAGACTGATAATGACTGTAATGTGTTGGTTCTGAGTGATAAAGTACAAAAATATTCCTTTGCAAAACTTAATAAACACACGACACCATCAAATAAAACATTGACACTGAGAGAAAGAGAAGCTGGACTATACCATTTGGCAAGGTGGATGGGGGGCTGCTGTCTTTCCATTGTTAAAATAATTAGTTTTGAACATATACTCTCTATGTTTTACATTTCCAGCTTAAGACAAATGAATGTTAAAAAAAAAGAAAAAAGTTTTTTTCTACTATAATCTTTAGGTTTGCTGGGGCCTGATTTAGGAGCCCCAGCTAGGGCTAGCTGGTTATGTCAAAAGTCAGTGAACCCGGTTGATGTTTGGGGTTTATATGTCTTGTTTCCTGAAGCATGGCAACGTGAGTCAAGGCTTGTTGGAAAGGGCTTTACTTGCATTACTGACCTGTGGAGTTCTAACATTCCTCCACTGATCTACAGCACTTCAAAAGATCAGATTTGCCGTTGTAAATAGGACACAATGCCCTAAAATACTGTAAAGTTTTGAAGTCAGTCACACTTACTTTGAATCTAAATTTCTCTGGGTTTCCAGACCTCCACCACAGGTCTCAGCAAGTCCACCTATGTTGCGCCTAAGTAGGATACAAATATGCAAATTACAAATATCTAAATTAGTTTAGAATTCAGACTTTAGAAGCATTTGCCACTCGTGTTTGCACACAGAGGTATTTGACCCTTATACACTCACACTAGTGAACACACACATATTAGGGGGCAGCAAGCACACTTACCCAGAGCAGTGGGGGTTAGGGGACTTACTCAAGGGCACTTTAGCTGTGTCCTCCTGGTTCAGGGGAGCAAACTGTTGACCTTTTGGTCAAAAGGCTAGTTCCCTAACCTCCAACTCACAACTGCCCTATTGTCGACTTGACCTTTTTCACCTAGGCTTTGATGCCCAAGTTAAGCAACCCCCTTCTAATGCACACCCTGGGTTAAACTTGACCTGTATTCATTTCCTATGTTATTGTATGTACTGCTGAGTATCTCTTGTGTATATCTTCAAAATCATTATTTTAATTCTTATTTATTTACTTCATGATCAAATATATGTTCCTGACTGCAAATGTGTACAAATGTCAGTAGCTCCTATCAATGTTTTTTTTTATTAAATAGGTCAAACAAGTAAATTAAGGAATTCATGGAAGTTTGAATGACAAAATTAATTTATTGCAAAGATATAGAAAGGGTTAAAGTGGACAATTATACTCTGCAGACTGTTGTGGGAGGTGAGCAGATATGATCGTCCATAGATTATAATTGTGTATAAGTCCCAAAGAAAGCCATAATGCCTCTCGGAACACTTACTCGGAATAAACAAAGCATTAAACTAAATAACAGGCCTCGTGCATATTGTATACATTGATAGGCAACGTGGTAGAACACAGTAAGCTAGAGTTCCAGCTGCTGCTCTACTCCACTGTGGCCACAGCTCACAGGTGATCATGTAAGAAAGCTCAGCATCGTATGCCCATATATTTCACTCATTACGAGAGGCGGCTCTGGAGACGAAGAGGCCCTAATTCACATAATAAATGACTGGCTTGTTCTGCCAGCGTTTGATGTCATGAAGGGGTTTCTATGGCAACAGATATCAACACGAATCCTTAACGTTTTGTAAAGCACTCAATGGTGCTCGTTGTTTGCCGCCCGGACAAGGTGTATGCGTGCGCTCCCGTGTTTACCTGCATGCGAGGCGCTCAAAGTGGATTATTGTTTGTTTTTTTTCGCCGCCGTTGTTTTTCTTTTATTAGGGCCGTGACAGCTGAAGAAGACTGTATTTGTGGAAGAACAGCATGGATGCAGAGCGGAGTGGAGTTCCTGAGGGAGACCTAATGGTTCCACTCCTTCCTGCACAGAGATAAAGACTCATAATAAGCGTGTATGCTCACCATCTGGCTCTGTGCATGTGGTCCTTATGGAGGCGAAAGCAGTGCAATCTGTAAACGATCAGGAGCCATAGCACTCCCCCCAGAGAGTCGGCCATGCAATCAAGGTGACAGATGGCGTGGCTACTGCTGTGGCCTCATGGAGGAGATCAAAATCACCTTCAATAAACTCTGACTGGAATGGGCACAGGCCCCTCCAAAAGTCAGTTTGTCAGTCAAACTGTGGCAGCTTGCTGCATTTCAGGGGTGGTGGGGGTGGGAAAGGAGGGGGTGGGAGTGAGGGGGGGTGGGTTGAAGCGCCATGGCCAGGCGCCCCTGTTTTCCATATTTTCCATCTGACTGCTTTTGAACTGTGATCTTTTTCTACTTGTCCTCGCCGCTCGTGGTGGGGCGGCCGAGCACACGGCCAGGTCCGTCACGTTGTTGGGGGAAAATGAGGAACATGATGTCGCTAATATGGGGCACGGGTGACTGCTGGTGTTTGGGACACCCAAGTGGACAAAGCGGAATTCGTGCACATGTATACCAACACCAATGCATTTCATATGTGCTGCCCAGTGTGGCCAATATATCTATTATATCTATATCATTTGTCTTATATTGCATTGTTTTAATGTATTGTACAGTCATAATACATTTCTGCATGACCATTTTCTAAGCTAGATTTATGCTTGACTATGTTTTTAAGACTGATGCATGCAAATTAGCTATGTTCTGATTGACTGCTTTATGTATAAAAACAGCCCTCCTTATAAATTCCTTCTGCTGTTAGACTCCACAACCAGCACTGCTCCCAGCAGACCACATATACACAGTGGACTATATACACACACACTTACAGAAAATATAATTTTTTCAATGTAACATAATGTGCAATATTTTTCCATTACCCCTGTGCAATTAAGAAGCAACATGCAATTATTTGTAAATACAATATTAAGAGTTCTTGACTTTTTATCATTTATATTGTGTATACTGTACTGTTTATTTATCTATTTTTATTATTATCTATACTGAGTGCTTTGCTATCCCTATGCTGCTGTAACATGGTGAATTTCCCCCACTGTGGGACTAATAAAGAATTATCTTATCTTAATTCAATGTTAATGGCCAGGTGCAAAGAAAAAAACAGTATCTCTAAACGACAGCTTTACGGGAGTGGACAAAAACTGTCTTTGCTTTCAATACAAGTCAATGGAACCAGAATTTTCTCCAATTTAATTTGAAGCACTTCTATTGGTCCGTTCATCCTGAAATTTTCCCCACCATGTATACGGTGGTGCATGTGTTTGAATGCTGTAGAAAAATAAAAAACAACAAAAATGATATATGGGTTTTTTGGACAGGTATATGTAAATGCAATTTTTGTGACATCAGAAAAACAGGATTTAAAATGGGCTGTTTCTTTTCCCCCTTGTTTTATATAGCGTAACGACTGCTGAAACTTTAACAATCATGAATAACAATTAATCATTCAGCAATTTAACTATAAAAAGTAGTAAGCATGAGCCCTTTAACACCTTTACCACCAGAGGCTTTGGAGGGGCGTAATAATAAACAGGTGTGTTACACGTCATCACAACCGCAGAGTAAGAGAAACTGAATGTAGCAAGGGCAGGTTCATGGTTACTCAACTGATGGGCTTGTGAGACTGGTGAATAATTATGCGGCGCGGGCTGCACCCCTGCACCGGCTCCGTGTCTGTTTGAGCGCATGGCGAGGAAATTTGCGAGGGAGCATTTTCACACGTCTCCTTCATCTGAGGCACAGCTCATGTCAGCGATGTGCGAAAAAAAAAACCCACAGCCTGACTCGCTTTTTTTTCTTTTTTGCTCCACTGCAAAAGTTCAAAATGGAAACACCATCTGTTAAATCCAGGCAAAAGCCAATCCGATGTTTTTGCTGATTGGAAATCCCGTGGCCACAGGCTTGAATTGCAAAATTGGGAATGCTGATTCTGGTTTTGTCATCTAGGAAATGAAAGAAAAACAACAAACAAACAAATGCAGACAGAAAATGATTCATTTGGCGGGTAGTTGTTGATAAAGACAGGCCTTGGGTTCAAAACAGAAGTATCAAAACGAAGGCACAAATGAGGAAATCATGAAAAACTGGACAATAACACTGAACTCCAGAAGTATGTTAGCACTAAGCTAAGCTAATAATTAATTACATGAACATTGCTTGTCTCTTCAGAGTTAAATTGAAGCTTATAAAAGATATTTAGTACATTTTTTCTAAAGCTTTAACAAACATACTACCATATTTGACCTTGTAGCAGTTTTGCGGTCACTCATATGCTAAGCTAACCTGCTAGTCATCAGCTAGCAAACTTGGTAAGGCGTGTTCTGTGAGACGCGTAAACAGAAGGTGAGTAAATCTAATGAATAATTATCCAGTTATAAACTTTAGAGCTAAAATGTATTATCTTCCTTTTTTGTTACTAGCAGTGTAGCCTTTAGCTGGCTGACTACAAGGCTAGCACTACAAAATTATGAAGCTGAATTAGCGGGAAGGTGTAGTTTGCAACCTAAACCTAAATCAATTCTATCTATTTATTGTGTAAATATGATTTTAAACTCTATAAGCTTTATCGCCATAGACCCCATACCGTTCACTCGACCACTGCTACATTGTTACACTTTTTATTATTTATTCTGATATCGCTGCTATGGACAATATCACTAAGTCACTTTAAATAGATATATCTACTTAGAACCTGCCTATGCAACATTTTTCACAGATGTCCCCTTGTATATCATATGTATATATCTTGTGTATTGTATAGTCCTTTATATATTTCTGTTATAACTATATGTATATTTTTTAGCTTATTTTTACTTTTATACTGTCTATTTATTGTATGTTTGCACTGTTTTACATATATAATGCTGCCCTGCTGTAGAGTTTATCTGAGCCTCACCCCAAGCATTTCAATGCATGTTATGTCCTGACATGATGTGCAAATGACAAATAAACTTGAAACTTGAAACTTGAAACATTTTTTTTGGGGTGGGGGGGTTAAAATGGAAAATCTCTTAGGTCACAATGATTTCTCACCCCCCTATTTGATCAAGCTAACACCCAAGCTAATAGACCTCAGGCATCATTCGGTTGTCAGAGTCATGCCAGTAAACGCCAGGTCTACAATAGATTTCGAAAGATTGGGATTTCACTGCTATTGTTCTACTATTGTGTATATTGTGGTACACAAAAAGGTCCTAAACCTGATACCTCCATTTAGTAACTCAATAAAACTAATAACACTGAAATATTTCATTGTTTTAAATATCTTTGTTGGCAAAAGTATGTGAACCTCTAGACTGATCAGTATCAATACTGGTGATAATTAGGGTCAGGAATTTCAATCAATTGGATGGTAGCAGGAGAAGGGAGGCTAAGCCCACTCTATTAAATCTTCACCATCAAAGTCTGATTACCACACATTGGGTAGTGCATGCTATGGCATATAACATTACTCAGAAAAATTGAAAGTTATTCAACATTGTTTTAAGCATCTAATGTGTGGTCTACAAGCAGGCAAAGGAATGACAGCGCGAAGAAAGCCACAACTTTCCAGGATGAATATTTCAAGTTTCAGAAAGACTATCTGGGTAAGCCAGAAGACTACTGAAATACTTTTATGTAAACAAATATGGCACACATGGCTCTTTATGAATTAAATAATACATATGTATTCTCATTACTTATTACAGAATAAGAACATCACCCAACTGTGAAACATGGTGGTGGCAGTATCATGGATAGGAGGCCATCATTTGATGGAGCTATGAATGGATTGGGACAAGAAATTCTAAAAGGCTATGTAAACCAACTGAATTAACCAACACGAAAAGATGGGTCTTGCAGAACAAATGCAATAATAAAAAACAATAGTTAGTCTAGAAAAAATGGATGAAGCCAAAGGAAGTCCAACCCTTAATCCAATAGAAATGTGGTGGCAGGACCTCAGATATGGCATTCATGCAAAACAGAGTTGAAACCGTTCTGTAAGGAGAGATGGGCCAAGATTCTTCCACGACAACATGCAGGGCTGATCAACAGTTGTAGAAACCATTTGATTGAAGTCTTTGCTACTCAAGGGGGTCACAGCAATTCCTAAAAGCAGAGGTTGTTAATAAAAAACTACATATTTATTAGTTTTAAAGTGTTAGCTTTAACTATTGTAACTATATATATATATATATATATATATATATATATATATATATATATATATATATATATATATATATATATATATATATATATACACTCCAAAAAAATTGTAGTAACTCAGTCAGGAATCAAACCTTTGCTCTTCTGTATTAATTAATAATTAATTAATATGTTTGTAATAGACATTATTTTTTATTGCCTAAAAATCTATAAACTGCATATAAACTGGCTAAACTGTATTCGTCTAACAAGCATATTCATTATTACAAAACATATTCCCCAAATATTTTTTATTGCTTTTACAGTATTTGTTTTATTGTATTTAATCTAATGTCATTTAATTTTTATCATTTAGCGTTTATCATTAGTGTTTCATCATTTTAGATGTGTATATGACAACTCTGACTACAAAAAGCATGTTCTCATAACCCATCTAATATTCACTGTATTAGATCCCCTATTCAGTGCTGATGTAAAGAGTGGGCTGCTTATTGAAAGCCCCTTTGTCCTTTCACCCTGCTCTCTTTGAGTGCTCATTTAGTTAATTGCTGCACTTATTTGATTAATTGGACAAATTCCATTGTACTCGCCACGCCGCCATGTTTTATTGAGGTTGTCCCTGCGCTCTCTTAATCATCCACTCTTAAACATTTTTACAAATGTTAAATATGTGCACTTGAACCGCTAATTAGATTAATTAAGCTAATTGAGATCCTAAGGTCCTTAAAAAGGAGAGCCTTTCACGACTTGGATTCAGCGGAATGTGGCTAAGTGGTTAAACAAGGTTCGCTTGTAGGCTTGTTTTACAGCACAGGCTCCAGTGCCACACGCTTTAAAATCACTCATAGAATAACATCTTGTTTGATCGTTATGCACTATATTGTATTTATGGACTTCATTAATCACTGCCTTGTCGTCCTGTAACCGCTGTTAGAGGCCAGACTGAGGCGTAAGCCGGCATCAAAGCTGCAGACAGCAAGTCCGCCCATCCGCGGGTAGCGAGGTCACCTGTTTGTTTTGCTTGTCAGGTTGCGTTGTTGCGTCTTTTCATTCAACATGACAGAGACAGCGGTGTGAGTGTAGTCTGTGACATTTTGCTCGCCGCTGTCAGCTGAGGAGCAGCTCTAGCCTGCACTAATTGTGTTCCTCTCCATAGCAGCTAGGCCACGACCATCTGTCTCGCACGGGGACGTGCGGCTGTGTCTTTTCAGAATGTGGAATGTGTTTGTTAGGGGTGGAACAATAAAACACTTTAGTGATGCTGACACTGAAACCCTAAGTATGGGCTGATACGAGCACAGTCTATGACAAGAGATAAAACAAGCAGCACATTAGCACTGGATCACCATTAAAAGACTAAACACTGTATAAAGACTAGATGCAGAATAAACAATGTAAAAAGTCTAGATACAGACTAAATACTGTATAAAGCCTAGATACAGACTAAACACTGTGTAAAGACTAGATACAGACTAAATACTGTATAAAGACTAGATACAGACTAAATACTGTATAAAGCCTAGATACAGACAAAATACTGTATAAAGACTAGATTCAGACTAAATGCGGTATGAAGACTAGATACAGAAATACACTGTATTAAGACTAGATACAGACTAAACACTGTGTAAAGACTAGATACAGACTAAATACTGTATAAAGCCTAGATACAGACTAAATACTGTATAAAGACTAGATTCAGACTAAATGCGGTATGAAGACTAGATACAAAAATACACTGTATTAAGACTAGATACAGACTAAACACTGTGTAAAGACTAGATACAGACTAAATACTGTATAAAGACTAGATACAGTCTAAATACTGTATAAAGCCTAGAGACTAAACACTGTGTAAAAACTAGATTCAGACTAAATACTGTATAAAGCCTAGATACAGTCTAAATACTGTATAAAGCCTAGATACAGACTAAACACTGTATAAAGACTAGATACAGACTCAATACTGTATAAAGCCTAGATACAGACTAAATACTGTATAAAGACTAGATACAGACTAAATACTGTATAAAGACTATATACAGACTAAACACTGTATAAAGCCTAGATACAGACTAAACACTGTATAAAGCCTAGATACAGACTAAATACTGTATAAAGTCTAGATACAGTCTAAGCACTGTATAAAGACTAGATACAGACTAAATACTGTATAAAGACTAGACACAGACTAAACACTGTATAAAGCCTAGATACAGACTAAATACTGTATAAAGTCTAGATACAGTCTAAGCACTGTATAAAGACTAGATACAGTCTAAACACTGTATAAAGACTAGATACAGAATAAATACTGTATAAAGCCTATGTACAGAATAAATACTGTGTAAAGACTAGATACAGACTAAACACTGTATAAAGCCTAAATACAGACTAAATACTTTATAAAGACTAGATACAGACTGGTAAGCTGCAGCTGTCTGTAATTTTAACAAGGGAAAACACATAATCTGGATGCATTTAAATCACTGCAGCAGCAATGAGGGTCCACACAGTGTGTTTGCTCCACACACCGAAACCTCACTTGTCAAACAAGATGTTTGACATACATGCACGCCATGTTTTGCTAAAGTGAGTTGAGTTGAATATGACCAAGTATGCTATGCATTTGGACAACTACATACATAAACATCAATTACAAGTTAAGAGTTAAACAAGAGTTAAACTCCTAATTCTTTAGCAGTTATTTTTAATTAGAATGGAAACGTGCTTCAGATGCTTTAGTTTTGAGCATGCATTTTGGTCCTTTGTAGAGAAAAACGTGTGTCGACTGAATATTGATTTCATTTTTTTTTTCAGGCTAAAAATGAATTTGCGTTACAGGTGTTTGCACCTGTGGGCAATCTAATACTAAATAAACAGTGTCCTTTCTCCTTATTTATATGTGGAGCACACCTCACCAAAAACATAGCCTTTAAAAATATTCTTAGGGTGTAGGATAACTTTAGATTTTGTCACAGAAAATTTGCTTACCCTTATCATTTGAACAGTTTAGAAAAAGTTCTTCATTTGCTTACTCATGTCATCTTCATTTCCATCATAACCAGAATGCAATATTCACACAATATAAAAGTTACTTTTTGTATATGAGTTAAACATGAACAGTTGGGTTTTAAACTTGACACTCAATCTGACAGTTCCATCAGGTCCACCCACCCAACTCCGTTTGTACATTCTCACTGCAAGTGCTATTGGCGATCGGTGGCTCACGTCACATGAGATACCCCTACATGACTGAACTTTTGTTGCTCCAGGATGCTTCCATTTGAAATAACAGCACATACACTTGACCTGCGCAAACAAATCAGGCTAGAAATTCCACACCAATGTTAAAACTGGCAACCTGTGACAGTGTCATGTATAAAATCACTGAGTGGTTGGGTATAACCCTTTTCTACTTCCAGTGTTTGTTTATAGAGACTGACATGTGTTTGATTTTTTATTCCTTTTAGCAAAGAATGTGGCTGAAACACTTAGGAGGGGTGCAATACTGAACTGTATTGAGCTAGCTGCTAACCTCAGACTATATTATATTTTGTGTTGGAGAAGCGTTGAGTTATCGTCTTGTAGCTAACTAGTCGTTTACATACAAAATTTATATAATGGATGTGGAGCTGTGACAGGAACCCATCCAAATACATTTTAAAGGGGTTGCCAGGCAAACTGTGCCCTTCTAACCAGAATCCTTCAGGACCAAGATTAAGAAGAGGAGGGGTGGACCAGTTGATCGCGATGTTAATGTTTGCTGTAGGGGCCTGGGTGATTGCCTTAAATCATTTTGATTCATACGTGAGCTCACACCGCTCACATTGCATTGTCAAATGAGATTTTTAATTCGGGCCTCTCCAGATTGATGTCTGTAATTTATGCCGATTAGTAATAAAGCATCGTAGCGTCCCTTTATACACCGCCGTCTCCAACAGTGGAGGAATCTGGAAGAGGAGTCAGGAAAGGCATCAGTAATTAGTTGGAATATGACCACAGGCACACATGGCCTGGAATTTATGTCTATCATAAGAACTGCAGCTATGTACTCAACGCTGTGCGTAAATGAAATTTGTCGCCAGGAGGAAGTCAGCGGCTCAGGTCTTCACTGTGAGTGCTCATTTCTTACCTTATTTATTTATTTATTTATTTATTTTAGAAAACTGATAGTTCTGCTTCTAATATATTCAATAGGCTGAGCCATGTTCAATGTTTTTGTGAAATATTTGTATATAAATGTATGACCTCACACATGCATTTAATTCTGAATTCATATACCAAGTCAATATGTTGATTGGCCTTGTGTTACAAACTGAACTGCTTGGTGGAGAAGTGCTTATCATCTTCAAACAGTTAGGACTTCAGGAGCTGAACTGAATGCATAACAGATCAGATTAATTAGAAACTAACATCTACAATCTACAGATATAGTTTTGGTGTTATATTTGCCATAGGTTAAAGTATATCATTTGGAACATATTATATCTTGACTGCTACAAACTTTAGATCAACAGGAAATGTCTTTTATGTCAGAATATATACCCATAGCATCACTAGTAGATCCGACTGAAGGCCGAGCTGTAACAAAAATATAGTTCTCCACTGCTAAAGCCTGAGTAGACCGATAAATCTAAAAGCTGGTCATATATTTTCACAGAACTGAGCAGTCATAATTAATTTTCTCTCTTAACCTCATATATTTAAACCAACTTTTGTTACTGTTACTGTTAAGTGTTCCACATAATTAAGTGGTGGATGTAAACAAAGCCATTCAGAGTGATTTGGTGTGAGAAGCTGACTGAGTCAGAATTAGTGTTGCACTGATACCGATACCGTATTGGCGCCGATACTGGCACCTACACACAGTATCGGTATCGACAATAGAGAGCGCCAATACCATGAAGCTTATTGAATAAATGGCTGCACGTGTTTCTGCCTTGTGGCAATTTTTATTTTTTCATAGCTCTGAAACATTTCAATGTGCAGTTACTCAACCAGTACTCAAGGTTATTATATCTTATTCAGGATAAGACATAAAAATACAACATATAAAAAGTGGAACACTATAATTATCAGGATTTATAGCCATATATCGAGCATTTAAATCAGAGTTTGTATCGGTACTCGGTATCGGAAAAAGTGGTATCGGTGCATCCCTAGTCAGAATTGTTCACAGTGGTGGTGATAGGAACCACATGTTCGCCACAATTAGCTTCATCATAAAAGTTATTACACAAAATGATTATGAAGACACTGTCTGATGGCTGAGACATTGTTTTGTGCTTGTAAGACAAAATCCCACTATTTTACTGTTATCAACATATAAAATGTAATATAAAACATGTACAACTTTCTAATGTTTTGGATAATAAATAATATGTTTATAATTGTTAAAGATATTGTGACTCCTGGTTCCTTTCACCGGCACTATAAAGTAACCAGAGTCTTTAACTTTTACATACACCAAAGTGCTCGGAATGACAGAATTATGCAAACTTTTTGAAAAATTAGTGAAATTGTCCTTTAAGAATAATAACCGCAAATGATCTCTGTTCTGACTGGCCACCGTTAAAAGAAAAGACAGCCTAGAATAAAATATACATTTTTGTACTGTAGCTAAACAAATTATATGTAAATAAGAAATAAGATATATGCAAATAAGTTTTTGTGACATGAGTTTTTCCAGCATGCAGTATTGTAATGTATTATACTTACAGAACTGTGCAAAGGTTTTAGGCTCTTGGGAACATTATTATATTTAAAAAGCTATTTTTTTCCAGACAGGAAGCTTTTATTTGCTTAGCAAAACACTTTATTTGTTATTTTTATATTTAAATAGTATTAATGCAGTAATTAGAGCTTTTACATTCATCAGTGTGTTTATTTAACCCTTTCCAAACTTCTCCTTGTGGAAACAACCCAGTATTATTTACAGTTCTCATCTAATACCTGCTCTGGCTGCTCAGTACTTCATTAAGCTAAATCAAGATTGCTTCTGAAGGAACCGAATACATTCATACAATGTCTGGGGCGTCCAGGAGAAATCTGAAACTACACTTTGTTCTTCAAACTGGAGCTCAAGATATGATCTACTTATTTCACAATAAAATATTTATGATAGTTTCTATTGTATTTATGCTTATTTACATCTGTTCTAATGATATCTGGTGTTGGTAAAATGCACATATTGATAAGATAAAGATTTCTAAACAGTCAGCTTAGATGCCAAAGCCTATTGGACTGTAGTATATATTCTGAATGCTTTATTTTTAAATGTGTTGTATTTCACTATATTCTACTTTTTCAAAATTTACAAACGCATGGCATTTAGTGACCTACTGTTTTTTACCCCACAGACTTCATATCCATGCTTATTACAGTTCAGCACATGTTGGATTTTGCATTTTGTATTGTACTGTGTACTGAAAATGTGCAATAATTGCCTGTTTTAAGATATAATTTTGAATTGTGTAGTTCAGTGTTAGTCAGTAAATCTCATGAAAATGTGTGCTGTGGACTGCAGCACGCTCTGTTCTATCACACTGGCCCTGCAGTGTAGCGTTTTCAGCATGTGGACGACTGTCTGGAACTGTCCCTCACGCTACTCTGTGTGTGAATGACAGGTGTCAGCTCAGAGCGGGTGGCCTGTGGGTGTATGAGGGGGATGTGGTGGGACAGTGAAGGCGCAGGAGTCGTCCCGCTCGCGTTTGGCTTCGCTTCACCTGACAACGCGGCCCCGTATTGTCTGTCAGCATCAGCAGATGACTGACAAAAGAGCCGCTCCCCTCTAGACAGCGGCGGAGCAGGACTAGGGCTTGATTTGCCAGCTTTAGACATTTACAGCAATACAATGTACAGCAGCGGCACTTGTCCTTCATTTCTCAGCCTGACTAGCACCATTAAAGAGCTCGTATAGTGGAGAACTCGGTCTTCCTTGCTTGTTGAAAGTTTTCATAGTATATATCATGTACCATTTCCTGTACAGTCCACAGTATATACTAAACAACCTATTTTTAATCATTTTTTGTTGTGATATCCAACCATTTACTGACCAGACTCCAGAAATGTAGTAAGTTCATGTTAAGAATATTACAAAAATTAAGAAATAATTATAGTATTAAATGAATATTTTTGAAATATTTATAAGTTTGTACTGCTAATAGGATTTCAGTTCTCTATATGTAGGTCCAGACAGCTTTTTAAATGTGGTACGATACAAGGCAGCCGATCAGAACAGAGATTATTTACATATAATTTCTGTCCAAATGTCTCTACAAGTACAGCTTTACAGTAAAAGCAAAACCTTCACATTCAAGTAAATTAAAGCAAAGGAATTTTATAATTTCTGTTTTTTTTCTGTTTTTTTCAGTAATTATGACTTTTAACATATTTGTGATCTTTATTATGCACAAAACTAAGATTTCACAAATAAGGAGGAGATTCGTTTGGACAGCGACAACATGTAAATAGTGACAGCAACAAAAACCACCTGTTTAATTTGCAGGAATATACAAAAAAAGTAAAAAATGCATTGTTTTGGTACATAGACTGAGACAAATGTTATAAGAGGACTTAGATGCTTTGCCAACTGCTTCTACATACTTTTCATCCTGCGTGTTCATGTTATGGTATTAAAATACAGCCGGGTAATACATATATCATGTAATACATCATTCTTCAGTGCACGCTTACAATGAAAGAAAAAGGCTCTACTGTGCAAAAGTCTTGTTTAAGCTGATTATTTAAAAGTCTTTATCTTAGTAAGTGTATTTTCACCAGTAAGAACAACAGATATCATTAGAACAGATGTAAATAATCATAAATACAATATAAAGTAACATAAATAGCTTATTGTGAAAGACGTAGATCATATCTTGAGCTATAGTTTGAAGAACAAAGTGTAGTTCCAGATTTCTCCTGGACGCCCCAGACATTGTATAAATGTATTGAGTTCCTTCAGAAGCAATCTTGATTTAGCTTAATGAAGTACTGAGCAGTCAAAGCAGGTATTAGATGAGAACTGTAAATAATACTGGGTTGTTTATAGAAGGGGAAGCTTGGAAAGTGTTAAATAAACCCACTAACGTACGTAAAAGCACTATTTACTCTATTAATACTGTTTAATATTTAAAAAAAGTATATATTTTTTATTCATTATTTATTTAAAAATTAGTCCTTAACAGTGCTTAACAGTTATATATAGCACCAAAAAGTGTTTTGTTACACTTTCATGATGCAGGAAGCCTTTTAATCTGCAAAGATGCTACAAAA
Source organism: Megaleporinus macrocephalus (assembly GCA_021613375.1). NCBI lineage: Eukaryota > Metazoa > Chordata > Actinopteri > Characiformes > Anostomidae > Megaleporinus > Megaleporinus macrocephalus. The sequence goes on from CM038727.1 coordinate 11,438,296, forward strand.
AGTGTATATTCTGTATTGAAACACATTTTTATTGCACCAAAATGGTTTGTTTTATGTATTTATACCTCTAAAGTGTTAAGTGGTTTGATTGTCCAGCCACATATGCAGAATAAGTAAAATATTAAAAAGAGTAATTTAGTTATATTATTTTCTAAATAAAAGAGGCTTGTTTTTATGTTTAAAGTAATGCTAAATAGGGCAGCTATTGCTGAGTATTCAACTCTGACAATTTATTTATTTTTTATTTGTTATTTTTGAATGATTTAATTGTTTAATTTAAGTCAGGTGACTCCAACAAATCCTGAGAATGTGCTGTTATTATAATAATGTTAAAGGACAAAACTTTATAGGGATGTTTAAGTACAAAAACTATTGTAGGCGCATTTTCAATAATAATTTTAAAATATAAAAAATATAAATATAATATAATATAAATATAATGAAAATATATTCTTATTTGTGGTTGTGCCCCCTGACATATTTTTGATTTTAAGAATTCTTTTTGTTATGTTGCAAAAACATTTTTTATTGAGTTATATTGTTTAAAAAACACAATATATTATTTTTTCTTTTTTTTCTCTTATCTCAATTAAACAGATACAGTAAAATGAGATTATTATAATGATGTAGTCACAGGTCATTAGTTAAGTGGTATGTGTTACAACATAATAAAAACATTGTATGTCAACTTTTTTTTTTTAGTATGAAAGTTGCTCTCTAAGCCCCAGCGTGGTGCTAGTATCTGTCCCAAACTCGGCTATTGATGTGTAGTGGCATGTGCAGACAGCAGCTCAGAACAGATGGCTAGCTGTGCTAGGTCGCAATCCCGTTTCATTGCTCGGCTTGGAAAGCATGGGAGAGCCCTCCTGCTTCTCCGCGCTGTGTGGCCCACACTAATGGAGGGTCTGCGCATAAACAACACTGTCACTTTAATATCCCATCTTTCCTGACGCTGCCCATAAAGCTGACTGTAGTCCAACAACCTGATTTCACAAATGGAAAAACAGCATCTGTTTTCCTGCAGCTCCACATATGGCTTTGATTGTTGCTCAGATGAGCTGAGGCAGGTAGGCCGAGCGTGGGGGCCCCGAGCTCAGGGGACACTGCTGGCTCTCTCGGCCACGAGGGCCACATGCTCCCTGGCCAGATGAACCCGCATAGAGAATGAGAGCATGCGCTGCCTCCGTGAGCCAGCATGCGACACAGACCCCAGTGGGTCAAGACTGCAAGAGTCACCATATAGATGTTGTAGTGATGGGACCATTAGCACTTTTAACCATATACTGTGAAATAAAACTCATTGGTTCATATTCATTGGTTCCTGGTGATGCGATCGAAAAAATATGTTTGGAGACAACATAAAGTACATATATATATATAGTTAATCATAGTTGTCATTGATATGTGATTAAGTTCCAGGTTACCAAGTTCCACAACTCCTATATAAGTGTTTTTCATTTTATTCAAAAAATTATACTTTTGTACTTATATAGCACATCTAATATGAACATTAGATTACATAACAGTCACAATGTGACTGAAACAAACACTATCACAATATCACTGAAACAGTCATTATCAAAATGCGACTGAAACAGTCATTATCACAATATCACTGAAACAGTCATTATCACAATATCACTGAAACAGTCACTATCACAATATCACTGAAACAGTCACTTTCACAATATAACTGAAACAGTAACTATCACAATATCATTGAAACAGTCATTATCACAATATCACTGAAACAGTAACTATCACAATATCACTGAAACAGTAACTATCACAATATCATTGTAACAGTCATTATCACAATATCATTGAAACAGTCACTATCACAATATCACTGAAACAGTCACTTTCACAACATCACTGAAACAGTAACTATCACAATATCATTGAAACAGTAACTATCACAATATCACTGAAACAGTCATTATCACAATGTGACTAAAACAGCCATTATCACAATATCACTGAAACAGTCATTATCACAATGTGACTGAAACAGTCATTATCACAATATCACTGAAACAGTCATTATCACAATGTGACTAAAACAGTCATTATCACAATATCACTGAAACAGTCACTATCACAATATCACTGAAACAGTAACTATCACAATATCATTGAAACAGTCATTATCACAATATCACTGAAACAAACACTATCACAATATCACTGAAACAGTCATTATCACAATGTGACTAAAACAGTCATTATCACAATATCACTGAAACAGTCATTATCACAATGTGACTGAAACAGTCATTATCACAATATCACTGAAACAGTCATTATCACAATGTGACTGAAACAGTCATTATCACAATATCACTGAAACAGTCATTATCACAATGTGACTTAAACAGTCATTATCACAATATCACTGAAACAGTCACTATCATAATATCACTGAAACATTTATCACAATATCACTGAAACAGTCACTATCACAATATCACTGAAACAGTAACTATCACAATATCACAGAAACTATCACTATCACAATATCACTGAAACAGTCATTATCACAATGCGACTGAAACAGTCATTATCACAATATCACTGAAACAGTCATTATCACAATATCACTGAAACAGTCATTATCACAATATCACTGAAACAGTAACTATCACAATATCATTGAAACAGTCACTATCACAATATCACTGAAACAGTCACTTTCACAATATCACTAAAACAGTCACTATCACAATATCACTGAAACTATCACTATCACAATATCACTGAAACAGTCACTTTCACAATATCACTGAAACTATCACAATATCACTGAAACATTTATCACAATATCACTGAAACAGTCACTATCACAATATCACTGAAACAGTAACTATCACAATATCACGGAAACTATCACTATTACAATATCACTGAAACAGTCATTATTACAATGCGACTGAAACAGTCATTATCACAATATCACTGAAACAGTCATTATCACAATATCACTGAAACAGTCATTATCACAATATCACTGAAACAGTAACTATCACAATAGCATTGAAACAGTCACTATCACAATATCACTGAAACAGTCACTTTCACAATATCACTGAAACAATCACTATCACAATATCACGGAAACAGTCATTATCACAATATCACTGAAACTATCACAATATCACCGACACATTTATCACAATATCACTGAAACAGTCACTATCACAATATCACTGAAACATTTAGCACAATATCACTGAAACAGCCACTATCACAATATCACTGAAACAGTAACTATCACAATATCACTGAAACATTTAGCACAATATCACTGAAACAGCCACTATCACAATATCACTGAAACAGTAACTATCACAATATCACTGAAACATTTAGCACAATATCACTGAAACATTTATCACAACATCACTGAAACATTAATTATCACAAAATCACTGAAACATTTAGCACAATATCACTGAAACAGTCACTATAACAATATCACCGAAACTATCACTATCACAATATCACTGAAACAGTCATTAATCACAATATCACTGAAACTATCACAATATCACTGAAACATTTATCACAATATCACTGAAACAGTCACTATCACAATATCACTGAAACATTTATCATAATATCAATGAAACAGTCACTATTACAATATCACTGAAACAGTCACTATCACAATATCACTGACACTATCACTATCACAATATCACTGAAACATTTATCACAATATCAATGAAACAGTCACTATTACAATATCACTGAAACTGTCACTATCACAATATCACTGACACTATCACTATCACAATATCACTGAAACAGTCATTATCACAATATCACTGAAACAGTCATTATCACAATATCACTGAAACAGTCACTCTCACAATATCACTGAAACAGTCACTCTCACAATATCACTGAAACAGTCACTATCACGAAACATTTAAATTATACATGCAATGTCTGCATTATATACACAAATAACTAAAAATATATTCTCTTCTTGGGTGGCATGATGCTGGAATGAAATGACAAACAAATGTTTATTGAGGTTTCCTGACTAGACAAGACTAACATTAATGTTAGACAGTAAGGCTGTGTCCCAAACAGCAGCCTCTGGAACATTACATACTGCACTACTGAAAGCACTTCTAATGTTGGTGTCCTTTTATTTATTCATTAATTTATTTATTTCATTTATTATATTTTATTTATTTACGTATTTAGTGTAATAGCAGTCTGCAGTTTGTATCGTGGCCAAAGAGTAATGTAACTTTACGTTTTAGAGTGCTTTCTGACTCAAGTTAATATAAACATTAGCCAACATTAACCCAAACCTTCCTAGTCTGTTACCATAACAACACATTATCCAAAAGCTGCTTTCGTTGCAGTAAATTTTGCTATTCATTGCTGTTATCACTGACCTCGTGTTTAAAGCTGGAGCGAGATACCTTACGCTCCAGCGAGGCGAGAGCTTGGCTCAGTAAAGCTCAACACAAGCCTTAACAAACTGAAAGACCACCTAACAATCAGAGCCAGTTGTGCAAACGTGTGTTTAAAATAATGTGTTTTTAAACACTTACCACTTTTCTCTGTGGTTTAATTTTTGGGTGGGACAAATCTACTTGTTTTTGATATTGGGTGGGACACGCCCCCCCCATCCCCCCTGGTTCCTACGCCAATGACAGTATGACAACACCATAAAAAGACGTTCTACAGGTTTACACTCCGGGTAAGTGCGGGTGCTAGACTGACCAGCCTGAAGTCCAGTACTGAAAATATGTTTTTTATGAAGCTCAAGATATAAGATATGAGAACGAGTGTCCCGTATGGTTGCACAGCTGAAGATGTGCTTTCAAAACTGGATCAGTTTGTGTCTTCATGTCATACCCCGCCATGTTCCCCGCGTCCCTCGCCTGTTTACGTCCTGTCGAGTCCACGTGGTCTTTGTTTACCTTTTGTCATGTGTTCCTTGCCTCCGCCCTCCACCTGTGTCCCATCATGTTCACCACCTGTTTCCGTTTCCCTCTCGTTATCCTGTGTATTTAGTCCGCCTGTTTTGCCCTCTCCCTTGTCGCTCATTGTTGCTATTGTTGTGGTGTATTCCGTCTGTTCGTTTCAATATTAAAATCCGTGTTTGAACTACAGTTCGCAATTGTTCTGTTTGTTCCTGTTTTTCTGCCTTGTCCCCCTCCTGGTCTGTTGTCTCGTGTTTTGTCCTGTTCCTGGTTTTGAGTCCTGTCTGGTGTTTTGTTGTTTTCCTTGTCCTCGTTTTGGTCTCCTCCCGTTTCGTCTCGTCATCCTCCTCCTGCGTCCTCTCGTCGGCCTCCTCCCTTGACCTCTCGTCGTGTTCCTCGTTTCTCTCGTCTCCCTCCTCCCTTGTCGTCTCGTCGTCTTCCTCCTGTGACTTCTCGTCGTCTTCCTCCCTGTTCGTCTCGTCGTCCTTACTCGTCCTCGTCTTCCCTGGTTTTTGTCCCGGTTCCTGTTTGCCTGTTTTTCTGTTCCTGGTCTCTGTCTGTCCGTTCCTGGTCTCTGTCCATGTCCGTCTGTTCCTGGTCTCCGTCTGTTCCTGGTCTCCGTCTGTTCCTGGTCTCCGTCTGTCCGTCTGTTCCTGGTCTGTCTGTTCATGGTCTCCGTCTGGTCCGTCTGTCTGCCCTAGTCCTGTGTCTGGTCCCTGTTTTGTTTTCTGGGTCTCCCCCTCGAGGCGGGCTCCCGGGGTGTGTTCTCTTTTGCGCCTCTGGAGCTGCGTCCTTTGAGGGGGGGTGCTGTCATACCCCGCCATGTTCCCCGCGTCCCTCGCCTGTTTACGTCCTGTCGAGTCCACGTGGTCTTTGTTTACCTTTTGTCATGTGTTCCTTGCCTCCGCCCTCCACCTGTGTCCCATCATGTTCACCACCTGTTTCCGTTTCCCTCTCGTTATCCTGTGTATTTAGTCCGCCTGTTTTGCCCTCTCCCTTGTCGCTCATTGTTGCTATTGTTGTGGTGTATTCTGTCTGTTCGTTTCAATATTAAAATCCGTGTTTGAACTACAGTTCGCAATTGTGTCCGCAACTGCCTTTTCCTCGCCCCAGCTACACCGTGACACTTCAGTCCTCAAACGATTAACGATTAGTGCTGTTAGAAGGAAAGTGATGTAACACTTTGGTGAACACGCTCCCGACCCACCATTTCTGGGTTGTGTGTAATGTATAAGTCTATAAAAGCATAAAATATTGTGCTTTTGTAACATTTTCAATGTAAGACAGATCAAATACAACTTTCTAATCACCGATTGCTATTATTATTAGCGTTTGGTATTGGGTTTGTATACATCTGTAAACATAGCATCAGTAAAACTTCTGGGTTTACTTGCAGCTCTTGTGTCCCCCTGCGACTGCAAGCGCCTCCTCCACCAAGCCTGCCTGTGATCAGCCCTCATTCCTGGGCTTTTAGTACTAATATCATCTGTCTGCTTCTATTTTCTCCCATACTTTGTTATATTTGCCTTGCTCTGTGTGCTGGAAACACACACTACAGCTCTATTCTTGTACGATTACGACACAAGACCCCTGCACAGTGAAGACCACTGGGGAATCCGTGACCATCCCTAGCCCGGTAACGACGCAGGCCTGCTTTATTCTCATGCAAATAGGACTAAAAGTAGCACGGCCTACTGTTTGCTTGCATACGCTGATGCGCGCGCTTACCAACTCAGACATTTGGCGTTGCAGTAATGAGCCCATCTGATGGAGGGGAAGGGGAGAGGGGGAGGGGGGAGGAGAAAAAGTATTTGTAATTACTGCTAATTACCTTGTTAGTATAAAAACAAAGCTGTAGTTTTTTCGCTGCTGAAGGGCTAAATTACCGGCAAACAAACAAGTGGAGAGAGCCGCGCGGATGAGGCTGTTTTTCCAGCAGCATCTGCAGATACAGCTGCTGCTTGGTCTGGCCCCGCTGCTTCCGCGGAGCCCGGAACGCCAGGCGCAGGCGGCTTTGCTCGCACTAAAATGCCTCTCATCATCAGTTTAAGTGTGTTAAGTTGGGAAAAAAACTAGAAGCGACAGCCGTTCTCGTGCCCGTGAGCTGTTCTTCACATGTTTTTCAGCTTTGGTCACAGTTAGGAAACAGGGTGCAGTGCATGTTTCTTATGTCTCTGCCTTTTGCAGTTATTTATTCATTCGTTTATTCACTTACATACTTACCGAGGCAAGTGGGACATCAGCACGGCTGAACCAGCATCAGCGGCCAAGATTAAAGTTTGTAAATGCACGGTAATGGCGTCTACAAACAGCACCTCTGGGGCCCGTGGAATAAAACAAAAAGCAAGTTTTGCAGCAGCTGTCAGCCTGATTAAAAAAAGAAGAAATAAAAGGGGGTGAGGAAAAAAAAAAAAAAACAAAAAACAGAGGACGAAAGAGAAAAACCCGGCTCCGTTCCCCGGAGAGCGGTGTGTTTTGCGGCAGCAGTCACCTGTCACAGCGACGCCCCCAAATGAGATTCAGCAGCCTATTGTCCCAATCAGCATTTTCCTTCGCTCTAAATGCTCTCCAGAGACAATCATTATTACATGACATGCTCCTCATCCTAGATAAATGGTCTTCAGTGTGCCAGGGCCGGCCCGCTGAGATGGACAGCTCCGCAGCCCCGGGATGAAAGGGCCTGCGGCTTTATTGACATTTTAATCATAAACAGTTAGTGAGGAATCACTCACTTACTGAAGGGCTCCGTATCAAAGCACATTTTAAACCCGCGCAGGCCGCAGAAGCAGATCCTCCCGACACGCAATTTACCTGCTGTCACTCGGAACGCACCCCGTCATGACAGCGACCTGTTGTGATGGGGCCTCCAGTGGACTCGTCCGCCGGTTTGAAGGTGGTCTCAGACTCAGTATGGGCAATAGAGCTAAACACACAGTTGTCAGGCCTCCTGGGAGGTCTCTAAGTGAAAGTGGCAGCTGAGGCAACCTTAAGAAGCATTATAAGAAGCATTATATGGGTATGATATGGGCCACAGTAGACTGGATGCTGAATTTCTATACAGACTTCCTGCGTTCTTGTCGCTAGTGTTAAAAAGGAATGTTTCAATCATATAACATTGTATAAAGCCTAGTGATAATTCATCACAGAATTCATCACTATATTTCGGAATGATTTAGTTGAAGAAATGTCATGCATAGTGGCTTGATGTGAAAAGAAGCTTCTCTATTGTAGAGAAGCTTACTGATTGCTTTACAGTGGTGATGATAGAAAACAGGGGTCACCATGTCTATACCACAAATATAACTTTTGATTTACTTAAAACTTACTTCAACCTTAACTTCTGACATGTTTTATATATTTATATTGTCGTAACTTCGTTTTCGCCGTCAGAATGAAGAGGGAGACTAGTTCAGGGTTTAAGGTTTTTATTCTTGGGATTGCGGTACCAACGTCTCTCTGAGCTCTCACAGCCTAGTCTGTCCTGGTCTGTCCTGGTCTGCTGCATAGTCCCTTTCATGGCACGCCTTCCTACGCCTTCGGGCCATTTTGGGCTCCACCTGGCCACATCGTTAACTCCTGGGTGGAGTGGTTCTCGAGCCTAGAAGGTCTAAAGATAACATCGCAGGGTCTTGTTCTCGAGCCTAGGGTTGCCTGTCATAAATGCGGGGGTCACAAAGCCCTGACCTTTCAGCGAGCTGCAGCAGGCCCTTATGTAAGCATACGTTTTTACCAAATGCTATGATTTATATAACTTCCCAACAATATGGACTGTTGATGATGGTAAAAGTCTGGTAAATCTAAAAAACATATGTTTTCTTTGAAGAAAATATGCCCTGCTTATTAAATATTAAATAAAATGATTGAATAAAAGTATTTATGTTATGTTATGTTATGGGATATTTTCTGTGTGGGAGCTTTAAGTGTTGGACATCTGGTTCCTATCACCACCACTGTGAACGATTCTCATATGACAGCTTTTTCTGGAACAAAAAGTGTTTTCAACACCAAACCGCTCTGATTTAATGCACAGTTACTGTTAATTTGCACATAGTTGAATATAACATAAAAAAATAAAAAAATCTGTGCATGTTTTACGTTATTTAAATGCGTTTTCAAACTATAAGGAATGACTAGTGTAAATTTCAGCCCTTCGCCCTGTTACAAGATGACATCATATCATCTTGTAATACAATCTTTATTGGTTGCCAGCAAATTTGACACTCTCTCACACAACGCATAGAGAGCTAACCTATTTTGCGAAGGTGGATCGGGTCTACCAACTTGTTTTACCTGATTTTTCGGATTTAGACTTAAACCGAGAGTGAATAAAAAATATTCACTTTAGTAAAATGTAAGCATGTACATTTATTCCAGTGGACACCACTAATAAAGTTATGAAACATAATATGTGCCCTTTAAAAGTATAGGACTATAGCAGTAAGGATCAGTATCAGATTCTCGCTGGTATTATATTCAGTATACAAAAAACTAACACATAATTTACAATGTATATAATAAATACATACAATATGCATATATTCACAAAGATATAAGCAATAGGCATAGATACTATATAAGCACAAATAATCTACAGACAAGGTAGATATTGTTTACAGACATACACAATATACAAGCAACACACATGTGGTAGTTTAGTGTATGTGGTAATGTAAAAACATTAATGTAACATTAAGATATTAAGGTCTATAACACGGTATGCAAGTTTAAGCAGGAGCAGCTATGATCCAGCAGATGATCTTACTGATCATCTATTAATGAGGGTGATGACATGTGGAAAGAAACCCCTCCTGTGCTGGTAGTCTTACTATACAAGGTTCTGTAGCACCTGCCGGAGGGGAGGAGTGGAAACAGTATCCAGGGTGTGAGGACTCTGTGATGATTTTTCCTGCCTGTTTCTAGGTTCCTGAAGGGTACAGGCCCTAAAGGGAGGGCAGTGGAGCAGCAATGATTTTTTCAGCTGTTCCTATCCTGTTTTGTGGCTGCTCCAAACCAGATCGGGATGTACACAGGATGGGTTTAATGACTGCGGTACAGAACTAGCTCAACAGCTATTATGGCGGACCCAACTTCCTCAGAAAGTACATCCTCTGCTGGACCTTTTGGAGGATGGAGTTGATGTAGGTTCTTCACTTCAAATCTTGAGAAATGGTAGTTCCCAGGAACTTATAGGTATCCACAGTTGACACATGGCTCTTGGGGAGTGGGGCAGTGACTAGAGTCTCCTAAAGTCCACATTCATCTCCACAATCTTGAACGTTTTCAGCTCTAGGTTGTTCTGACTGCACCACAGCACCAGCTGTTCAAGCTCGCTCCAATATGCAGAGTCATCTCCGTCTTGGATGAGTCTAATGACAGAGCAACAGATGGGTGTGTAGAGGTGTGGTCCTGGGTGCAAAAAGAGAAGTGCAGTGCTGACTGTCCGCATACCAGAAAGGACCTCCTCCAGATGCACCTGCTGTTTCCCGCCTGTCTGGAAGCTGCACTGACAGATGGCAGGAGATACAGTGAGCTGGGAGAGTTCTGAGGAGAGGATTTCTAGAATGATGGTGTTGGAAGCATGACCTGAGGTCCACAGAGAGGATCCTTGCATATGTCCCTGAGCAGTCATAATGTTGGAGGATGCAGTGTATACCCATGTTGACCTCATCATCCACTCACCTGTTTTTCCAGTAGGCAAACAGTAGGGGGTCCAGCAGGTGTCTTGTAATGTTCTTCTGGTAGTCCAACACCAATCGTTCAAATGACTTTGTGACCACTGATGCCGAAGTGACTGATGCCTGTGGTTATTCAGTTCTGTGATGGACACTGGACACTGAAATGAGGTGGAGTGTCTGAAGCAGAAAGGGACTTCAAACAGCTCCAGCAATCTGTTGATTATCTGTAACAAGACTGTAGCCAATTGGTCAGCACAAGTTGTAATACAAGAGGGGGAGACGCCAGACCTGGTCTCTTGCCTTCCTGTCTCTGGAGGAGCTAGCTCACATCCACTTCACATATCTTTAGTGCAGTCTTAGATTGGAGGAGAAGGGTAGGGGGGTTGCCAAGGGTATGATGGAGGCTGAAGGCGTTGAGCTGGAGAGACTAAGTTTTTCCCTTTGATACCTACAACAGCAGTCATTCAGGTCATCAGCAAGAGAAGGTGGTCTTCTGAAGTTGGTCATGTTTTGAAGGCCGCGCCACACTGATGCAGAATAGTTGGCTGGAAATCTGTTTAAGCTTTCAGTGTAGCTTCTTTTAGTCACTCTGATCTCCATTGCCAGTGTTGTTGGTTTGTTTGAACTGAGCCCTGTCTCCACTTCTGTAGACATGTGCCTTGGCTTGACCAAGCTGTCTTGGTTTGGTGTGTGTCTATGGTCTTGCTGTTCTTGTGCCCAAGTTTGGATTGCAGTATGTATTTAGCAATCTGTCTTCCAACCTTTGTAGAAATGTAGAAGCAAACCCTGTCACCTTTCGCCTTCCCCGAAAGCTCTGTTAAGCAATTGTAATCCACTGTCATGGATGGATTTTCTGAGCCTGGTTTCAATAAAGCAAAGGACAGTTGAACAAGTATTTTTGGTGGCGTTGCGGAAAAGCAACTCATCCATTTTTAGTTGGGCAAGATGAATCAATGAGAGCGCAGTTCGAAATCCCTGCTGTCGGAGCTTCACATCTACGCTGGCGCTTTTCCCCCGTCTGCGTCTCCTCCACATCCCCTAGAGAGCCATTGCTCTTCCAACAAGGGTCTCCAAAAACTTCCTGGGCTTGTGAAAACTGGCGCAACTTCCTGGGCTTGTGAAAACTGCCTTATGTTAGGCAGTTCTTCCCCAGTGTAACTAATCAGGTTTGAGTAAGCGAACACACAGAAAATAGACCAAACAAGGAGAGTGCTGTGCCTAGGCTGCCACTGGTGGCACCATCTTTGATCATTTTAGCTATCAACATAGCTATAATGTAAAAGCAGGTCAGTGTGAAAGTGAGACAAGAAGAATATTGGTGCCTTGAAAGCACCTTTTTTGAAAGCACCTTGGACGGCAAAGAAAACTCATTATCTTGACCAAATCAAGTCTCTCCTCCCACACGAAGCCCAAATAACCAATCTGAAGCTCTTATTTTGGATCAGTTATAAGAAAAATAGTAATTGGAAAATACATGAATATTTGGAACAGTTGACGTTCAAACTGGTAAAGGACATCCAACAACAAGATAATAAGGACAATCAAAGATTTAAAGCCTAAAGACCCAAGCAGAAGGCAAGCTGTACTGAACAAACAGTGTCCATATGGCCACCAGAAGCGTGGACCAACTTGACTTAAATAGATAAATCGTGAACAACATACTTAGCTAAATGATAAATATACACTGAGCACTTTATTAGGTACACCTCTTTGTGTCTACATTTATTGTCCATTTGATCTGCTCTACTTACCTTATAGGAGCCCTGATACCACCACATCAACACCCAAATACTACCTGCTCTGTGGTGTTCTAGACCATATAGTGCAGAGTATACAGAGAATCAGATGGACTACAGTCTGTAATTGTAGAACTACAGAGTGCTCCTGTATGTAGGTGTAGCTGATAAATCCGAGTGCAGATATGAGGAGTACAGTCCTGTCACAACTGTGGACTCCTACAAGTTCCTGGGCACAATAATCTCCAAGGACTTGAAATGGGACTGCAACATCAGCACCATCATCAAGAGAGCTCAGCAGAGGCTGTACTTCCTGCATCAGTTGAGGAAGTTCAACCTGCCCAAGGAGCTGATGGTGCAGTTCTACACCGCCACCATAGAATCTGTTTTCACCGCATCCATCACAGTGTGGGGCAGCTCAGCCACCAAACACCACACCCACAGACTGCAGCGCATCATCAAGTCTGCAGAGAGAACCATCTGCGTGAAGTTACCCTCAGCCAGTTAAGAATCAAGACCTTCAGACTTCAGAGAAGCTTCTTCCCACACGCCATCACACTCATGAACAGCTGAACATTAAAATACTACATTCTGGATACAGTCTACCACATACATACATCCATATCCAGATGTTCTCTCACTCTTCTTCTCTGTACTGCACTTTAATTTATTTGATAGAGTCTCAAAACACTCTGTACCACCATCTCCACCAGTGACTCTTCTGTTCTCCATGTTTATATCTATTTAATTCAGTCTGCACCGTCCTTCACTGCTGCACTCAGCACTTTACTCTAAATATACAACTCTGCACATGTTAAGTTTACAGGTGTGCGTGTATGTCACTGTGTGTGTGTGTGCGTGTGTGTGTAGGTTGGGTGTGTTTATTAATTCTGTAATGTCAGTTATCGTGCACTGTGAGCTACTGTAACCAAAAACAAATAACAAAGTCCGATTCTGATTCTGATTCTGATGAGGAGGTGTTCCTAGCAAACTGGTTCCTCTCAATCTATCACTACACCATGGACCTCGGTGCTCCCACAGCAGACTGAGAGCTCAATTTTGGTGCCTCCCTGATAATGTAATAATTGCCGCTCTATCGGAAACGCACTGGGCGCCGAACACGGAAAAAGAGCGAATTGTTTATCTTGAGCTAAGCTAATTCTATGAAATGTCTCAAGTGAGGCAATGCAGGAGATGATCTAATTTCCTCCATTAGGGAGAGCTCTGAATATGAACGTACTTGTCTCTCGTCGTCTGGAGGTAATTGATAGAATTTTCTTCTCTGGTAACTCGTGGCAAGTTGAGCTAGACGCGGCGGTTCCCTTGAGATGCTAATTCTCTCTTAAGTTTTTTTATTTATTTATTTTTTTCCACTTGTCATCTTGCTAATCTGGTGCTGAAATATACAGCGTAACGTGCCAACTGCGTATTTCCATAAACGGCGCGCAATTTTGTTGTATTAGGTGAAGGTTATTTTGACTTCTTTTGTCAGATGTAATATCCTCCTGGAGATGGAATGTGTGGAGAACATTAGAAGCATAAAAGGGGGTGGGGAGGTATGGGGTGGGGGGTGGGGGGGGCATTAGCGAGTCTGTTAAATAATTCATGGCGTAGTCGACTGAAGCTCCTGAATAAGTTTAAGAAACATTCGGCGCCGATTTCCATCCCCAAAATCCACACGGCTAATTATAAAACACACTCCATTGGGTTTTAAAGATGTTGTCACAGACGTTTCATTAAACATTAATGCGCAATTCCAAAGATTTCATGCAATCTGCTTTTTACGTCTTCTGTTTAATGACACCCGCCAAGAAAAGCATTAAAACTCATCATAAATTGCACAATAATAATGATGAGGAGAAATCTCAGTTCCCGGGCCGTTATGGATTGCGCTGTGTCGAGAGGTGCAGGTATGTTCTGACAGCTGTCTAATTTGCTGTCGGCGGCTTAATCTCGCGGCGGAGACGCTCGCGACAACTCGTCCAGACGGCGTAAGAAAGGTGGTCTTGTCTGCTTTTTAGATGCATGAGGAGCAACCAAGGTCACTTTAATTAACTGGCAAATTGCTATTTAAATGATGGTACTAATCACTCAGCGCTGTACAGGAAAGCCAGTGGCTGTCATGGTAATTTAAAGCCTGAGAGGGAATGGAATCTGCTGTCCTGTCGTGTAACCGGGTTTGTGTCTGTGTGTTTAGTGTTTATTTGCGTGGGACTCTTCTCTCAAGAGGGTTTCAATTAGGCCTCACCGACAGCTGCGTTACGCCGCGGACCCCGGCGAGCTCTCATATAAAGACAAAGGGCCCCATTACGCCTCGCGCACGGAAACCCCAAACCATTTCCAATGCGAATTCCTTTTGAGAGGTGAGCTCAAAGCTCGAATGGTAGCATGGGAAATGGGGTTGTGGGAAAGCACGTCCCTGAAAATGGTGCAAACGCCCCCGTGTGCAACTGGACGCCCAGCACGAGTGTCGTTTTTGAGGACCTGCCCATCAGAAAACGAGAATCCGCTTCTGAAAATTTTCCACATGGGCACGCCAACCCAGAAGGAGGTACTGTTGCTTAGTCAGGTGTTAGAAGAAGAGCATGGCAAGCAGTGTTTAGTGTGCAAACGATGGAAAAAGACGGATGAATTGATATGAAATGCTCTCTACGGAGTCAGTATTGAATCAGTGATGAATGGGACCAGACGTCCAAAAAGTTTAATGCTTCTAAAAGTATCCTCGCATAAACATATCATATAAAACAGATACACTGACGTCTGGAACTTTGTTTTCTAATACATGTGCAATAAGGTTTTAAACTAAATCTGTTTTTTAAAGTCTGTTCATAGGAAAGAAATATATTCCAAAGAAGATGCTTTTTTCAGGTTTATTGCTGGTTTGTCATCATCAGCATTCCATATAAAAACCCAGGAGACCTATACACTCACTGGTAGTTTTGGGATGGTAATAAAATGGCTCATGTTTGTTGCAAAGTGTTCAAAGTACTAGGCATTCTGAGACCTCTCATTGACCCCCCAAGGATGTTTCAAAATCAAATTTCTGGGGGGAAATCAAATTTATGGTTTGCAATGCGCGAATATATTGTTATCTGATTTACACTACCAGCCAAAAGTTTTAGTACACTACCAGCACACTGGTAACACTGGATTACAGAACCAATATAGGACCCCCAAGAATGTCAGGGAATATTTCACACACTGGTTGAAGACATCACATCCCCTGGCTGCTATCACCACCACTCTCAGTCAGTGTGCTCCTCTACAGTGATGCATCTCACCTTAAAGCAAATTTTAAGGCACAGGTTATGTTTTCATGCAGTGATATGCGTGAGTGCAGCAACTGTGATTATAAGAGCTAGGCTTTAGGTTTGGGCCTTAAATGTCAAAACAGGGTCAAAACCAATGACAGCAACACATCGGCGATAGTGCCATCTGCTAGCGCCCCAGTGGGGTTCTAGTAGTATGTAGTGGTGAGCTAATGACAATTACTGTAAATATTTTTGGACTGTTTTAGATTAACTGCACACATTTGGCACTTGCAAAAGAACAAATTTTTAAAAATTCCATTTTTTATTTGTGGTTTGTAAAATACACACACACACACACACACACACACACACACACACACACATATATATATATATGTTATACAGTTCTTTAACAAATCTTTAAACTCACTCAAGGAGACAAACTCATTAAGCTGTAATTTGTTCTGAAGGTTATTCCAAGACCAAGGTGCAAGTTGTACTAAGTACTAAGTTGATCTTAGGTACCTCATAGAGCAGCTTTCTAGCAGAGCGGGAATCATAGCAGTTATTGATACGTGTTAGAAGATTACTCAAATAAGAGGGAAGTTTAGCGTTTAGCCAACAAAGCTTTATAAAGATAGATATACCAGTGTTGTTGTCTCCTTAGACTTAATGAAAGCCAAGAAACCAGACCATAATGTACACAGTGATTTGTGCTAAACAAAGAATTGGTTATAAAACGTAAGGAACTGTGATACACAGGCTCTAACGTTTTATAACGCGTGTGTAATCAAAAACACTTAAAATGTAGCTTGTACAATTGTTTTTTTGAGCTGCAAGATTCAGGCAGATCCTATCACGATAGTAAAAAACCTAGTCTAATCTTTAATTTCTTCAGTAATTTCTCAATATGTACTCTGAATAAGAGCTTATCATCCAACCAAATACCTAAGTACTTGTAGGAAGACACTCTTTCAAGTACTATATATATATATATATATATATATATATATATATATATATATATATATATATATATATATATATAGTTGTAACAGTTATACAGTAAAGAGTCCTGGCCTAGAAGTGCTATTGTTTTATGTTTCTAACAGTGGACTGAAAAATGGGTTTAATTCACAGTCAGTGACTTATTTACAGCTTTCAGAAGGCCTTATAAAATTACACTGTCAAATCTGATTCACTGATGCAACCTATATTACTTCATGTGGGAACAAACAATTCATCTAGTTGTACTAGGTTCAATACTGTTTTTTTTAGGTTTGAATAAAATTTGAGAAATTGCTTGTTACTACATAAAGTAATTATGATGTTCAACTATATTGTTATTTATTGTAGTTTTCGAAATATCAACACTGTTCCAACACCATATAGTCTGGTATGATTGTGTGATTGAGGCTTGTATACAGCTTTTTGATCGGATGCTCAGATTCCGAAAAACGGCATTTCTTTCAGGATTTTTTCCCCTAGAGAATGAATAGGATAAACTGACTCAGGGCAGCCACCGACCATAACTGCAGTCCTGGTTTGAACCTGTTAGTCCATTTTTTCCCCATTTTTTCCCATTCATTTTCAAGCGCACCCAAAAATTAAGGTTTCGTTTAATCTACAGCCACCAAACTGCATGTACTCACTCAGGGCAGGTCTCCAAACACACTGACCCACACTCCTCTACATGTTATTTATTCATCCCTCGTTCCTCACACTGCTTAAGCTGCGCAACCATCCTGCGTTTCCCTCAGGGAATGCACTTTTCTAGTTTTTGCACGAGTCCACATAATGGTTGACCTGATGCATTTGTCCTTAACTAGTCCTGAAGTTTTAGCCAATAGGAGAGCTCCCTTGACTGTACATACCAAGATACCACAGAGAATAAAATCCTGATTAAATATTTTTCCACCGGACGTTTCAAGACCCAATTATAAAAGCCAATACTGCTACAACAGAAACAGCTATTGGCACCATGGAATCAGCCCTGAAGCGTCTCTGTGCTGGTGGACGTTTCCCAAAAGCTCCTTTTATGGATGGGCAGACAAAATAGCTACATTTTCAGAAATAGTCATGACCGGATACACAGAGCCAAGACACCGTGAACACGAACCCAGCTGACCCACCTGGAGCTGTGGCACCAGGAAATCACCAAGATCAAGAGGAGCTGGTCACATGACCATGACCTACCGCTTTCTCTACCCCCCACCCTCCGCCCCATTCTCCAAAAAACACCCTCCGCCACGAGTGCTCTCATATGGGGCCTGGCTGGGGGCTGTGAACCAGGGTCCAGAACGTTTTCAGATTTATTCCAGCCAATCTCCACCCCATTACCATTAGTGCCCATCTGCCGCTGCTGCCACACGCAGGCCTCCTAAAGGTTACTCATTTGCATACTGAAAATGCCCCCACCAATAATTGCGACCCTTCAATCAATCAGTGGCGTGCGAGCTATATGTACAGTCCCTGCAGTCAAATAAAAATCAAGTGTGGCCGATCAGAAAAGAGGCGAGGAAAATGAGGTCCTGAAATGTCATAACAAGCGCTCGTTTTTTTGATTAAAATAGTGCACAACGTTGGCATAAATTAGAATGCTCGATCTGAACCTGATTTATTGTTGTAATCGTTAGCCATATGGTGCAAACTGCCCACCCCCACCACCACCATTCCAATAAAGAGAGATTACAGGGCTAGGTCATCTCAACCTTTTGCACCATGCAAATGAATCTGTCTGATTATGGAGAAACAGGCTTCCAATAAATAAATAAATACAAATGAAATGTATCTTACAATAAGTACTACAAAAGCCCTAAAATGCAGTAGGCTTCATTCTCATCGGTCCATTCTGTTTCTATGTGTATTGCTACATTTATCATTTCAATCAATCAATCAACCTTTATTTAAGATCTAATGTACATTGAGGGCAATGTAGCCAAGCATTTACATGGACAGGGTGGACAGAAATTGATATAAAGAAAGTAAAAACTAAATTTAATCATTATAAATTAAAAAACTGAGAAGAAAGTAACTAACATACATTAAACAGAAATTTAAAAATAACAGTGAACATAAAAGTAGAAATAATAATAATACAAAACAATAGATAAAGGTTAATATTTAATTAGTAAGAAATTAAGATAAAAAGAGGGTAAGAGATTACAAATAATAAAAAGCAAGATATTATAATAATAATAAAATAATAGTAAAAAATAAAACAAGACCAAGAAATTTAAGAATAAGTAAGATTAAATAAAACAGGTACAGGCTGTCTAAAGGTGGTTAGATATTAAAAGTTTAAAATGACTGAGTCACACCAGTGAGCTGAGTTTTAATGTTTCCTGTAGTAGATTCCAGCTTTGCATCGAGTTTCATATCTTGACTTTGACTTTTACCCAGCATTGTTTTTTTAGCACTGTTTTTTTTTTTAAATTGAAATGACAAAATCTCAATCTTTACACTCAATTAAGGTGGCAAGATTTGGATGGATGTCATAGAAGAACCACTTTTGGCTCCCTAAACAACCTTTCCAGGGGTGGTTCTTTAAAGTAGCATTATGCGAGAATTGGTATTTCTTGCTTGGTATTTGATATTTACTTTTACTTTCCAGTGTCGCAAATACAAATTGAACCCTGAGTTGAGCTTAAGCTTAGCTGTGCATGTGCATTTATTAATAAGCTGAAGGTACAAAATGTAACTCATCTTCAGAAAGTCAGGTATGTGGATGATACGGCTTGCGCTCACAATTTCAGTTGTTTCTAACGAAAATCATTGATCTGTAGCATCCATATGTGAGCCTGACTCGCATTCATGTGAAGCGGAGTTGGAATCTGATGGAGAGTCAACATTTTGCACAACACCAGCAGAGAAAACAGGAGTACAGAAGGATTCATGTTGACTTACAAGGTGGAATAATATTACAGGGTTTTATTACAGGAGGTTTAAACCTTTAAGGCTTATTTGGAGAGATTGATAAAGACTGAACTTTTTAGCGTCCAGAAAAACAACAAAACCCTATGAGACAGTGATGACAGAGATAAGGGTCGAGCCTACATCACAATCTTTCATAAATAACGTCAAGGGCGTTTGCTAATATGAATCAAAGCCCACCCTATCCCATAAAATATTATCTATAAGATGATTCCACTGTAGGTAAGGTAGTAAATCACTATGTATAGTGACGTAGAACAACATTTGTGGAATTACAGTAAATTACAATTAAATAACCTAAATACAGCATTATCTGTACTTCTGTTTATTATTAGATAAATCTAATTAAAGATCACTTAACAAACTAAACAATATACTCCACATTACATGCTACTGTTGTCAGAATACTTTTACAAAAAATATAAAGCAATATCTTGATTATATACACGTAGAACCAAAAAAAAGCTTTATGCATTTAGACCCATGGTCTACACTAGAGAGCCAAAGCAGCCAAAGCAGTCTGTAGATTGGGACGTGGCCAGAGAGTAATGTAACTTTACGTTTCAGAGTGCTTTCTGGCTAAAGTTAATATAAATGTTAACTAACCCAAACCCTCCTAGTCTGTTACCATAACAACACACAATACTAAAGCTGTTTTATTGCAGTATATTGCAGTATATATGGTCATCATCGCTATTCATTGCTCTCATCACTGACCTTGCGTTTAAAGCTGGTACGAGCTACCCAGTGCCCAATACCAATACCAAGCAGTACCCAGTACCAAGCTGCTGACTGCAGGATATTTCTGAACAGGCATCTCAACACAAACCTTAAAAAAGTAAAAGACCCAGACCACCAGAACCAGTTGCTAACAACAAACACAGTGCATGAATTGTGAAGGCTGCTCAAACACGCTTTTAAAATGACTACCTGTTTCTGATATTGGTCTTTAGATAGATAGATAGATAGATAGAGTAGAATATATATATATATATATATATATATATATATATATATATATATATATATATATATATATATATCCTGTGACGCAAGACGTCAGACCACCAGACGTCAGAATTCATTTAAAAGCTCTGTTTACTGACAGATTTACATACTTTTTGTGACACTGATCTGCGTTTTTGTCTGATTATGTATCAGACGGTTTCAAGCTGTAGCTCGGAGAAGACGAAACGGGAGTAATGTAATCATTGTTTACCTCAGCAGTAGCGCTAACTTCTGTAGCGGCAGCTCACTAGCCGTAGCTGCGTACACACAGCCGGCGTTCTCTTTTTTCCTCCGCTTTGAATTCATCCGCGGCTCCAGGTGAATCATGGGATAGCGCAGTGTGCTTTGTTCACCTACATAAAAATGGCTGCCGATTCAGGAGTACTGGGAAGACTGAGCTGGCTTCTTCTTACAGGTAGTTGAAGACCAATAGTTGTGTGTTATGGTGCCGTGAGAGGTGTTGTACAAACTCCTCCAAGGTTGCATAGCGCTATATCAGGCGTCCAGAGTGACAGTAACTGAGACGCCTTTCTCCATATTATAAATAAGTTCACCATCAAAATGATTCTGAAGATTAAAAAGGTCGCATACTGTCAACACTGAGATGTGAATAACCTTAATTTAGTAGATTCTATATCAAGCAAAGCTTTTTCCTACAATCAGAAGTCCAAACCAGTGACTGCCGTCTTAGAGCTACAGGAGTGACTATTGTGACTATTGTGACTGAGGCTTTTTGTTTTTGCCTAACAGAAGATTCAGTCATTTTCATTAAGTGACACCCTTTTAATGGGATACATTCCGCTCTTGTAGTGTCAGTCTTGCTGCCTCGCTCAGAAAATGCCTCTGGAAGTTTTCCATATCTCCACACTTATTCCTAATTACAACAAAGATAAGGGCAGAGGACAGAAATATTGTTACTCATAATTATTTACATGAGCCCTGGCGACATTGGAGCATAATTTATGTGCTAGTTACTTAGACAGTGCTTTGTAGCTCACAGCTATTCTTTATTGGATCGTGTTTGAACATCACTTTTGCGGCGTACACTTGACGTGTCACACTGATTCATGGGGAAGGAGATGACATGATTGAGCCGCCGCCCCAGACGTGTACGTGAGCGTGACGGGTTTTTGGCAGGTCAGGGATGTCCTGTAGCCTTTGGGCAGCTTCAGGGCCTTTACCTGTCATTTCAGGAGAAGGCTCGTACATGTCCGAGACCTGAGACAGCAAACTGGATACAGAACAGTACACTCTGACTTTAATTGTCTTTAGGATGTAAATAGTAGAGCAGGCTTGTGTCTTTGATCGCACACTGTGGGTACTCTAACGTACAAGCTCTCCTTTCATTCGAAGAGGTCAAGAGTTCTATTGTATTATTGCAGTGTAATTATGATATTACATATAATTATTTAATTACTTCCATTTCTATTTGACTTCTATTTTGTTTTGAGCCCACACTTTTTTATTTGTTCTGAAAAGTCAAGCAATGATAAATATGTGAAAAAATGTAAAGGATAAAAAAATCTGAGTACATATAAAATATTAGAGCATATTAAAATTTTTGATTTAAAAAAAATGTAAAAATGTGATTTTCTTTAAGAAAGTGGACAGCAGATATAAAGTCCTGGATGTGATTGTAAGTACATACATACATCTCATATCATAACAGTCAAAACAAAACATATTTCCAAAATAAGAACTTTTCCAGAAAAGGTAAAAAAACATTTTAACATATAATGTAAGTGAATACATCAAAACAAATTTCGTTCATCAAGTGTAGCTGACATTATCAAATCAATTACAAATGTGTGTTTCTCTGTAATACATGCAAAACTATTAATACTATAAAAATATTAACTTGCTGTAAAGCTCTTTGGCAAGACCTAGGGCCTGGTTCTTGTATACATCAAAACCAATGTGACATTGACTGAACAAGACTGAAGTTTCCCAAACCTGAATATACTTCCACAAGGGGTTGTTTGATTTATTTATTTATTTATTTTTATTATTTTTGTGTGTGTGTGTTACTTTGTACAACCTATGTGTATCTGAGTATGCAAGTGTGTGTCTGGGAATATGTCTTTACGATTGTATTTGTGAAGTTATGCACTTGCTCTCACATATACTTCCTCTGTCTTATATGGCTCGGGAGAAGATTATGTATGGGTGGATGGGTGGATAGGTGGGTGGTTAAATGGGAAGGTTTGTACAGAAAAGTAAATTCCTGTATATATATACCTTTTGTTAAACACTGTCAACCTCATACTGATATTAACAGAAAAATCAATAAAAAGAACTTGAATAAGAATATTAATATGCATTGCTCATAAAATGTAGCCAGTGCAAATGTGTATATATATATATATATATATATATATATATATATATATATATATATATATATATATATATATATATATATATATATATATATACATATATATATAGGTCAGAAAATGACCTTGTATATCCTTTTTATATAATTTGAAAATGAATGTCTTATAGTACATAATCAAGTAAACAAAAAAAGTATGTTTCTCCTTGTTGGCATTTTGCATTTACAATAGTGTACAGTACATGTATAAAAATAAAAGGCTGCCATTTACTTCATGTCATTTCCTGTCTCGATTGAGAACATTGAGACACAGTTTGAAACAAATAAGAAGCACACTAAGTAGTAACCCAAAGAAATATTATTTAATGGAATAAAAGAAAAAGATTGAAAATCAGATTAAAATACTATTTATGTTGTAATTAAAGGACTGGAGGCAGTTAAAAAGCTGGGACTCACATAAAAACAGATGATATGCACCAGTTCTGGATTAGAATTAAATTAATGTTGTAAAGTTCATAATCAAGTAAATAAAAAAAGTATGTTTCTCCTTGTTGGCATTTAGCATTCACAGTAGTGTACATGTATAAAAATTAAAGGCCGCCATTTACTTTATGTCATTTCCTCTCACAAAGTACAAATTACACAGGTGTTAGAAAAAGCCATCAACGCCAAAGAGTTTAAAATATAATTTGTCCTGGACTTCCTATCCTTCCTATTCCTATCATAGTAAACTTCCACTTCAAATCATAATAACATATCTCCACTTATTATACTTACAAATGTGCTATAGACTGAACATTTACTGTCTGCACCTCCACAAAATTTCTCCACCTTCTTCAAGAAGTCAGTGGAAAGTGATTGCTTCCAAATGACACGTTAACTGTGACTTCTAAAGGGGTTAATTATTTCATAGAGCTGCTTTTTCAAGCGTTTTTTGTCAAGTTCTGAAGTCAGCAGCTAAATGTCACCACCTTTAGTAATGTATTATTATAATGATGACATTTTGTCATAGTTGTGGTTATTAGTAGTGCTGTGTCTTAATGTGCCGTGACCCATGAGAACGCGGTAAAAAGCTCGCTTAATTAAAAAGTCAGCAAACTGTAGCATCTCATTAGGTGCTGAGGCATCACAGTTCCTTCCATCGTCCTGCTCAGGTTTGTCTGATTTATCGTTTGACAGTTAAAAGGCAGAGGAGCGAATGCTTACTGAACACACGCTCGGTGTGTAAAAGACTCTCTTTGGTATTCTTAGCTGAAGCGTTGCTAAATGGATCACATTCATCACCACAAACTATAGTGAGGGGGCAAAATAATTAGGCCAAATCTGCTGTGACATCTTTCTGCCTCAACACACTGGCTTCTGTTCCTCCAGACAGCAGCAACAGATTTGATGCTCCGTTCCAACTCTCTCACCATTAATCCTGGGATTGATGAGAAAAGCAAGAGACTCTCGACCTGGAACACACACGCCCGGGCGAAACGAGAAGCATCAGAGAAACTGGCACGCGCATGCACAGGCTTGTTTTTATGCAGTGTCAGGACGTGGGGTCATGCATATATTCCATGTGTATTATTTATACATGTGCGAGTTCAAATTTAAACTCAATACTTTGTTGCACCATCAGCAAGGAAGCGGTTAGAATACAGAACATGGAGACACAGTTTGAAACACACAGTGTTAAAGAAGCATAATAAGTAGTAACCCAAAGAAATATTACTTAATGGAATCAAAGAAAAAGGTTGAAAATCGGATTAAAATACTATTCATGTTGTATTTAATGAACTGGAGGTAGTTAAAAAGCTGGGACTCACTTAGAACATCAAAAACAGATGATATGCACCAGTTCTGGATTAGAATGTAAGTTTATATTGGTCAGTTCCCTGGACAAGAATTTAGGCTAGTGCAGCACTTGGCTTCTTAATCCCTGTTCAAGAAAGAAAACATCCCTGTCTGCTTTATATTGTGCATATATAAACATTATATATCGTCGCTGTCCAATGAAAAATAAGTATTTCCAAAATGGCAGCTTTACAGGAGAGAACAAAACATACTTTACTTTCAATGGAAGTCAATGGAACCAGAATTTTCTCCAAGCTATTTTGGAGCACTTTTGTTGGTCCATTTATCATGAAATTTTTTCACAATGTTAACAACAGTTTTTGCATTTAATTAATGTAAAAAAAATAGAAATTGGCAATAATGGAGATACATATTTTTCATTTTTCATCTCCAAAATGCTAACTTCATAAGAGAAAGAGAATACATTTTACTTTTCGTGTAGGTCAATGGAACCAGACTTTTTCCAAGTAATTTAGCTCCATTTTTTTAATAGACCTCTTTATTTATATATATATATATATATATATATATATATATATATATATATATATATATATATATATATATATATATATATATATATATGTTTTCTACATCATTTAAACACAACAGCTGTTGTTTATATTGTCTTAACATTTTATGATGAATGGACCAATAGAAATACTCCAAAATGGCTTGAAAAAATAAAAATATATATATATATAAAGAATTGGTTCTGCATTTTCAGTAAAGGAAGAATAAAATTAAGATGAATAAATCCATTAATAAATGTATAAATGCATATAGGAAAAATATATTTAAAATATAAAAGTATATTTGAAAACAAAAAACGCTACTAAAGTATGGTTAGTCCTGGTTTTCTCTGGTCTTGCAACGTCATGAACATTTTGACCATTTAAATCTATGAAAACAAACACACATGCACACACATGCACGACTGCTGCATCTCCTGATGTGCTGCTTTATCTGTTGTTTCCTTAAAAGAATGTACTGACAAGCATCGTGGGCCATGTGTCCCTCACTGTCAGTCTGATCTGGCCAGTGAGGGCTGAAGGCTGAAAGGAAGGTGGAGCAGTCAGTGACTCAGTACAGCAGAGCAGATCAAAACACACCACCGCTGTCATCACCACCGCTGGGTTCAACTGACGACAAGTTAAGCTGACGATGAATTAGCAGAAAACAGGAGCACGCTGAAATGACTGGATCTTAACACAGCAATGAAATGACAAATCACTCCACTGAGAACAAAAATGAAACTAAAACACTGGAGGTTTAAGGAACTGGAGCTGAAGGGCTAGTAACTAGAAGCGAATAGAAGTTTAAACTGTGCTGCTGTGCAGGAAGTAAATCTAAAACATCCCACACACATTTAAGTAAGCTTAAATAGACTTGGTTAAGAGTTTTCTGACAGTATATGTGATACTGTTTTGTCAGAAAGAACAAAAGTATGTAGACAGAAACAGTAGTGTTGTTGTGTGTAATGTGGATCTGTGTCTGTCCATTGACTTGATGTCAACCACAAGTTTATGTGCTGCAGGACTTTTCTCAGGTCAGCTGGTGAGCAGCTGCTTTAAACCTACTCCTCGGCACACCTGGCCTCCAGCGCGCAGTTCAGTGGCATGCGTCTGAATCGAGCCATCAGAGCACCTCACTGTCACTGTGGCCCTTCCATGTCCATTCCAGGCTCCATCACTCTGACCTGTCAGCTCAGTCAAAGTACTCCAGGTAGAGAGCAGTGAAAGAGTGTGATGGCTTTTGATGTGATATGGGTCATTCACATGACAGACGTATATCATGACATATATCAAACTATTCCACAACACATCTCAATAAAACACAATTCATAAAGTACAATATTTATTATTAGTTTCTTTTGGCCACCAGAAGTAAATATATGTTATATATGTTGATTAAAAATCTAACAGAGGGTTTTAAACCTTTAAAAGAAGAACCATGTTGCAAAATAAGGCAAAGTTCTTAATTTAAGTTTTTACTTCTTTAAAGTTACTTTTGACTCTGGAAAACTCATGAAAATGTGTAATTTTTTTAATTAATTACTTAATTACTACATTAAATGTACATATGAGCTCAAGTTCAAGAACACGGAATGTCAGGTGGTACAACCAGTAAGTCAATCCAGACGAGAACAGTTTTAATACCTAAAATAACTTTAACTATAATATATTATATACATATAAATCTAAATGCATTTACATATGTAAAAATACACATATATTTATTTTTGAGATACTTGAAATATATATATATGTATATATATATATATATATATATATATATATATATATATATATATATAAAACCAATATATATGTAGATTTGCTCTTGACATTGTGGGGACCTATGAATCTAGCCCCCCCTTTTAATATGATGGACTCATTTAATTAGCAAACTTGACTTTAAGTGACTTTACTTTGAAAAAATACCTCCTTATTTCCACTTTTTTCTTTTTTGCTGCCATCCTCACTCATTTTTGACACCCGTGTGTCTCCCATGCTGCACCTGAGTCTTGCACAGTGAGTCTCGCATATGACTGGAAAGCTTTCCTTCCAGTTTTGGAGCTGCTAACAACCAAACGTAGCTACAGAGTCTCACGTGACAGCAGCACAGCCAATCACACTGGCCATATGTGTTACGGGGAGGTAGGACTCCAGTAGAGAACATAATTTAACCCTCTCCAGCTTAATGAAACGTTGACATATTGGGGTTATTTTTTAGTATTTAATTCTACACCATGTATATATGTATGTATATTTATTTATATGACCAAATTACAAAAATGGAAATGAGGTATTGTTCTACATAAATGAATGGCAGACTCTCACTTTTAGACGCTACTGCATGTATACGGTAGGTGTTTCAGCAGAGACAAAGTAAGTGTCCCCACTGTGTAATTGGTAACTCAGTGTAGTTCTCTGTACACATGCACATTACAGTTTAAGACAATAATGCAGTTTACAGTATAATTAAGTGTGATTTATAATGCATGATTCATTTGAAGCAGAGAGAGTGCGAGAGTGAGAGAGAGAGAGAGAGAGAGAGAAGGTAAGTATTGCCTGGAGCTTTCCAAGATACTTTCCAAATCATAGTTTCACATTAATTAGACAAATATGATGTAAATCTTCAGTAATTAGGAGAGGCCTGGTCCCTTGTCACCACCCAGGAAGTGTGTTTTCATCTCTGTTTTGCCCATTTAGTTGCTACACGTCAGTCACAAATTGCTGCAGGTGATTTTAGTTTTTTTCTGGGCTCTCAGGGTGAAAAAAAATTACATCTACATTTTAAATCCAGAAGCTTACGCTGTCATATTAAAATGCTTTCACGGGCATAAGGGCCACGTGAAGCGCTCCGATTGATGAGATTCACATCAAGAAATCGGCGGCGTCCTGCGCCTCTCTCCAGAGATCCGCATGCATCAATCTAGAGTCAACAAACAGTGCAGTTAATCAGCGAGCGCTGTAAGGGAGTGCTTTTAAACAACATCCACTGCCACAGTCTCCACAACTAGAGCGGAAGGGCACTGCTGGGGGAAGGAGAGGTGACCTGCAGGGTGCTCAGAAGCCCTCTGGGTGTGTGTGTGTGTGTGTGTGTGTGTGTGTGTCTGTTTGCTTTTGTACATTGTCAGGTTATAAGAGGAACTAATGGATGCATACAAATTGAATTATGTGTTTATTAAACAACACCTATTTATGAAGAACTTGTGTCTTATGGAACATTGCTTTACATGAAGCTACTTACATGTACACTATTATTACATGTAGGTACTTATGTGTTTGTTATAAATATGGGATACTATTATTACATGTAGGTACTTATGTGTTTATAATACATATGGACACTAGTATTACATGTAGATACTTATGTATGTATAATACATATGGGATACTATTATTACATGTAGGTACTTATGTGTTTGTAATACATATGGGACACCACAATTACATGTAGCTACTTACATATGTACAATACATATGGGATACTATTATTACATGTAGGTAGTTACGTATGTATAATACATATGAACCACTATTATTACATGTAGCTACTTATGTGTTTATAATACATATCAACGACTATTATTACATGTAGCTACTTATGTGTTTTTAATACATATGAACCACTATTATTACATGTAGGTACTTATGTGGTTATAATACATATGAACCACTATTATTACATGTAGGTACTTATGTGGTTATAATACATAGGAACCACTATTATTACATGTAGGTACTTATGTAGTTATAATACATATGAACCACTATTATTACATGTAGGTACTTATGTATTTATAATACATATGAACCACTATTATTACATGTAGGTACTTATGTGGTTATAATACATATGAACCACTATTATTACATGTAGGTACTTATGTGGTTATAATACATATGAACCACTATTATTACATGTAGCTACTTTTGTGGTTATAATACATATGAACCACAATTATTACATGTAGCTACTTTTGTGGTTATAATACATATGAACCACTATTATTACATGTAGCTACTTTTGTGGTTATAATACATATGAACCACTATTATTACATGTAGCTACTTTTGTGGTTATAATACATATGAACCACTATTATTACATGTAGATATTTATGTGGTTATAATACATACGAACCACTATTATTACTTGTAGGTACTTATGTGGTTATAATACATATGGGCCAAAAGAATGAATTGCAGAGGTCGTGTGAATTCATTGACAACATGTATTATTAACATTACCATGAAGACTCAGAGGGCCTATTGCTGTGGTTTCATTTGGAGTGACTGAAGGTGTTCAGTCCCCTTTTTGTGTGTGCACAATATTGTGCATACACACTGGAAAACTGCTCCACTGAAAGATGCCTTCTCAGCTTCCCCAAACAAACACAACGTCCCATCTGCTTAGAGAAAGCCACAACATTTATCAACGTTCTCACTGTAATGACCCTGGCATCCTCATTACGAGCCTAGAGTAATCTGCATTGTATGACAGTTAAGCAGCCATTAGACATGCAGACATTCAAATCCCGAACCACAATCTCTACATTTTGCCACATTTTGAAGAAAAAAACGACACTGTCATCAATAGCATCCTAAGCTATTTAACGATATGCTGAAATGTACTGCTATTTATCTTAACTGTCAAAACCCCACCCACTACATGTGATTGGCTGAGCTAGATTAAAAGCCTCCTTCTTACTTAAATGAACTTACTCATTTTTCATAGCTACTATAATGTAGCATAATATCCTATATCATATATAATATAATATATAGTACATTATACGCATAATAAAATATATAGTATATACTATACTTAATATGTCATAATATAAATTTAGGATGTGTAATGAAAGTTCTTGTTTAAAACTGTTTGCATGTGAAAGGCTATAACGTTAGAATTGTAGTATTTTAGTTACTTTCAAAGGCTAGCCATCCTGGTGACCACACAGAGTCTGGTCAGAGTCCGAGCAGAGTCACTGGGACGCACAGCCCGGTAAAGGAACATGCCCCAGGGCACGCTCCTTGGCCACAAATGTCCCCAAGTTCTCCTCTGGGGTTGTGTTCTCTCACTCAGAATGTTAAAGCAGAGAAACTAAGTGCTTTGTCCTTCTTCCCATTGCGCGGCAGAACTCTTCACAGCTTGCAGCATCAACCCTCACACCGCTGGGAGTAACCGTAAACCCCAAAACCCAGCACAATATAGCACATGCACCGCATGTACACACACTTTATTTCACAATAACAACTTACTAGCAACGTTAAAGTGTCCCTTACTGAGTGTATGTGTTGCTCCCATCAGACTCAGCGTGGGTCCGCTCCTCATGGCCATGCCTTCCGCAGCATTTTGCTGTGATCAGAATGTGATTGTATCCCTTTCAGGAAGTAGTCCAGCCTTCTGCTGCACTGTTGCTTTGGATGCTTTGTGAGATGATTATAATGATAATAAACAGAACACTGGGCGTCTTTTAGGAGTAGTTTGATCAGAGGAGGATGGGTCCTGACTTGTGAGTTTTGGTTCCTCCCAAGGTGTCTTCCTCCAGTTCTGAGGGAGTTGTTCTTCGCCACTATTGCTTATGGCTTGCTCACCAGCGGGTTTCTATGTTTTTTCTATGATTTCAATCTTTTCCTTCTGTGTTGTTATTTTCTTCTTAGGCTTATTTATGCTCTGTTGAACTTTTCTTATCACTTAATTCCTGTAAAGCTGCTTTGTGACAACATCATTGGTTAAAAGCGCTATACAAATAAATTTGACTTGATTTGATATGATTACTTAAGCTTTTACTTTGGTTTTGTGGGCAACAGCAGCAGGCTGTGCAGTACTCCATGCATTAACCCTCATCTGAAGTAATGAGACCTGTTTCATTAGACTATGATTTATTAAAGTAAAGTTAATAAGTCTTTAGATGTAAACTCTCTGCTTATTGGTTTGAAAGTGGCGACACTATCTGGATGAAGTCTCGTACATTCATTGACACACTGAGAGAGATTTTTTATTTTCTGTGATTGTTACTTTATTGGTTTTGTGGAGGCTATACAGCTCCATCTACTTTTATTATTGCTGATGTATGCGACATGTTTCATTTGCACTATGGCTGAAGTAAACTACTTTTTTGTCAGTCAATAGTTTAACATTAATTAATTCTGAACTGTTATAGTTGAAAAAGTTGTTAGCTTAGCTATTAAGCATTTAATGACATCTTGGGTTGAGCCAAAAAGACCAATCACCTGGTATTGATGCATCACTATTATGCATAATAGATGCATAATAGCAATGAAATAACTTTACTATAGCTTCAACTGGCAGCCTAGCAATTTCTAAGTTATGTGGATGTATGAAAACACAAAGATTAGTATCAGGCAGTAGCAAACTGTGACCCTTCAGCCTTGGTCCTCTCCTCGCATCACAGTCCTTATAGGGGGGGACACAGGCTCACAGGCTTCCACACAGGCTTGTGTGTGTGTGTGTGTGTGTGTGTTAAGAATATTTTAGGCCTTCTGAGAGGGCGTAGAGGGCCATGACGGTTCCCCACTGGTATCAGGTTAATATTAAAGTGCTGGGATCAGATTAGGGAACAAAAGCCTGGATTGAAACATCCCTAATATTTCATTATTTGTCGAGCAGTACATTTCATCAGTTAATACATCTTAATCATAGTAAGATCCCTGGACCTGACAGTAGTGAGTGGCTTACTGCTTTATTAAGAGTTGCCCTCTGACAAGAAACCTGCTCCTGTCAGAAAAGTGTATGCCCCCCGCCTCCGGAAGCCCAGCCGGGAGATAGACAAAGGGGAACAAACTCGATTTTCTGTCCCCGTTTGGCAGGAACATGCAGCCGGCCACTCCGCCCGTATGTGGGTCACACACACCGTTCCCAGCTGTTCGGCGGAGTCAGCTGTGCCTCCTCTGCGCCCACCAACATCTGCTCCACAAAAACAATCTCCAGCTTTTAGCACTCAAATGGAGGTTACACCATATGCCAGCAAGCCACTTAGTTTCTGCCAGGGGAGGCAGGCTAACACTAGCTGAAGTAACAATGAGCGCAAGGAGGGCGGTCGGCCTCGCGTGCGCCGCATGCCTCGCTCGGCCCATCAAAGACGTGCCAGCACGCATCTGCTCAAGGTGCTTGGCAGCGGCGCCTGCTGAATATTAATGTGCCCAAACGGCGGTTTGGCTGCAAGGTCCACTCCAAGGTCTGGTCAAGTTTGTCTCTGTGTGCGTCGCATACACAACAGGTGAACGCGCAGCCCCTGAATGTAAGCAAGTCGTCAAGCGCTAGCGTGGACCTGAAGCGCAGGAGAACTCAAATGTCTGTATATGTGTTACTAACTTGCCCTTCTAACCATAATGTAATGTCTGTTCTGAATACATTGTATTTGTGATGTCACAAAAAGCAACATATGTATCTAAATCTGCCTCCAGCAACAGTCAAATGCATGCTAAAGTTAATATTTTTCAGGAGTCAATTAATGCTGATGTTTAGGCTGAACTGTTTTAGCCTCATGGGCCAGAACAATAAATGGGCTGCAGTATGATGTGTAGCTCTGTCCATGTGGTTCAATGATAAAATAGCAAAACTATAATTTATAAAATATTTAAAACTGTCTTTCCATCCAACATATCCTTATGCTGATACTAAAAGTTAGATTTTTGAAAAATGGTATTCTACTATATCGTAAGAGGGCGTGGTTACACTTGGGAATGAACATATTAACACCAGTTGCGTTAATATGAGCACTATCCCCATCTTGGTTAACGTAATACAAGGTGTCTGTCTATATTGAAATGACATTTTTATGATTTACAAATTAAGCATCAGAGTTGTAAAAATAAAAAACAATAAAAAAGAGCTAACTAAACGTTTTACTTGTGTACAAGTTGCTAACATATGTAACATTATCTAAATAAAATTTGCTTTATTAAATTGTCACTGCCACTATTCAGAACCAGATGGAGCTGGATATGTCATTAAGTTACATAACTATCGCCCTATTTGAGCTGCATTAGTATTACCCAGGAATGTGCAGGCATTTCAGTGTTGACTGACGAGCTCTGTTATTGTAGACCAATATGAATCTGCCATGTCTTACTTTACAAATATATTAAGCAATAAGGAATAAATAAGTAATAAGTGAATTACCTCTTATAATTCGCCGAGCTCCTGTTATATTATATTACTATAGTAAATTATATTTCTGTGGTATAATATATTACCGTAGTAATATAATAACTGTGTGTCACGGGGGTCTCAGTAGGATCGGACACAAATGCAGAGCTTTTTGAAAATAAAGAGTACTTTTAATAAACACGAACGTAAACGGAGAGTAAACAAAACACGAAAGAAAATACTAACAGACTGGATACAATGACAAGGAAATCCCAAGACAATGACCAACAAAGACAGAGGGCAAACACAGGGTATATATACACACGGGCTAACAAGAGGGAACAGGTGACGAGACTAAACAGCGATGGGGAACAGGTGTGCAAGGCGGGGCAAGGGTGGAGACAGGAAGCACGTGACAAAACACACATGGACAGGATGTAAACAAAGGCACATGGATGGTAGGCGTGACAGCACCCCCCCCCAAAGCGACCCACCCGGGGAGCCAACCCCAGGAGCCGCCCCAGAGGAGGGCCAAGGACAAAGACGGGACGGACCAGGCAGGCGGACAGAGACGGAGACCGGGAACAGGCAGAGAAAAACGGGCAGACAGGAACAGGCAGAGAAAAACGGGCAGACAGGAACAGGCAGAGAAAAACGGGCAGACAGGAACAGGCAGAGAGAAACGGGCAGACAAGAACAGGCAGACAGGAACAGGGAGAGAGAAACGGGCAGACAGGAACAGGGAGAGAGAAACGGGCAGACAGGAACAGGCAGAGAAAAACGGGCAGACAGGAACAGGCAGAGAGAAACGGGCAGACAAGAACAGGCAGAGAGAAACGGGCAGACAGGAACAGGGAGAGAGAAACGGGCAGACAGGAACAGGGAGAGAGAAACGGGCAGACAGGAACAGGCAGAGAAAAACGGGCAGACAGGAACAGGGAGAGAGAAACGGGCAGACAGGAACAGGCAGAGAAAAACGGGCAGACAGGAACAGGGAGAGAGAAACGGGCAGACAGGAACAGGCAAAGGCAAACAGGAACACAGGAACAGAAACACCGGAACAGGCACAGAAAAACTGGCAGACAGGAACCGGAACAAAAAAAAACAGGGACAGACAAACCAGGACAAACACAAAACCAGGAAAGACGAGGACGAGTACGGACGACGAGACGAACAGGGAGGAAGACGACGAGAAGTCACAGGAGGAAGACAACGAGACGACACAGGAGGAGGGAGACGAGAGAAACGAGGAACACTACGAGAGGTAAAGGGAGGAGGCTGACGAGAGGACGCAGGAGGAGGATGACGAGACGACACGGGAGGAGGGAGACAAGGACAAGGGAAACCAGACACGCCAGGAAACAACAAAACACCAGACAGAACTCAAGCACGAAGACAGGAAAACAGAGCCGGAAGACAGGGCGCAGGGCAGACCACGGAGGCAGCGGGAGCTGCGGCGACGCCCTCGGAGGCAGCGGGAGCTGCGGCGACGCCCTCGGAGGCAGCGGGAGCTGCGGGGCTTGCGTCGATCTCCGCGGGAGCGGCAGGGGCTGCAGCGACGTCCTCGACGGCCGCGGGCACGGCTCTCACTCCCGGTGCTCTCGCTGGTGCTGCTCTGTGGATGCGCCTCCGCTCCCGAGCGTCAGGTGGCGCTGGAGCGCCAGCAAGGCTGGGGAGCGGAGCCGAGGGAGAGAGCTTGTGCCGCTGCGAGCTGAAACAAGCCAGTCCAGCTACAATACGCTGGCTGGAGTCCAAACCTTCAGTCCGGTGCAGCTGCCTGAAAGTGTCTCAGTGCAGCTGCACCCCAGAGAAGCGACACTGGTTGGTGGCTCGAGGCTGCCCGGTACCGGGAGCCGGCGCGAGTTGGAGACTCCCCAAGCGCAGCACAGGTGTGCGAGGCAGGGCAAGGGTGGAGACAGGAAGCACGTGACAAAACACACATGGACAGGATGTAAACAAAGGCACATGGATGGTAGGCGTGACACTGTGATGAATAAGATGCAGGCAAGGAAGGTGGCTACTTATGTGAAGACTGTTTATTAAAGTCCAGGTGAACATGGCCAGGAGTAAAAGCACAGGCAGAGATGGTGAGAGCAGGAGAGTTCATGATTAAGAAACACCAAGACTGAGATAAATAGCAAAACTTAGGACAAAGATACTCCAAAAAAACGAAAACCCAATACATGGATGACACAAACAGAAGCAGGTTACTTTCAACAGATATTCACAAATCCACAAAAGCCAGACAGAGACTCGGAGCAAACCGAGGGGTATAAATACACAAGGGCAGACTAGGAACACCTAGGAAGGCCACAAACTAGGAACAGGTTAGGGGGATGTCAAAAGGTCAGCAACAAGGAGGAGCTAAGAACCAAAATAAGCCGAGGCACATGGGAATGACAGGAGGGCAAACAATGACAGGGAGCGAAACAGGGTAACAGAAAACAGACGAGGCTGTCGGTTTCCTATTTGCCAGCTTCTTGTTCGAATTCTCCCAGTCCACCTTAAATGGTGCACCTCTATAAGGTGGAAAGATAATGTTGCTTCCCTTTGATCTTTGAGCTAGATAAATGTAAATCTCTGAGCAGTGATGTTTGTGGTAATTTGGTGAAATTATCGAGACCCTGTTTCCTGTTTGAATTAGTCAGTCAAATCACAGTAAAATTACATAACTGGATCTCCTCTGCTAATCTAATCCAGCTCAAGTAGGGCTTCACATGAACTGAGCTATTACTGTTGAAATATTACGCTTACCAGACAAAACATATATTCTTTTTAAAAATTGTGTTGTTTTTGTTGTTTTCAGTCTGCGTTGTTCTGTCGCTACTGTTGCTTCTGTTAAAAACTCACTGAAGCTGGCCTGCGACACCTTGGTTTTAGGAAACAGGATCAGGACTAGCAAATAAGTAACATGACTTTGATTCTCGTTTCTACTGCACAGAGTCTGGTTCCAAATCGGTCAACATGGTGGAGGATTTTTGGCTTTATTTCTATAGAACCGTAGGATATGAAACCCCTCCCTCCATCTCCTCCAGCCCTAATACACCTCCTGATTCCTAGAACTCCAACTCCCAGCCTGCATCAGCTGAGCACTTGTCTAGAGACTCTCTGTCAGCTGACTACCCCAGATCAGCCTGGCCCGGACTCTGATTGCTTGCACCTGTGTCTGTCCTTATAAGTATTGCCCCAGTTCGTCTCTACTGAGTGTTGTTTGTTCTGCCCGTAGCTCCGGTTTGATCCTGTTTGTCTTTTCATTGTGCTGTTTGTTGTTTGTCCTCTTGTACTGCGTCTTTCGGTTTTTGACATTAACTCGTATTTTGTCCAGACCTTCCAATCGAGTTTTTTGATTTCTGTCAGTGCTTTGACCTTGATTTTGGATTCTCCTTTACAGGATGGAGTCAGGCTGTTTGTGTTTTTCATGATCTTATAATGGCAGGTTTTAAAGTTTTGGTGCTGGATTGTAGTGCTTGGAGCTCCACAGGCTTCTAAAATCAGCCCACACTGTCCTCTACTCTGAGTACTCTCAACACAAACCAAACAAGCTCAAACAATCTCAGGGATCTGATATCCTCTAAAGCTCATAGATAGTCTCGTCGCATATACTATATATATATATATCACTTAATGACAATCTTGATGTCCCCCTTGCACAAGACATTAAATTGGTTTAAAACATTTCTGAAGTTAGAACATATCTGGACTGTGACCTGCAGGGCAGCCAATAAGAACAGCGCTCATTTACATACATACCTGTTCAATACCTGCTCAGCAATTCATATGAACCCTAACCCTAGATCTTGACCAAGATGGAGGACCAAAGTCAAGTCATTAACAGATTGTTTAAGGCTGTGATTGGTTAAGGCCTGAGGCTCTGCTTAAGGTTAGTAGCATCTAAGAATGAGTGCACTGGCTGAATGCTTTATGACTGGATCCAGCTACGACGTGTTCTTGGTTTAGAACTTCATTCAAAACTTTAAGCTCACTCGCTTCACAGTCCTTGACTACCGCTCACTGTTTTAGTTTTAACAGGGTGCTTTCTTTTCAAACTCACTCCAAACTACACAAAGAGCTCAAATAATTACGCTCCAACTTCCCGTTATTAGCGAACTAGAAAAGACAGAGTGGTTGAAGTGTAATTTACCCATTTAAGACCAATTAAGCAAACAGATCTGGATTGTATGGGCTGTAATACAGCTCAGTACGCAGAAAGGTGATAATGATGTTTTAATTAAATATGGGAGCAAAAGGTCCCAAAATGGAGCTTACAGCTAACCAAGCAGCAGCCATTCGGTGACCGCGCAGACAAAGCCCATTATTGTCTCATGCCTGGGTCCGGGCTCGCCTCTCTCTCTCTCTCTCTCTCTCTCTCGCTCTCTCTCTCTCTGCTCTTTCCCTTCGGGCTAAACGCTCCTCGTTAATCAGCAAACAGTGAGAAAGTGGAGATCTCCACAGCTGTAGGATAGGATTTAACAAGCCGGTGATGCGCTCGTGTCACAACACATTTCAATTTAGGCGTCACCGCGGCGACGTTAGCCTGTGGACCTTGCGTTTTTATTTGTGCGGCTAAGACGCATCACGGGAAGCTGCTGCACCTTCGGCATTTGGGTGCTTTATTACTGCTTCTGTTTGTTTCTCTATGTTGGGAATAGATACTGTCCCATAGGCCCTGACCCTACATTCTTCAGTTGTTTAAAGCTTTTTGATTAATTTTTAAGGTCACTGACGCTGTTTGGCTTGTTTTGTGCATCAGAAACATCCAATATTTCATTTTAGGATGATTTGGACTTTTATTTATTTCATTACTTTAAACAGGCTATTTGTGCTATTGTGCCTTTAAGGATGATCTATGTAAATGACCTTTGTTCTGGTTGGTTTCCCAGATTGAACCTAAAGTTTTAAAGATTATTAAATGACTTTAGGAACTATTCTGAATGGAATTAATAATAATTTCATTACTTTAATATGCAGAGTTAATATTTCTAATGCTTACACCTTTGTAAAAATACTTTAATATATACTAAATCTATTATTTTGGAACAACTTAAGACAATGTAAGTGTATATAAATTGTAATCAAGCCTTTTTTTGGACTAAATATACATTTATACCTTTGAAATGTGAAATTTGTAGGCATACAAATGGTATTTATTATGAATACACTTTAGTGCTGCTTTTTGAGTCATACTGCAATGCATTTGAATGTATATTATTTATGTATATTGTTTTATATCTCTGCATATTATACATTGACATTCAATAGATCCAACATATAGAACTCGTATGCAAGTATCAAAATGCATTTAGCATTTTCTGTGTATTTTAAACATGTTATTGATGCTTAACTGTGCTTCTTTTTCACAAGGGAATGTACCATCACTGCCCAAATAAATAGTATCTCCAAATTACAGAAGAAAGCAAACATGTTATTACAATCACAGTCTTAAACAATTTGTTAAATATATATAAATTGTTTAAGGCTGTGATTGGTTAAGGCCATGTTTTAACTTATATTGAAAGTAAGGAGTGTTTTTGTCCTTTAGTTATCATGTATACATACATATATATTTAAACACATATACTAATACTGTTTTTTTTGTAACTGTGCCTTTAAGACCTCTCTCTCAATCACAGCCTTAAACAATTTGTTAAATATATATAAATTGCTTAAGGCTGTGATTGGTTAAGGCCTGAGGCTGTGCTTAAAGTTGGTTGACTGTATGACTGGATCCAGCTTCAACTTCATTCCAAACTTCAAACTTACTCGTTTCAGTTAAAGTTTTCATTGATGCCTATATATATAATCTATAATATATATAATTAATATATACAATGTTTTAATTTATATTGAAAGTAAGGTGTGTTTTTTATCCTTTACTATAAAGTTATCATACACACACACACACACACACACACACACACATGTATATATATATATATATATATATATATATATATATATATATATATATATATATATATATATATATATATACCCATATACTGATGTTTTTTAACTGTGCCTTGAAGACCTCTCTCTGTTGATAAGCTATACTGTACTGTACTCAAATAGCTGTCAGAACTCTCCCAAAACACACTGTTGTCTGATTATTTATATATAAATGTGTTAATCATAAAAACTGTGAGTTAAAAATAAGCTAAAAACTGAATGCTTGAAAAACATTAACATCCTACACCACTCTTACTCGAACGAAGTGAGGACGATATGGCGATATGGGCCCTTTAAAGCTGATGCACGCTTGTGGGACTCAGGGTTTCCGAGGCGCTCGTGAGCACGGCCTTGTAGTCAGGGGTGGGGCAGCTGTCAGTTTGTGCAGACAGGGCTGGCTAAAGAGATGAGCTGTGTGTTACAGGGTCATGGTTTGTAAGGTGTTTAATAGGGGCATGGGCTGTACATGGAAATTCACTCAGGGAAAGTTCAAAGACCGGATGAGAATAACAAAGTCCTACCACAACTCTGAAACTGTTTCAAGAGCGGGGTGATTTAGGAAGCTGTGAATGAAGGGCTGTATTACTCTTCCAAATAACCAGCGAGTACACTCATATGAAGACAATCAGTTCAGAATATTTGAATAATGTTTTTCACAAATTGTAGTGGTTGTCTTTTGGTAAACGCGATACATCATGACTCTAAAGTATAGTGACATTGATATGTGGTTAAAACCAGACTTAATTACAAAGTTTGGTGGGTTTTGTTATTCGTGCCCTAGGACCCCGACATTGACAGGGAAGGAGCAGTTGACTGACATGCTAAATTACCAGCCACTGTTTCTTGGAGAAACTCTGTTAGCCTTTACACTGTAGTATCTAAATGCTCAATGCTTGCAAAAGTCAGGCTGATACATAGAAATACTGGGCAAAAGCTGGAGACCAACGTTTGTTCATTTTTTTTACAGATACAAGAAACAAGTGAGCATCAAGTGAAAATGTACTACATATAATATCAAGTCATCATTTAATGTGTCCAGTGTCTGGTTTTTACTTCAGCTCCATTCTATTTGGGTAACTTACTTTCAGCTACAGTTTATTCTTAGAAGCTGCATTTTCCAAACACAATCAGTGATCCTGAGGTCAGGACTCATGGTCTGGGGTTGCCAGTCCATTGTTCTGGGAGCACCAGTAGCGTCTTTGTTAGATTAAATAATATTTTTTTCCTATTTTACACTCAAGAAAGATGATTCTTCAAAGGTTCTTCAGTAAAGAGAGTGGTTCTCTATAGAACCATAAACACTCAGAACCATTTGTGTGTGATTATTTGCATGTTGTTCTTCAGGCTGATGGGTTGTATATGGTCCTATATAAACCTTTTTACATGGTTCTATGTAGCACCCACACACTTGTAACAATAGAAATAAGTCCTTTTGGATGCATCTAAGTGTGCAGAGTTTTTTTGGAGTGTTCATGATCCTAGAGATGACTATGGCATTTACTAAAGGAGCCTTGAAGGACTGTTTTTAACCCTTTGATGCACCAACTAAGCAAAGCCCCTTGTAATGGGTCAAACTTGACCCATATTCATATCCAATGTTGTTGTATGTATTGCTGAGTATCTCTATATAAATGAGTATATCTATTAAAATCAGTGTATTTCATTATATGATGTTCCAAGTGTTTTGTTTTACTCTTATTTATTTACTTCATGAACAAAAAAAAATTGTAAATATGTTCCCAGCTGCAAATGTTTACGAAAAATAGTAAATTGAGGAATGCATGGATGTTTGAATGATGAAATAAATGTATTGCATAGATATAGAAAATTAAATATCAGTCGGGTCACTTTGGATCCAGGTTGTGTATCAGTGGTTAAGAGTGTTTTGTGGTAGTGTTGAACTTTCTTCTTACAGTGGATGGCTGGGGATGTTTTCAGATCTGAGAGGTTCACAATTTGTTTCTCCTCTCTGTCTTTTTAAAGATGAAAGCATTCAAGCATAGTTAATGATGGGGGCTTATTTTCCAGTGAAAATGTCATGAGACTGGAAAATTTGGCTGTAACAATCATCTAAAGTTACGTATAGACCATTAGATGAAAGAATTTCATTTACACGTTCAAATAAATACATTGCATTCTGGTTGAGAATCGAGGCATAGAAGATATAATAAATCAGCAGATTTAATTGATCAGCTAAGAAATGTTTGATGTCCAGATTGCTTCTTTCATTTAATGTTTATGAAATCAACATCCTCTCCTAAACATGTATGTGTTATTATTGCTTTCTTTGTTTTTGACCTTTTAAAAACAAGTTCAATATAATCCCAGCAGTTCCGGCTTTTTAATTCTGTTATGCTGATGTACCAACATTCTTCAACATAAAGAATTAAAGATACAACATGAAATAATTATTTCTAAACCTGTTTTTTTCAAATGCGGGGGGCTTATTCATGTACTCCACAATTTTAATGTTACACTGTACAGATAATTCTTGATATTCTTGTGTATTGTTAGAGTCAACCTTTTGCTCATAATCCTGTGAAGAGCTTACAGGAAACAACATAATCTCCCTCCACAGCAGAGCACTGTGATTAAATCCACTAGCGGCATCGCTCCTCTGGATGTTGTTTATTATGTGAGTGATGTTTCCTCAACAGTTATTTGCCTGTAATCTGGGTGTCGTGCTTTTGGGGTCTGCTTAATAACAGCTCCTGAATGATGTTCTGGACTCTTGTGCACTTCCGCTCGTGGTCAGATGAGGGCACTACAACAGTGGATGACCCACTGTTGTGTTTTCATTCAGCATCAAGGAGCCTTATTGCTGTGTTTATCTTCGATGTGGGATGACTACTGGTGAAGTAATCTCAGTCCAGTTTTAGTCCCTTAATCAGGAATCCAATCATGTTGGTTGTCGGCGCGTTCGTTCGTAGAGGTCAGTTTATAATGGAGCATGCTGTTTTTGTCTGTTGCGCGGTCGCTAATGATAAGCAACACAGACAAACAAGCTCTATGATTATGCAAATAGTGCAATGATTATGTTAATTTAGTTTAAGCACTAGAAAGCTGTGATGAAGTTTCAGCATGATTATTAAAATGATCGTAACCAGTTACATCAGATGCCATTTGCATGTTTTCTGCTTCTTATGCGTTTAGTCTCATAATATTTTTTTTTATTATTTATGAAAAAAAAAATCAGCCTCAGTCAGGCCGCACAGACAGTCTTGATTAGTTGTATACAATCAAACCACAGAATATATATATATTCATATTCTGTGGTTATATATGTTGTATATTTATATATTCAGGACTAACCACACCAACATAGATAGTACAGATAGTAACTCTATTATATAATATATACATATCACATAGATATCAATGCTATAAATATATGGATATGGAATATTAAAATCTATGTGATATATACAATATACACATGCATAGATAGAAAGATTCCATTGTTTTATGTGATTTACATTAACTTACATTAAAATGTTTTTGCTTGTTGTGAAGTTTC
This sequence comes from Megaleporinus macrocephalus, assembly GCA_021613375.1. Taxonomy (NCBI): domain Eukaryota; kingdom Metazoa; phylum Chordata; class Actinopteri; order Characiformes; family Anostomidae; genus Megaleporinus; species Megaleporinus macrocephalus. Next base: position 11,481,110 of record CM038727.1, read on the forward strand.
TATTTTTCTATGGAGCATTTCTATTGGTCCATTCATTATGAGACTATAAAGGGAAGCCAGAGTTCAGATAGTCCTGCATCACTATATATATATATATATATATATATATATATATATGTGTGTGTGTGTGTGTGTGTGTGTGTGTGTGTGTGTGTGTGTATTGTATATACAGTTTTAATCTGTGTTGGTGTGGTTAGTCCTATAGTCCTAAAGTGCTTAATCTGGAGTAGTAGTTGTTTTAAAGGAGGAGAAGAGCAGAGAATATTCCTAGAAAGCAAGTTTACTAAGTCCTGAATAGGGCGTAACAAAAGCTGCATTAAAACTTAGGAAAGTCTCTAATATCACACATCCAGAAGGTTTCTCGGACAGCAGGGCTTGCAGTACAATTTACAAACAGACAACAAAATATTTTTTTATTTATTGGAACTTTTTTCCTGAGCACCAATTAATTCATTTTATCACAGCATGCGTCATATCAACAGCGGCGAGGTATATTGCCAAATCCTGAAATGCGGCCCGCTGCCACGCGCCATTGCCTTTAATGGCCATTGTCCCTCAGCCTCCAGCGAGTGATAGCTATTTAATACCCCATCATCTCCTCCTGGATGTGGATATTGACAGTGTTTCATGAAAGAGGCTGCAGGCGAGAGGTGGGCAATACAATGATGTGTTAGCGTCATCGGGATACATTCCTTTCTGGTATACTTTTCAAGCTGTCGTTGGTATGATATACATTAAACAACTGCATTGATCATAAGAGAAGTTTAGATTTATTAATTAACAAATTCATAGGCAGCCTGTTTACAAACTGCATGAACTGCATGGTAAATAGGAGCTCAATGTCTTGTTTTATTCATTTATTTATACACACTGTTTGATATTTCCTTCAGTTCATGTTTCGTATTTTGGCCGACGGTATCCCGTGCAGTATTGCAATGCTGGATATTCACCGTATCGCCCACTCTTCCTGCAGGCTGTGCTCTGTGGAGCGGGGGCCTCTGGGCTGGCACCGCAGGGCAGGACCCTGGGCTGTTGGAGGCAGGCTGGGGCTCTATGGCACTGCCATCTGCTGCTGAGTGAGGAGAGATGATGAAAGATTTAGGGCCTGGGACTCACTCATCTGTTATCGATTATGCTACAGATGTGCAAGCATCCCGCTCAGAGACGGACAGGCCGGGAGGGAGCCGTGACTAAGGCGAACGCTGGACCGGGTTCAAATTTACAGCCAGGGCACCTGCTAGCCAGCCGAAATGGCACCGGAGCCGAACCATATTTAGATGATTTTCTAAGCCCTTAAACTTTTAAAGGACACTCCAGCAGACCCAGGCATCCATTCCATGCTTTGGCAACAACACATGCTCTTAATAAAGGTGCCAAAAAGCGTTCCTAGAGTCGCGTTTCCATAGACAAACCATATCTGGCTCTGTAAGGAACCAGCTAGAGACGTACCAAAAGTAGTTCTTCTATGGCATCGCTGTTAAGAACCTTTTTTAACACCTGTTTTTTAGTAATGTGCTCTAGAAGTATGTAACAGATATGGAATAATTTATATTCACTCATAGAAATAAATGTGCCAGTAAGATTTCTTTAAAAGAGATTTATTAATATTTAATTATTATTATTATTATTAGTGAATACATATATATATATATATATATATATATATATATATATATATATATATATAGACACACACACACATATATTTGTATATACATACAATATATATATATATATATATATATATATATATATATATATATATATATATATATATATATATATATATATATATATATATTATTATTACACAGCTATGAAGCTGTGTTAAGGAACATGAGAAGAGGAGACAAGTATGGCTGTTCTTTCTCCAAGAGACCACCAAATGTATGTAAATGATGTTGGTGGTATTTAAAAAGCCATTTGAAGCCAGGTACACCCACAACAGCCCGGAAGCCCCCGTCCTCAGAAGAGCAGCAGAGGTGACCTCAATAATTAAAGGCCAATTTTTTCGAATGCATTTCTAATTTTCTACCAGAGTGAAAAGCTTTATTATCTAAAGGCTGATGAAAAAAAAAAACCACACACACACAAAAAAAAGCCCCCTTGAATGGTTTCGACTCTTGGGCTTCCACGAAACTGGTCATGAATGCACAAACCATCTGTTTCTCTGGACGTTTGTCAGCACGAGCGTGGCAGAGGCAGCTGCCGGAGTGGGCGCTGGGGCTGAATGATGAAAGCCTACAACCTTTGTTCACTTTGTCGGGCTTTTTAGGCCCCCCCCCCCTTCGTCCCGTCCCGTCCAGTTCCACCCGCCATTGTGCGCACCAGTCACTATGATGCATCCAATGGAGATAGAAGGGGAGCAAAAAGCTGGACGCTGGCTGGACTCGGGATTGGGGCCATTGTACGCCGTCCAGTCTGCGACGCAGTGGGTGATGATGTCAGGAGCCAGAGAGGCAGTGTGTGTGTGCCAGTGGGGTAGGGGAGAGGTGAGAGCAGCCAGAGGGCCAGAAAGAGAGAGAGAGGCAGAGAGAGGGAGATGCAGAGAGAAAGAGAGAGAGAGAACAAGGTTGGGCGGGGGGGCAGGGCTGTGGGGGCCTCCAGAATATTACACACTTAAAATATAATCATGTCCTGGCAGCCGGGACACAATCTGCCTGCATATTTCCAAATTAAAAAAAAAAAAAAAGATGAAGAAGAAGGGCTATCATTGGGCAGGCCTAGCATATTGGAGCGTAATTTAATTCTTATCATGAGCAGTTCTGCACCCCGAGTGTCTTCCGGCTTTGTTTATCTCTCCGATTTTCCTTTGCATCACCGTGAAATATCACTTTTGTTTTCTATCACCGTTCCCCGCACGCACCCCCGCCGTAAACCGGCCGTCACCGTGACCTAATTGCATAAATTTGCCTAGCCGGTGCACTTGACCGAAGAGAAAAGCCAATCCATGATTTGAGGAGACAAGATCAACCTGTCTGGACGGGCCTTTGTGTAATTGCTTCCAGTTCCGATCTCTAAAAACCCACTAATGCCAAATCCAAACCCAACACAAACGCTAATTACATTTACTCTGCAGATTTGAGATCTAATGTGATGAACGAATGAGAATGTAGTTACCAAACAAAAATAAAAAACATCATGTGGATTGGCTTGTCCAATGTTTTGTTCAATTTCAACCTGATTGCGTTGTTACGATAAATACAATCATTCAGAGAGACTTGATGTGAAATGTTACACTGTGGAGAACTTTGGCAAATCAGAGCCAGGAGGTGGACCGGTTACAGTAAAGGTGATTGGAACCAGACATCTGAAGCTTTTTTGAAAAAAAGTTTTGGCGTAAAACACATTTTTGAAATCCCTTAATTGTGAAATGGTTGTTGAATATTTGTTACAACCTATGGTGTCTGTTAAAAGCTTGTGGACACTGATGACACACTGAATGCCACAGGGTTTACAAGATGGTTTATGGTTTAGCAACACCCATCGTTTAGGGTTTTGGCTTAGCAGATCCTGATCTAGCCCTAAGCCCTGGAAATACCGATCTGGCCTGACAGGTTAAGGCTGGTTGACCTGATGTCAGCCTGGACTAAAATACAGTTTGAAGTTAGACCATGTTCAGACCATACCAGGGTTGAGAGCTCTCAGAACGTCTGTACCGTTTCCCAAGTTCCGGCATGGTACAAGTTATATAGCAATATGACTATCATCTGTATTACAAATAAAACTCAGAAGATATTCATAGGTCCACTGGTTTTGATAGAAAGTAAAATAATTGCTTTGTCGACTCCTTGACCCCTGGTCACTATCACCACCACAGTAAAGAAAACCTATGTGAGTGAATCTAATTTCTCTAGGACGGAGCATTCCACATCAAACCTGCTGGATGACTTTGTTTACATCTCAAGGTCTGAATTTTGCAGAAATTCTGAACACTCGTTGGAATTCTACCTCAAAGAAGTACAGATTGTACCAAACGACTACATAATTAAATGGTTGAGACGTAAACAAAGTCATTTAGAGTGGTTTGGTGTGTACTGTATACTATATACTTTGTTCTAGAGAAATTTGTTCACAGTGATAAACAAAGTCAGGACCCACACACAGGGATGAGCAAAAATGTATTATACATTACTATACTTTAAGAATAACTCCCTGTAATAACTGAATAGTAACCTCTAGGATATAACACACCTGGAGCTTTAAGTTTCTGAGAAATTCAGATGTGGAGATGTAAAGTAATTCAAAGAGGTTTGAAATGAAATGGTTCAGTGTAGAGAAATTACTGACCGATTTCTTTACTGTGGTGGTCAAATATAGCTGTTTTATTTACCATCCAAACCCACCAGTGAATCTACACATGCCTTCTAAGGTATATAGAATTAGAATTTTGATTCTGCTCCTAAACTAAGACCACACCCTGTTTGGTGCTGAACTGTCAGACTCTAGTTTGGCCTGTTTTATCACGAGAACACTCCACCTGTGTTCAGAACCTTACTAAACAATTGAATTGTGTTAATTCATGAGAGGATTTAAGTCCGGAGCAGGTTTTTCTCAGTACACATCAAAGCTGTACTGTCTATATTATCTGCCTGTTTATCAGTTTACTCTTTACAGATGCTTGTATTGCTCCTGCAGCTTGAGCTGCTCTTTATAGCAGAAGACCAGTAATACACTATTAGATTTTGGCACACGGATTGGAGCACATTTTTGGTTTGAACGACCTGACTACTAAAATCAAAGACCACAGAGCTGTAGTTGTTCTTTTATTAGTTCTCATGCAGGTGAAGCCCAGAGTTCTAACCTCTGTAACCGCTTCCAGTTACAAATCAAGGTTTCACCAAGACTATGAAATACTAATTATTAATATTCATTTAGGCTACATATCGTTGCTGTCCAATAAAAAACAGGTTTCTACAAAATTGTGACTTTACAGGAGAGACCAAAAACATACTTTACTTTCAATGTAAGTCAATGGAACCAGAATTCTTTCCAGGCTATTTTCGAGCACTTTTATTGGTCCATTACTCATTAAATCTTTACACAGTGTAAACAACCATTGGCGTGTTTAAAGGATGTAGAAAACTCAAAATCACCAAAAATAGAGATGCATGTTTTTCATTGGACAGCGACGATATGCTTGACTTATACTTTAAATCAATGATCAGTCTACTCAGGCTTTAGCAGAGCTCAGTAACACTGAGATTAATAACTGATCATCAGATTGATTTATCAATCTACTCAGACTTTAGCAGAGCTCAGTAATACTGAGATTAATAACTGATCATCAGATTGATTTATCAATCTACTCAGACTTTAGCAGAGCTCAGTAACACCGAGATTAATAACTGATCATCAGATTGATTTATCAATCTACTCAGACTTTAGCAGAGCTCAGTAACACTGAGATTAATAACTGATCATCAGATTTATTTATCAATCTACTCAAACTTTAGCAGAGCTCAGTAACACTGAGATTAATAACTGATCATCAGATTTATTTATCAATCTACTTAGACTTTAGCAGAGCTCAGTAACACTGAGATTAATAACTGATCATCAGATTTATTTATCAATCTACTTAGACTTTAGCAGAGCTCAGTAACACTGAGATTAATAACTGATCATCAGATTTATTTATCAATCTACTCAGACTTTAACAGAGCTCAGTAACACTGAGATTAATAACTGATCATCAGATTTATTTATCAATCTACTTAGACTTTAGCAGAGCTCAGTAACACTGAGATTAATAACTGATCACATTGATTCATCAGTCTACTCAGACTTTAGCAGAGCTCAGTAACACTGAGATTAATAACTGATCACATTGATTCATCAGTCTACTCAGACTTTAGCAGAGCTCAGTAACACTGAGATTAATAACTGATCACATTGATTTATCAGTCTACTCAGGCTTTAGCAGAGCTCAGTAACACTGAGATTAATAACTGATCACATTGATTTATCAGTCTACTCAGACTTTAACAGAGCTCAGTAACACTGAGATTAATAACTGATCACATTGATTTATCAGTCTACTCAGGCTTTAGCAGAGCTCAGTAACACTGAGATTAATAATCGATCACATTGATTTATCAGTCTACTCAGACTTTAGCAGAGCTCAGTATCACTGAGATTAATAACTGATCACATTGATTTATCAGTCTACTCAGACTTTAACAGAGCTCAGTAACACTGAGATTAATAACTGATCACACTGATTTATCAGTCTACTCAGGCTTTAGCGGAGCTCAGTAACACTGAGATTAATAACTGATCACATTTATTTACCAGTAACACTGAGATAAATAACTGATCACATTGATTTATCAGTCTAATCTGAATTTAGCAGAGCTCAGTATCACTGAGATTAATAACTGATCACATTGATTTATCAGTCTACTCAGTCTTTAGTAGAGCTCAGTAACACTGAGATTAATAACTGATCACATTGATTTATCAGTCTACTCAGACTTTAACAGAGCTCAGTATCACTGATATTAATTACTGATCACATTGATTTATCAGTCTACTCAGGCTTTAGTAGAGCTCAGTATCACTGAGATTAATAACTGATCACATTGATTTATCAGTCTACTCAGACTTTAACAGAGCTCAGTAACACTGAGATTAATAACTGATCACATTGATTTATCAGTCTACTCAGACTTTAGCAGAGCTCAGTAACACTGAGATTAATAACTGATCACATTGATTTATCAGTCTACTCAGACTTTAACAGAGCTCAGTAACACTGAGATAAATAACTGATCACATTGATTTATCAGTTTACTCAGACTTTAGCAGAAGGAGCTATTTTTAAGATAACATGACCTGTTAAATTCATAATCCATACAATAGGGGGCACCATTTCACCAGAGTGTTGTGGTATCCACCCTATCGTAAGAAACATGAAAAAGGACGTAAAATCTTACTAATTGCACCTTTACGAATGTGACCAATTTCAGTTTCAAGAAATCAGTTACTCCATTGGTAATTTAATCCATACTATGAAGCCATAGTCTACTACAAATATACACATAATATATACAGAGATCCGAGGCCAAGTGATGCATCAGTTCTCTGATAATGTCAGCAAATATTGAAGACCAGTTTTATTGATACTGGTAAAAAAGAGTGTCAAAAGTTAACAGATTTTGTGGCTGTAAAAATGTCTTCTATTATTTATTTACCAGATAAAACAGTTATTTACTCTGTTAAATACAGCAAAAATAAATATTTACTGAATAAAATATTCTTTTTTCAGTATGTAGTGGGTCCACCCGTTGCATTTACAACAGTCAATTCCTTTTCAGTAGTCTTACTTCTCAGATGTCTGTGAGGACATTTTTCCACACCTCTAAAGTTTAGTCTTAGAAGTTAGTTGTATTGTCTGCTTCTCACCATCCAAGTTGTTCCAGTACTTGTATTGTAATGTAACATAGATAGGTATTCCAAGTACTTGTAAAATAAATACTTGTATTGTTATATAATGTAACATAAATAGGTTTTCCAAGTACTTGTATTGTAAAATAAGTACTTGTAATGTAATGTAATGTAATGTAACATGAATAGGTTTTTCAAGTACTTGTATTGTAAAATAAGTACTTGAATTGTAATGTAATGTATCATAAATAGGTATTCCAAGTACTCGCAATTCCAACCCTGCTCGCATCTTAGGATCTCAAAATATCTCAGAAGGCTTCAGCCCCTCCAGCCACATTTGTATGCTAAGTTGCTCAAGTGTGAAATGAACTATGGTCTGGGCAGCATTTAGTGAGACAAAGACACACTGGGCTTTACATAAAAGGAGAAATTTCACAAAAAGTTCATATTCTTAAAGGAAAGTAGATGAAAATGAATAACTTTGGCTAAACCTCAAACATATACATAATAAACTAGTGATTTTGATTAGTACATACATACATATTTGTTAAGGCAAATGAATTCAAAGAGAAGCAAACACCCTCTAGAACCCTCTTAAATTCACAAAAACAGTAAAAGGATGTAGCATGTTAGCGCAGGGCTCAGTGTGACCCAGTGTGGCTGGATTCGGCTATAATTGTGTGTGGCCGCTGCTGGTAAAAGGGAGACTTTAGCAGGAAACAGTTGTGCGCTTTCACACACAGGGCGCTTTTCTGTGGCCCCAGGGGGAGCGGAGGCACCCGGCCCGCCAACGCCACGAGCCCTGCTGCTGCAGAGCCTGCGCGGCACGAGTCAGAGCCGATTAGAGCTGATGGCTCCGTGATGTGGACAAATTGTCACTGAGGGCAGATCAGGAGACGCGAGTGAGCGAAAGTCAAAGCACCGAGGACCTTGTTAGAGCTAATTCTGGACTCCTCTCTGGGCCATCGTGTGCGCCGGAGCTCGGTGAAAAGGGAAGCGTTTAGGGATGTCATGATCCATCCAGTTAACTCGATTAATTGGTTTTCAAAAAAAAACGAGCAATCCAAACTCACCTGATCAGTGAGCAATTTGCATTATAATAAATCTTACAGTGAGGAACTATTTAAAAGCATTTTTGATGCATAGATTTGAAAAACGTTGTTGTTTATAAGTACTTTGGATTTCTGTACAAGTTGTGCAAGCTTAGTTGTTGTTAGTTTAAGCTCATTTCTATTGTTTAGTCTTATTTACAGCTCAATCAAACATGTAAGTCACTTGTTAATACTGGTTATTATTAGGTTAAATTAGCTTAGACTGGGTTAGATAATACTAGTTTAATCCATAGTGTGAATATCTCCACAGGAAATGTAGAGCAAATGCACATTTACAGCATACACCATCAAATTACATCTAATATACAGGAATTGCGAGTGATAGATCAGTGGGCTAATAATATCGGCCCATGTTGAATGTTTATCTTTATTGATTGGATATTGAAGACCTTCAGAGTTCAGTCTTAGGGCATTTTCACTCTTGTTCTGAATACCTGAGTCTGCACCCAGGTCCAATTCTGGGCTGGCACCAGGAGCAGATAGTTTCATATGCACAGTGGCCCACACCAGAGTTTACTGAAGATGAACCTGATATCAGGAGGACCAGAGGTTGGTTCTCTGAACCGCTCTTGGGCCCAAAAACAGCTGGATCCAGTACAAAGCTCTAGTGTGACAATGTCCTTAGAAGTTGTCTGCATGTTTTGCTTCTCACAAACTCAAAAAGTTAAGGGGGTCTGGACTCTAGGGTGGTCAGACAACTAACAGCGGCTACACTTCCTGTATAGAGTCTTCTTAAATTTGAAGCCAGAGAGGAGCTTGAGTTTCTCCTCTGTCTCTATAAGTACTATAAGTACTGGTTAGCTGATTGGGCCATTTTTGGTGGTCTCCTGAGTTCTGCAGCCAATTGTTAGGAGTCTCAGTTTCTCTGTATCTTTCAATAGAATAGTATCTTGGTATCTTAATATCTTTCGAAAGCTCACGCCTCCATCTCAAAGCTAAACTTGCTTGTATTTCACGGTTTTTATTAAATAAATAAAATAAATGAATGACCTCTGATTACTGTGCAGTACTATATACTGACTGATATCACTGTTTAACCATAAACATGTCCAGCCCCAAACATTCTCAGACCGGTCAGTGCTCGTCAAAGCTGTAGGTTGGTGAAATGGGCCATGATGGCAAGTCGGCCATTCGTATTGAAACTGACACTGAATTGTAAGACACCATTCACAATATGCTGCTTTGTCTCTTCACTTTAAAACCACACAATGGCCCATGTGCTTATAGAGTGCGCTCCCCTTTTTTCTAACGGTTTGCGGGGTCTGCCGAGCATGAGCATAAACATTAAGCTTTAGCAAGGGGCCGGAGAACCATATGGAGAGCTAAATAAA